>BLBF01000010.1:25178193-25213567 GCA_015471245.1 Laticauda colubrina | reverse complement strand
TATGTATGTATGTATGTATGTATGTATGTATGTATATATATATATATATATATTAGAAATTTAACTTTTTATTATATATTTTAGAAAATATTAACTGAAATATAGTAATTAATTTAAAGAAGTAATTGGGATTTTAACATTGTTATATACTTAAATATAGCTGAATGATTTTTGACTTGTTAGATGATTTAAGAATTGATGATTTATTGAATATATTAAGACTAGATATGATATTAATAGAATGTGAGGTGAACAATTAGAGTAATAACGAGTAAAGAGGGATGGAAAGTTTGAAAATACAATTAAGCAATTGATAAGAACTTCCTCGCTTAATGGTGCTAAGTAAGTAGACCAAGCAGATAAACAGTAATATAAAAGCTTAAAGAATTGAGAAAATTGAATTGTAAAATACAGATAAGGTTGATGTTAGTAGGCAATACGATTTGGCTAGGATAGTAGAGAAACAACAAAGAATTATTAAAGATATGACCAGCACACCACCATAAAGTAGGAAGAAGAACGACACAAGCAGTAACACCCTCCACCCCCACAGCAACATTGACACAAAAAATGATTGAAGGGATGTTGGCACCAGGAAAAATCCACAGCTGAAACCAGTACACAATCAGTTCAAACCACATTATTAACTATCCAAAGCATGATGTTGACATTGCAGGAATCAATGTCCAAAAACCATATGGAAACTAAAGTAGAAAGAGAAACAATGAAAGAAGAACTAAAAAATGAGTTAGGGGAAATGAGAAGTGAAGTCAAAAATTTGGATGGAAAGATAGGCCAGATCCAAGAGTTGATTAAAATAAATGAAGAGAAGATTAAAGCAATTGAAAAACAAGCTAATCAAATGGAAAAGAAATTGGAAGGCATGGAACAAACAATTAAAGAGCAGAACAAAGAGACCAATGAGACCTTGACTCATCTTGAGATGGATAAGACCTCCTACTATCTTAGATTCCAGAACGTGGAGGAAGAGAGGGGAAAGAATTTACTGTTGGTGATGGCGGAGATATTGGAGTAGTTTTTGGACAGAGATAGGGATGAGATGGCGAATAACTGGACGATGTATACAGAGTGTATACAAGCTACGCAAGATGGCATAGACTTCCCCGAGAAGTGCATATTAGATTTGCAAGGAGGTGAGTAAAGATAATAATTTATAGAGCTACGAGAGATGAAGGAATAAAATATAAAGATAGAGAAGTGATTGCTCTAAAACAGGTGCTGAGGAGAATCCGCAAACAAATGAAAGACTGTTGATTTCTCATGAATTACTTAAATAAAAAAAAATATCTTTTAGATGGATCACCCCAGAGAGTATAATATGGAAGGAAAAAAGGGTGAAAATAGATAACCTAACCAAAGCTCAAGAATTTTTTGACCAAATAGGAGGAATAGAGGAAGAACTGAACAGCAGAGATGACCATGAAATTTCGAGTCAAGAAGAGCTACAATCTAGAAGCAGGGGGAGGGATAAGGCGAAGGAGAGGAAAGGAAATGAGGAGATGTTAGGAAGAGAAAAAATAGGAGTGAGGATGAAAAGCCAAACAACGAATAAAAATATTGAGGGATAGAAGCAAGAAAGAAATGGATAAAGGAGTGAATTTGATATCAATAAATATCAATGGATTAAATGATCCAGTTAAGAGAAAAAGAATATTTTTTAAGTTAGAAAAACAAAAAGCAGATATAATATGTATTCAAGAGGTTCATATAAGGAAGAGAGATAAAGGGTACTTATTAAATAAAAAATTGGGGAATTCAAAATTGGCAGAAGAGAAAAAAAGAGGGGTAGTATTATATACAGTATAAAAGAAGATATAGGTTCAGAATTGATTTGTAAAGATGAATTGGGAACAATAATAATGGTATAGGTGGCAATACAAAATAAAAATACATTATTAGTGGGGATATATGCCCCAAATACAAACTAGAGTGAATTTTACAAAAGCTTATATGAAAAACTAATAGAACTTGGCAACCCAAGAATTTGGATTGTAGGAGCCTACAATGCAATAACATACAGTAGACAAAATTATGCTTGTGAACAAAGACAATATAAGAAACGGAATACATTGCCGAAGAAATTTGTAGAGATGGTCGAAGAATTAGAATTAGTGAATGCATGGAGAAAAAGGAACCCAGGAATATCACAGTTTACTTTCTACTCCAGCCCACACAAATCATGGTCCAGGATAGATATGGCCTGGGTAAATAGTGAGCTATGCAAAGAGATTCAGGACATAAAAATTTTGGGTAACACATGGGCAGATCACAATCTGATACAGTTAGTCTGGAAAAATAAACATTATAAAAAAGGTAGATGGACACTTAATTCTCAGTTACTGAAAGAGGAAGAACATATTCAAAAAGTTAGGGAAGAATTAATTAGTTTTTTTTAAATTTAATAAAAAACAGTTTTTTAATTAGTTTTTTTAAAATTTAATAAAAAACCTCATTGCAGAACCTATGAGATACAGTGAAGGCATACTTAAGAGGAACATCGATAGCTTATACAGCAAATAGAAACAAAGAAAGAGAGGGGAAGTGGAAAGTCCAAACAAAAAGTATATTATACACAAAACAAAATTATTTTGAACATGCAAATAAACCCGGAAGGTGGCTGGCATATAAATTAAGAAAAGAAAATCAGAAAAAAATGATATATCAATTACACGATAAAAATGGAATATTAGAGACAGATCAGGAGAAAAAAAAGGAAATTCTGAGAGAGTATTTCGAAGACCTTTACAAACAAGAAGTAGTTGATTTAAATAAAATAGAAGAATATTTGAAAGAAGGAATTCTCTTTCCAATAGGATAAAAAAGAAGTGTTGAACAAAGAAATAAGTTAGACGAACTAAAAGCGGAAATTCAAAAAAAAGAAAAAAGAAACAAAATGCCAGGTGCAGATGGGCTACCAAATGACCTATATAAAGAAATAGGTGATATTCTAGAGATAATGCTATTAGGGGTTTGCAATGAGGTATTACTGGAAGCCAACATTCCAGAATTGTGTAAGGAAGCATACATAACATTGATGCCAAAAGAGGATGCAGATGCCAATCAAACAAAGAACTACAGACCAATATCCCTTTTAAATTCAGATTACAAAATTTTTATGGCAGTAATGGCAGAAAGATTAAAGAAAATACTCAGTAATAAAATTCACCCAAATCAAAATGGATTTCTTCCCATGAGGCAGATCAGATGTAATACAAGAACAATAATAGACATATTGGAATATGATGAAAAGCATTCAGGAAGCCAAGTGGCCTTGGTCTTCCTGGATTCACAAAAGGCTTTTGACAACTTAAACTGGGACTTTATGAAAAAGCAGATTAATTTGATGGATTTTGGAAATAATTTTGTAAAAATGTTAAATGCAATTTATACTACACAAAAGGCCAATGTACTATTAAATGGAGGAATTACTAAATCATTAAAGAAAAGGAAGGGGGTCAGACAAGGATGCCCACTTTCACCTCTACTCTTTATAATAATTTTGGAAATTTTGCTGGACAGAATTAGATCAAATAAAGAAATTAAAGGAATTAAAATTAAAAGTCAAGAATACAAATTACAAGCCTTTGCAGATGATATAGTTTTTGTTATAGAAGATCCAATAGACTCAGGACCAGCTTTACTAAATGAAATAGACAAATTCGGTAAATTAGCAGGATTAAAAATCAATAAGGAAAAAACCAAAATGTTAATTAAAAATATAAGAGTAAACAAAAAAAATTGGAAGAAAAGATGGGATTACAAATTGTAAATAAAATTAAATATTTAGGAATTTGGTTAAGAGCTAGAACATTAAATCTGAGAAAGGATAACTACTAAATTATTGAAATGGACTAGGAAAATTGAAATAAAATGCAAATTTCATTATTAGGTAGAATAGCAACAATCAAAATGAATGTTCCACCTAAAATACTACCGTGTTTCTCACATTATAAGGCTGGGCCTTATATTTTTTTGACCCCCCATAAAACGGCTAGGCTATCTTTTCAGGGGTGACTTAATTCCCCCCTTTGCATCCTCAGGTGGGTGGGCAGTGACATCTTGGGGTTTGGGAGACCTTTTCCTTCTCCCTTGCTGCCGCAGCGTTAGAAGAATGCTGCGGCATTTGGCGCAGCCACGTGCAGCCAGTCAGGGCTCCTCCCTGCAACCGGAGCCCTGAAGAGACACTTGGCTTCAGGCACTCCCGTCGCTGCGTTCTGAGGGAAGGCGCTCGCCCGAGAAGATCTCTCCCTCTCTCTCCCTCTCTCTCTCTCTCTCTCTCCCTGCAAGGTCTGCGGTGCGGCTGAGGAGGAGGAGGCTGCAGCCAGTTCCTTCTCCTTGCTGAGAGGTGAGGAAGCCGCAGCTTTGCACAGCAAGCGAAGTGCTGCTCGCCCGGGTGAGATTTTGGAACGAGGGGCAGGAGGAGGCATGCATGCACATGCGACTCACCTTCCCGGCTCTGCCCAGCCCGCACAGCTCTGGCACGGCCCTGGCGGGATGAGCAGAGGGTTCGGTGGGGAGGCGCTTGCTGCTTTGGTGAGAGCTCTGCCTCCGGGAAGGAGGGCCCACCTGTCAGCTGCGCTGGGCACTCCAGGCTAGGGGCAAGTGCCTTCCCTCAGAACACGGCGATGGGAGCGCCTGAAGCCAAGTGTCTCCTCAGGGCTTCAGTTGCAGGGAGGAGCCCTGACTGGCCACACGTGGCTGCGCCAAATGCCGCGGCATTCCTCTAATGCCGCAGCAGCAAGGGAGAAGGAAAAGCAACAGTGGCGGAAGGTCTCCCGGTATAAAGTGCCCCACTAACGCAGGCAGCATCATATCCAAGCATGCAAGTACTTCCTAAATGCAACCCCCCCACCATTCCCCCCAATTTCGCATGTTTAATATGGACCTTAATTTGGGGGGAGGGGCTTAATTCAATTTTATAAATTGAATACCTATAAAACATGGTGGGGCTTCCTATTGATGGAGGCCATATTGTTGGAGAAACATGGTATATTTGTTTCAAACAATTCCGATATTACTGGACAATTTTTTTTTCAAAGAATTAGATAAAATTGTGATGAAATTTATTTGGGCAAAGAAAAAAACAAGGATTAAAAAAAACTTATTTACAAGATAATAAAAGCAGGGGTGGGTTCGGACTGCCTGCCTGGGAGACATATTATAGAGCAGCTGCATTAGTATGGGTAAAAGATTGGATTGATTTCAGGAATAATAGGATTTTACAACTGGAGGGACATGACTTACAGCTAGGTTGGCATGCATTTTTATAGAACCCGAATGGTAAAAACAATCTATATTTTACTAGACATGTATTATGAAAGTCTTTAATTAGAATTTGGACCGATATAAGAAGGAGTCATTATACTAAAATTCCAAGGTGGTTTTCAACGATGGAGGTGATGTTTCACTTAAATACGATGGATATTAGTAAAAAACTTAAATATCACCAAATATTAGATAGTAAAGGAAGGATTAAAATGAAACAAGAACTAGAAACACAAGGGATACTTATCGATAATTGGTCATATTTTCAAATAAAACTAAGATATAGCAAAGACATAAAGGAATATGGAGGTAAAAGATAAATATTTAGATAAAATACTTTTAAACCCTGAGAAAAGTTTGATTTCTAAACTATACAATTATTTACTAGAACATGAAATGGCCAAGAAAATTGTAAAAGGTACTGTGTTAGCTTGGGAAAAAAAACTTTGGCTACAGTACTGATGTGGATGCCTGGAAAGAAATCTGACAGAAAAACCTTACATTAACCAAATCAGTAGCACATAAGGAGAATTGATACAAAATGATGTATAGATGGCATCTGGCACCCTCTAGATTGGCCAAAATATTTCCAACAGCAAATCCTTGCTGTTGGAAATGTAAAGAGAAATTTGGTACATATTTTCACTTATAGTGGACTTGTCCTGAGATAAAGGTATATTGATTAAAAATAAAAGTGTAGATAGAAGAAATCATAAAGTGTGGGCTGGAGTGGAAACCAGAATTGTTTTTGTTGGGAATGATAAAAGAGGATTACTCTTCTAAAGTAAAATATTTGACCATCCATTTATTAACTGCAGCAAGTATTTCACGAGCACAATATTGGAAGAACCCAAATGTAGCACCGATACACGTTGCTATTCAGAAAACTTATGAATGTGCCCAGTTGGAGAGGCTCACACTGAAAATAAATAGGAAGGAGGATATAGGTTACTACCAGATATGGGATAGATGGTATAAGTGGGTAGATAATAAAAGGGGAAACACATAAATGAACCCAAGATACAATTTATATCCAGCAGTTCATACCAAATGTATAAAAACAATTTAAGATCTTAAACCTTCTTCTTTCTGTTACTGTCATCATCATTAGTAGTAGTCATTTATTACATTTTTGTTTACTAGTTAAATAACATGAAAGTATTTGTAATTGAAGGTAGTTATAAACCAATGTGAAAATAAATGAAGTATATTGTGAATTAATTAGTGCTTAGGAAGTGATAATGAATGAAGATGCGACTGGCACTAGTCAATATTGATTAGGACTTATCAAATTCGATAACAAATGTAAAGATTATGTCTTATTCACACATTTTTTTTGTATCTTTGAATTTGTATATTTTTAATTTTGTAAATAAAATTGTTTTTAAAATTAAAAAAAAATAAAGAAAAGAAGTGGGGGCAAAAGGATAGCAATAAAAAACTTTTTAATATCAAAAAAAGGGGAAAAAAGAAGCAATTACAGAAAATGTTTACTCATTACTTTCTTCTCTGAACTATAGCAGTGCCAGGGAATGCAAAAATTTCCTGGTTTTCACACTACACAGAATGGGGGAAAATTGCTATCTTGCCCCTTCATGCACAGTTTTGTTGTATACACTTGGTTTAAATCTGTGCGTTTGTCAGAGCAAGATTGCTAAGAAATTAGAGATGCCTGACAGTCAAGATGTCATTCTTCCTAAATACAATTCCTCCTAAAAGCTAAAACATGTTTAAGTTATGAGAAATAGCATAACATTTGGAAGCACTGAAGGCAGATGTCTCCCTGAATCACTGAAGTATAAGGACTGGGGGCGTTAAAAATTTAAAAAGATGATATCAAACTCTAACATCAATCAAGAGTAACCCCATCTCTAAATGAAGTACATTTTAAAATGCATTTTGGAACTGCAAGGATGGCTCTAATAAACTTAATGGTTTCAGGGATGTCATGTCAGCAAGAACTTTCCAGAGCTGTCTGCTGCTGTGTTTCTGCTTTTCTGTTTCTTAAGAGGCAATATTACAGGCTACATCAAATATCCAATAGAGTAACTGAAGGATGGGTGGTTACATAAATGTTTAAATAAATAAAATAAGATAAAATCTAGCTGCAAGCTTCCAAGGAGGGAGGGAGGGAGGAAAAGGGAAGAATCAAAAGTTGAGTGAAGAGACAGGACTTCCGGTTTGAGCTTCTTCAGCAACAGACCGAAACCTCGTCTCTGTGAGGCTTCGATCCGTGCTCGCCGCTGGAGTGCCCCGAGCCGGCTGGTTTCGAGGCTAAGCCACTCCTTAGAGGAGGTGAATAGGGGGGAGACTGCAAGCAGGGGTGAGGAGAGCCGCATCTCTCCTCCCCAGCTGGCCATTACTCCCTTTCCCAAAGGTGGATGCAGTGGTGGTTAGAAATGGCCACTACAAAGAAGAACTCAACTGGAAAAGAATGTGCAGGAGGAAGATAAGAAGAGAAAGTTTTGGTTGACCAGGTCAAACAGCAACAGCAACATATAAGGTACCCTGGAATTGAAACTATCAAAAAAAAAAAAAAAACACCAATAACATTGTTCCCGAAGATGATTTTTAAGCTGAGAAGGAGAGAGAAAAGGGAAAAGATTTGGGTTTTGGTTTTTTTTGCCTTGTCCTATACTGACAGCTAAAGGCCCTGTCACACTGCCCAACTGATGCAAAACGTTTGTAAAAAGGACACAGCGGATGAGAAAAATGTTCCATCTGTTGTTATCTGCTCTCAAAAGGGGCAAAAATTTGCATAACCAGAGTGGATAACATGGAAAGGAACGGACGGGGGAGGACACAGGGCGGATGGAAAACGGATGCAGAGCGGAAGCCTGGCGGATGGAAGTGGATGGGAGTGGATGGAACATCCGCTAGGCTTCCGGGGGAGCTCAGCAAAGCGGATGTGGAACGGATACAGCGGATGCAGAGCGGACGCCGAGCGGATGAAGCGGATGCACAGCGGATGCACAACGGATGAAGTGGATGCAGAGTGGAAGCCTAGCGGATGCAGAGCGGAAGCCTAGCGGATGCCTGGCATTAATTGTGCATGCGGGGGGGATTTATTGCATCAGCCCTGCGGATATAAAGGGAAGCAGCTCGGAAGCAGGTCACCATTCCGAGGAAAGACCTGCTGCCAGACGCATTGAGTGCCTTGCCTGCCTGCCTTGCTGCCTGCCTCGCTGCCAGCTTTGCTGCCTGCCTTGGTGTCTGCCTGCCTGCCAGCCTCCCTGCCAGCCTTGGTGCGTGCCTCCCTGCAAGCCTTGGTGCATTCCTGCCTGCCAGCCTTGCTGCCTGCCAGCCTTGGTGCCTGCCTGCCAGCCTTTCTACCAGCCTCCCTGCTAGCCAGCAACCTCACAAACATGGGGAAGAAGAGGAAGCCTCAGCCATCTGCTGCCAGCCCTGACAAGAGGGACAGGGTCACCATCCCGCCCCCTGGCCCTCACTCTGCTTCTGCTGGGGCTTCTGTAGCACGGGCTCGCTCTTCTGTGGCTGGGGCTTCTGCTGCTTCTGCTTCTGGAGGAACTGATGCTGCTGCTTCTGGCGGTGGTGCTTCTGCTGGTGCTTACTCTGCTGAAGCTGCTCCTCATCCTGCTGGTCCTGCTCGTCCTGCTCGTGCTCCTGGACTTGCTCGTCCTGCTCGTCCTGCTCGTGCTCCTGGTCTTGCTCGTCCTGCTGGTCCTGCTCGTGCTCCTGGTCCTGCTCGTGCTCCTGGTCCTGCTCGTGCTCCTGGTCCTGTTCGTTCTCCTGGTCCTGCTCGTGCTGCTGCTGCTGCTGCTGCTGATGATGATGATGATCCTGCTGGTGATGCTGCTGGTGGTGGTGGTGTGGAGGAGCAGCCCCTACAAACTGGAAGCCCCTCTGATGAAAGCCCATCTGGTCCTGGCAAAGGGAGGAAGAGGCATATGCGGGAACGGGAGAGGAGGCAATACTCCATTGAGGAGGAACACGAGGATGAGGTGCTGGAGTGGCTGAGAGAGAATGACTATCTGTGGTGGAAGGGACACCGGCTGTACAGGGACACCAAAAGGAAGCAGGCTGCTTGGAGAGAGAAGGCGGAGAGTATGGGCTACACTTCGGAGGTGCTCCTCAGCTGGTGGAAACATATGCACATCTGGTACGGGAAGCTGCACCTCAAGAAATCTGGCCACGGTTAAGCTGATGGACAGAGAGAACTATGTCATGGCCAGGTGCAGCTTCCTGGAGGGTGAGATCCGCCACCAAGGAGCAGCAGCAGCAGCCCCTCTCACAACCCTCTCTCTCCGGCAGCCTGCTGAGAGCCAGTCCTCTTCCGGCCGAGAGTCAGCTCCTGTCTCCAGGCAGGTTTCTGTGGAGCGTCCCACGGCGGAGAACCCGCGGACAGGTGTTTTAACCATGGTGGAGTGCATGGAGGACTCCCTGGTGCAGTGGGAGAAAGGAGACGGCACTTCCACCACAGCCCTACCCGCATCCACCCACAGCTCCACCTCCACAGAAAGGCAGAGAGCCAGACAGGAGGGGCAGAGCCACACTGTCCTTCTGGAGATCAGGGACACCATCCGGAGCAGCATAGATCTCCTCTCTCAGCAGGTCCACACCGACTCCTCATACTCCAACCACAAGCCCTTCCTCACCTATGTCAACCAGACCCTCACAGACATGGCGGAACCCCAGTACCAGGTGGTGAAGGACCGGATCACCGAGCTGCTTCACAACCCTCCAGACCCAGAGGCACCTGCTCCCACCCAGTCCAGGTCTGGTCCTCCACCCCAGGTGATGTCCCTCCCATTCCAAGGCTTCCCACAGGCCCTCACCTACCAGGGCTATGGCTACCAGGAGGTTCAGCAGCACAGGCAGCAGCCCTTCCCAGTCGAGGCACAGAGTCATCGGGCGACACCGTTGCCACCGTTGCCACCGATGCCACCCATGCCACCCATGCCAATGATGCCACTGATGACAGCGATGCCACCCACGCCACTGATGCCACCAACGCCAGTCCTCACCCAGCTGCAGACCAGACAGCCCCACTACACTGCTCCTTCCTCCACCCCAAAACCAAGCCCGGCCTCAGTACATCTGTCCTCGGTACTGGGGCTGACAGCCCATTGGCATGGAGGAAGGAGCTCTCAACATCATGGGGCTGAGCCAGCTGTCCGAGAGCTTCCTCAACACACTGTCACCTGTTGTCCTCTCGGGGCCAGGCACCCCAGTGGGGCTTCAGACCAGCACTCCAGCAGCAGCCACCTCCACAGCACCTGGACCCTTCACCCCTGAGACTGGGCACACCTCCGAGTGACCAAGAGGAGTGCCAGAGACTGGGTGGCTAACTGTAGCCTTTATTTGGACACTTGACTTGGGTCATTTTTCTTTTACAGCTTGTGATTAATAAAGTTTATCTTTGCTTCACACACTTGCTTCATTTATTTATGTCAATAAAGTATTGGTGGAAACTTTTAGAAATGCTTTAAGCCTTTGCATTCTTGTGGGATGGGTAAAGATAGCAGTGGGATGGTCAAGGATACCTTTGGGATGGGTAAGGATAGCTGTGGGATGGGCAGGGATAGCTTTGGGATGGGTAATAGCTGTGGGATAGATAAACCTCCAGTGCAAGCATAGTGGGACTGTATGGTCCACCCTCCCAGCTGCCACACCTATGGCCCTTCATTATCAATACTAATGTAAGCATTGATGCACACATTTGAACATAAACACAACTCTTTATTAAATGCCCTGTTCATTGTAGGCCCACCCAACATACATGGCACAATCTCATCAGTGTGATGAGACAGGCTGAAGGAAGCATCCATTAATCATCTACAATCCTGTCTTGCCACTCCACTGCTCCAGCTGGGGAGTTGCACCAGTGTCTCAGGAGGTTGCGCTGCTTCTTCCCTTCACGTGAGGCTCTGTTGGGGCCTTGCACATCCACAGTGTCTATCAGGTTTTTTCCTTGCCTCCATTCCCCAGGTTCCATGTCCCCCTTGCCTTGCTGGAGGTCCATGAGCCTGTTCTGCAAGACTGGGTAGCGGGTGCGCATGAGATTGTGCAGGATGCAGCAAGCTTCCACGATCCTCCTCACAGTCTCTGGGCGATGCTGCATGGTGGTGAGAAGTACCTGGAACCTGTTGGCCAGGATGCCAAAGGCATTCTCCACCACCCGCCTTGCCCTGGACAGCCTGTAGTTGAAGATCCTCTCTTCACGGGTGAGGAGTCTGGAAGTGTAGGGCTTCATGAGGTAGGTTCTGAGGGAGAAGGCATCATACCCCACGATGAAGTAGGGCACATCTTGTGTGTCGTTGGGCAGGGGGTCTGGATCTGGGAAGCCCATGATGAGGTTGCGTTCCAGCCCCTCCTTGAGGTGACTGGCGTTGTATACCTGGGCATCTGAACATGAGCCGTTGCCTGAAGCATCGATGTACATGAACTTGTAGTCAGCATCGACCATGGCGAAGAGGATGATGCTGAAGAAGCCCTTGTAATTGAAATAAGTGGACCCTGACTTGGCTGGAGCTTTGCAGGCCACGTGCTTGCCATCTATGGCTCCAACGGTGTGTTTTACATCCTCTTTCCATCCGTTGGTGCAGTGTGACAGGGGCTTAAGAGACTTAAGCAAGAAATTGGAAAAAAATGCACTTTGACATTAATAGGCATTTAATGCTGAAAATAAAAAGTCAAAGGGATAATAAAGATTTCTGGATAATTAAAAGCTTTTGAAAACAGGAAAGGAGAGAAAAAGAATAAAAGGGTAGGATCTGGAAGGGAGGAGACTGCCTGGAATTAAAAAACAACTTACAGCAAAATCTCAACAAGACTTCCAAAAGATACATTCTAACTGAAATATCGAAACAAAAACCCCAGGAAGAGAAAGTCGAAAAAGAAATAAGAAGATATAACTTGGGACTATCTGGATTACTTGATGATTTTTGGATTCTTGGTTATTGTTGACTAAAATCAATCGGGTGGTTGTTTAAAACTGTTTAAAATGGCTCCACATTTAGAAGAACTGAAAATGGAACTTTAAAAGTACAAAGAAGATGCACAAGAAGGGAGAGGTTCTTTTGGCTTCGTATTTCATTTTTTAGAAATTAGATTTTGAATTTTGAGAAACAACAAGAAATGTCTGGAGAACAAGAAGATTGTGACAAAGAAGAAGCCATCTTTAATGAACAAGTCATCTTAGATGGGGGGAAAAAAGGAAAGGGGGGAAAGAGAATGGAAAGTTTAAGATTGTGAAAAACAACTAAAAAAAAATAGAGTGAAAAATAAATATAAAATCAGAAAGCAACAGAAGAGGGAAATGCAGAAGAGATTATATTAGAAGCAGAAATAATTTTAGAAAATATGAAACAATGTCTGATTAAAATGTCTGATAAAATAGCTATCGTAATGCAGTGGAATGCTTGTCAATAAATAAATGTAACAAAAGGTATATTTAATTATTTATAAAACATATGTGAAGAAAAATAGGGGGAAAATTAATTATGGAGATTACATGTGTTTTTAAGGAAGTATGATATTTAATTGAAAAGAAGTGTTAAAGATGTTAAGATTTTCATGATTATTAATGATAGAACTGAACTGGAATGGAAGGAGGGTTTATAATTACATATATTTATAATCTTTCTTTCTTTTTTTAAAAGAATATAGTATTATCAGAATGTACCAAGCAGAATTCGATTGGAAGTTATGTATTATGTATTATATTGAAGGTCATAACCTTAAGGTATATGAGAAAAGATAATATGAAATTGAAACAGAACAGACAAAAGTATAAATATAATGATTTGAATTGAGATGAGATAATTAAAATAAAATTGAGAAAATTAAAAGAGGGGAAAAACTATATAGAAAATGTAAAATAGTATAAGATATGGAATAGAATACAAAAAGGAGCATGAAATTGAGTTTTGTGTCTGTATAAAGAAGTTCAACTTGGGACCATGCTATTTTCAAAAAAGATGTTTTACTTGTATTTTGTATGTGTGAAAACCCAAATAAAACTTTATTAAAAAACAAAAAGTTGAGTGAAGAGATCTCCCTAAGTAAAAAAAAAAACACCACAGAACCAGTCCATCTGTAAGGAAATCAGCTTGCACTTCAACTCTTAATAGGTCTGAGGCGCCTTCAAGGGGAACTAGAAAAATAACAGTTGCTGGAAGTTTCAGCTTCTTTTAGAGGCAATTTAACCAACTGTCTAACTCCCAGCCAGGCTAATTCACTTATTGTTTTCATTTTAAAAAATAAGGCAATGCAGAAGGAAGACTCTGAGGTTATTTCCATGATGGGCTAACTTTATGAATGAACTGTAGCCAAAATTTCTTCTTACAGTTGAATCATTTCATTGTTTGAGCAATTCACTTCTATGAATAAAAACATGTACTCATTTAAATGTGACTTTTGAGCCTCGGCTTCAGAGCACCCCAAGAAGCTTTGTTCTTTTATTGAAGTCCATGTGTCAGATTTGGCTTCCTTGGAAATCCTTCAGATTCCTTGAGAAAGCTATACAACTTCAGGTCAATTGTGACATCCAAGCTAAGTTTTCTTTTCACTTTAAAGGCTAGTGGCTCCATGTTTGCTCCCCATAACATTCTTTTAGCCACAAAAGAAATCACCTAACTACAATAAACTCAGTCCTTGCTAATAAACCAAGCAGTGCTTCATGTATTACTGAAGTATCTAAATTCTTGCTGTGTCACAAAAAGGTCAATTGTGAATTAATTTAAACCTCCATATCTTTGGTTAATTTGATCTTTGGGTACCCATGATACTTACTGATATTCAGTGTGGCCCTAAGTATATTGTCTTTGAGGAACGTGAAAAGGATAAAAAAAAAACTAGAAGAAGAAAATATTATTTGTCTTTGGAAGAGGAAGATCAGAGGAACCACAAACTGCTTGTCTAATATCAACACCTGAAAAGATTCCAGAAGGGATCATAAAAAGATGGATCTGTAAATACATTGAAAACAATAAACATCAGAATGAATTTGCCTGATTTTTTAATTAGATTGGACATGTTTGTTAAGAGATTGTGGAAATGCCATAGATATATTTTCATCTCAGTAATACAAATGACAAAGTATATCATGATATTAGCAAACTAATTGTACTGGCTGAATGCATGATAAGTAAATGAATGCATAGCTGGCTCATAAATCATACCCAAAATCTGTTCATAAATTATTTCTCATGCAATGGGACTTAAGTATCTAGTGTGCTGCCAAAACTCTACTCCTTAGTATTTTTATTAATGCCTAGGATGATTGCATGAAATGTACTGATAATTCAATATTTGGTGGAATCATTACTTACCTAAAATTCATGAATAAAACACATATTAATCTTAAAACCATAAATGAAATGCAAATCAACTTAGAGAAATTGACTGAAAATAACAGAATGAATTTTAACTGAAAAATGCAAAATTCTTTGTTTAGGAAACAAAAACAAAATGCACTAATATTACATAGGAGAAAGCCTATTTGGTAATAGTTCTTGTGAAAATAACATTCTAGAAATTGATTTGCAAATTAATTATAAGCCACCAGTATGATGAGGTTGCAAAGAAACAAATGCAATTTTAGGTTGCATTAAATTTTCCTCTCTGAAGTACTGCATCAACTTCTGGACGTTATACTACATGGATTCAGAGAAATTATAGCAGTTTCAGAGAACGTGAACCTGCTACTGAGAAAGAGAAATATTTCTCTATGAAGAGAAATATTTGAGAATACTTGAGAAAGAGGAGATTGCAGAGAAAATATGATAAAACTTTTCAAATATTTGAAGGGAATACACTGAAGGTTAGAAAAGTAAGAACATTTCAAAAGTGAAATCAATTATCTGGGAACTTAGTGGGCTCCCTTTCATTGAATATATCTATCATAAATTATTCCATCTGTCATAGATCCTTTAAACTGGATTTTGTGAAGACAGGGCATTGATAGGTTAAGGCACCCTTCCTGACTCTACAATTTCCATATTCCACACATCTCCATATTTTATAAACACTGAAAAAGTATATTTTTAAAAATCTAGATTTAACTCATTGCTATTACGCAGCACAAAAATATTTTGTACTCCAAAGCCAGCGTTTACATAGAGTGTACAACATCACTACAAACAGAAGAATTTAGAGAAATGTGATCCCACATCTTTTATTCATACTTTTTTTACAAGATGAATGTGTTGTAAATACCTTAATTGTCACTGTTCAAGGAACTTTAGGATTTGTAGTGGAAAGGTCCTGAACATGTTGTGTGAAATAACTACAATGTCTTAGTTCCTTTCAGGTGTAAGCTGCAACAGTAACATTGAAAATAATTGTATCTAGTTTTCATAACAGATAATCCAGAGGTGGCATCCAGCAGGTTCTGACAAGTTCTGGAGAGCCAGTAGCAGAAATTTTGAGTAGTTTGGAGAACTGGCAAATACCACCTCTGACTGGCCCCGCCCCCATCTATTCTCTGCCTCTTGAGTCCCAGCTGATCAGCTGGGTCTTCTTTTGTTGCCCTGCATAGGAGAATGGAACTGTAAATCAGGTTAGTGGGGTGGGGGGGAATGGGATTTTGCAGTATCCTTCCCCTGCCACGCCCACCAAGCCATGCCCACCAAGCAATGCCCACCAAGCCACACCCACCAAGAACCAGTAGTAAAAAAAATTGAATCCCACCACTGAGGTAAAGCCCCTGTCACACTGCACCAACGGATGGAAAGAGGATGTAAAATGGAGAGAAACACTTGCCATCCGTTGGTTAACGCGATGCTTCCGTTCTGTACTCACTGCCTCTGTTTTGCTTCCTCTCTATCCGTCCAGCATCCATCTATTGACATTATATCCGCTCAGAGGGTTTTGAGCTGCTCAAAACTTTTGAGCGGAAAATGTATCCAATGCGTCCGTTCTGCATCCGCTAGGCATACGGGGGACATCCGTTCTGCATCCGTAACACATCCGCTATATCCGCTAGGCATCCGCTGTGCATCCACGCAACTCAAATGCGCTCGGATGCAGGGAGGAAGCGGAACGGATGTGGAACGGATGTGCAGCGTTAGTAGCACGGACGTAGAAAGGATGAAAGCGGATGCAGCTCACAAAGAAAGCATTTAAAATGGAAAAAACGTTCACAGAGGGGACCTATCTCGGATATTAAAGATGTCTAGAGGATGCCTAGAGGATGCAAAGGGACACATAGTGGAAAACCTATATTGCCTATAAAAAGGAGGAGCAACTCACCTGGATCTCATTTTCAGCCCAGCAGCCCAGCTGTGCAGACCTCTACAGCCTTCATCTGCCTCTTCCTCTTCCACAGCATCCAGTCATGTCCACCATGGATCGTAACAAACTCCTTTTGGTAGCCACCATCATTCTGCAACAGTGTGAAGCCATCTACAGGCTCTGTGAACTCTACTACAGGAAGAAAAGGATGTGGCCAAGAAGCGTCTTGTTCCAAAGATGGATCGGGAGAAGAGCAGAGTACGGACTGTACAACAAGCTGATGGTGGACCTCAGGAACAAAGACCCTCGTGCATTCCAGAACTTCATGAGGATGCCGCCAGACATGTTTGACGAAGTTGTGCAGCGGCTGACACCCAGGTTGACCAAGGCAAACACCAACTTCCGGCCGAGCCTGGACCCTGGGCTGAAGGTGGCACTCACTCTGTGCCACTTGGCCTCAGGGACCACCTACAGGAGCATGCAGTATGGCTGGAGGGTGCCACACAACACCATCAGCATTGTGGTCAGAGAAGTGGTGCAGGCCATCATCGAAGAATACATGGAGGAGCTCCTCCAGTGCCCCATCACTGAACAAGGCTGGAAGAAAGTTGCAGAGCAGTGGTATCAGAAGTGGAACTTCCCACACACCGTTGGAGCCATAGATGGCAAGCACGTGGCCTGCAAAGCTCCAGCCAAGTCGGGGTCCACTTATTTCAACTCCAAGGGCTTCTTCAGCATCGTCCTCTTCGCCATGGTCGATGCTGACTACAAGTTCATGTACATCGATGCTTCAGGCAACGGCTCATCTTCAGATGCCCAGGTATACAATGCCAGTGACCTCAAGGAGGGGCTGGAATGCAACCTCATCATGGGCTTCCCAGATCCTGGCCAACAGGTTCCAGGTACTTCTCAACACCATGCAGTATCACCCAGAGACTGTGAGGAGGATCATGGAAGCTTGCTGCATTCTGCACAATCTCACGCGCACCCGCTACCCAGTCTTGCAGAACAGGCTCGTGGACCTCCAGCAAGGCAATGGGGACATGGAGCCTGGGGAATGGAGGCAAGGGCGAAACCTGATAGATACTGTGGATGTGCAAGGCCCCAACAGAGCTTCACGTGAAGGGAAGAACCAGCGCAACCTCCTGAAACACTGGTGCAACTCCCCAGCTGGAGCAGTGGAGTGGCAAGACAGGATTGTAGATGCTTAATGGATGCTTCCTTCAGCCTGTCTCATCACACTGATGAGATTGGGCCATGTATGTTGGGTGGGCCTACAATGAACAGGGCATTTAAAAAAGAGTTGTATTTATGTTCAAATGTGTGGATCAATGCTTACATTAATGTTGATAATGAAGGGCCATAGGTGTGGCAGCTGGGAGGGTGGACCATACAGTCCCACTATGCTTGCACTGGAGATTTATCTATCCCCACAGCTATCTCAACCCATCCCACCGCTATCTTAACCCATCCCAAAGGTATCCCTGCCTATCCCACAGCTACTACCAATCCCAAAGCTATCCCTACCCACCCCACTGCTATCCTTACCCATCCCAAAGTTATCCCTGCCCATCCCACAGCTGTCCGCGGGTTCTCCGCCGTGGGATGCTCCACAGAAACCTGCCTGGAGACAGGAGCTGGCTCTCGGCCAGAAGAGGACTGGCTCTCAGCAGGCTGCCGGAGAGTGAGGGTCGTGAGAGGGGTTGCTGCTGCTCCTCAGTGGCAGATCTCACCCTCCAGGAAGCTGCACCTGGCCATGACATAGGTCTCTCTGTCCGTCAGCTTAACTGTAGCCTGGCCAGATTTCTTGAGGTGCAGCTTCCCGTACCAGGTGTGCATGTGCTTCCACAAGCCGAGGAGCACATCCGATGTGTAGCCCAGATTCTCTGCCTTCTTTCTCCAAGCAGCCTGCTTCCTTTTGGTGTCCCTGTACAGCCGGTGTCCCTTCCGCCACAGATAGTCATTCTCTCTCAGCCACTCCAGCACCTCATCCTCGTGTTCTTCCTCAATGGAGTATTGCCTCCTCTCCCTATCACGCGTCTGCCTCTTCCTCCCTCTGGCAGGGCCATATGGGCCCTCATCAGAGGGACTTTGAGGTTGTAGGGGCTGCTCCTCCACACCAAAGCAGCAGCAGCACCAGCAGGATCATCATCATCATCAGCAGCAGCAGCATCACCAGCAGGATCATAAACATCATCATCATCATCAGCAGCAGCACCAGCAGGATCATCATCATCATTATCATCATCACCAGCAGCAGCAGCAGCAGGAGAGCACGAGCAGGACGAGCAGGACGAGCAGGACGAGCAGGACGAGGAGCACGAGCAGTACAAGCAGGACGAGCAAGTCCAGGAGCACGAGCAGGACGAGCAGGACCAGCAGGACATGGAGCAGCTTCAGCAGAGTAAGCACCAGCAGAAGCACCACCGCCAGGAGCAGCAGCAGCAGAGTAAGCACCAGCAGAAGCACCACCGCCAGAAGCAGCATCAGCAGAGTAATCACCAGCAGAAGCACCACCACCAGAAGCAGCATCAGCAGAGTAAGCATGAGCAGAAGCACCACCACCATAAGCATCATCATCAGCTCCTCCAGAAGCAGAAGCAGCAGAAGCCCCAGCCGCAGAAGAGCAAGCCCATGCTACAGAAGCCCCAGCAGAAGCAGAGTGAGGGCCAGGGGGCGGGAGGGTGGCCCTGTCCCTCTTGCCAGGGCTGGCAGCAGATGGCTGAGGCTTTCTCTTTTTCCCCATGGTTGTGGGGTTGCTGGCTGGCAGGGAGTCTGGCAGGGAGGATGGCAGGCAGGCAGGCACCAAGGCTGGCAGGCAGGCTGGCAGGCAGGCAGGCTGGCAGGCAGGCTGGCATCAAGGCTGGCAGGCAGGTATGCACCAAGGCTTGCAGGCAGGCAGGCACCAAGGCTGTCAGACAGCAAGGCTGGCAGGGAGGCTGGCAGGCAGGCAGACAGCAAGGCTGGCATGCTGGCAGGCAGCAAGGCTGGCAGCAAGGCATGCAATCAGGGCAGGCTGGCAAGGCACTCGATGTGTCTGGATGCAGGTCTTTCCTCTGAATGGTAACCTGCTTCCGAGGTGCTTCCCTTTATATCCGCGGGGCTGATGTAATACATCCCCCCCGCATGCGCATTGAACGCAAGGCATCCGCTAGGCTTCCACTCTGCATCCGCTTCATCCGCTGTGCATCCGCTTCATCCGCTCGGCGTCCGCTCTGCATCCGCTCTTTCCATTCTGCGTCCGCTTTGCTGAGGTCCCCCGGAAGCCTAGCAGATGTGCCACCCGCTCCCATCCGCTAGGCTTCTGCTCTGCATCCGTTTTCCATCCGCTCTGCATCCTCCCCCCGTCTGTTCCTTTCTGTGTTATCCGCTCTGGTTATGCAAATTTTCGTCCCTTTTGAGAGCGGATAACAACGGATGGAACATTTTGCTCTTCCGCTGTGTCCTTTTTACAAATGTTTTGCATCTGTTGGGCAGTGTGACAGGGCCTTAAACAGTTTCCAAGTATATCTTCAGATATTGAGAATTATTGCAACAAGGCTTAGCTTCTTTGCCTGCATCCTTTTATTTAGGTGTAAGCAGCATGGAATCCAGTCAAACTCTTCTATTTGAATAGACATATTAAGGATAGTACTGTCACTTTCTTGGAGTACTGAAGCCAAAAGCAACAGATTACAATTCAGATAGCAAGAACAGATGCATGTTTCATAAAAATTAAGAAATGAATAGAATTTGTTCTGAGATTTCTTTGCAATCAATAAAGACAATCCTGACAATCATAATGGTGTCATAACTCTGAATTCCCATGGGATATTTCCAGAGATAAATTGAAGAGTGAATTTAATTATAAGTCACAATTCTTGCATAGAGATCTTCCTTCATTCTCCTCTCTCCCTCAAAAAGGGGAAAGGAAAGTCTAGTGCAAAACATATCTAACAACATATTTTTATTAAGGTAAGCTCTCCCTATCCTTAAATACTCCCACAACTGCCTGAGTAGTCTGCTCTTACAGATTATTCTCCCCCTCGGCTCCACAGAAGATATAAAGTACAACAAAAATAAACATTAGGAACATTGATATTAGGAAATTTTACCTGATACTTGACTAAAATATATTTCTATATAATTGTCCTATCTTCTATATGCCTCCCTCACAATCTTCTTTTCGCCAGGCTAAATATTCAATATATTAATCATTGTAGTTGCTCTTCTTGAGACCTAGATCACTTTGTTGATGTATTTCCTAAAATGCATTACTCAGAGTTGGATGCAGGACTTATGGCAATGATGACCTACAATACCTTAATTTTGATATTAAAAGGCACTGGATTAGTGATTTTTGTAGAACTCTTATTTTATTCTTTAGAGATATGTACCAATTGGGTTTGATTGCAAAAATATAGTTAAGAGTTCATGCAACATGGATATAACACTGAATTAAAACTTTTTTTTAAACTCTAATATTTCCTGGGATCACATGGTCGTTAAAGAAAAAGATGTGACTACTTAACTAGTGACAGAGAGATGCTACAGTTGCATTCTAGTACTGTCCAAGGCAGATTTTCTTAATTATTTCCAAAGAGTTGCATATCTGTGCGATCCATCTTTATTCAACTTTGTTACATCCATAAATAAACCTGAATATTATTCAATGCCATAAACCATCAGGACTCAGGAATCATTTTGCAAAGGGAGGCTAAGAATGAATATAGCAGAGGTCTCCAAACTTGGCAACTTTAAGACTTGTGGACTTCAACTCCCACAATTCCTTAGCCAGCATAGCTGTGGGAATTATAGTGTGGGAATTCAGTTTATAGCACAATCATTTAGTCAGATATACTATATCTCTTTAAAATCAGGGAAACCAGTTGAGTTTATACTTCTGCCTAACAGGATGCACAAAATCTCTATTATGTCTCAGGCAGGTAACTCAACTCAAGCCTTCAAATCCTAGTTTAAAATAGAAGAAAAGTAAACCCCTTTCCACTAGCAGTTAAGGAATATTAGGGCTGTGCAAAACTTCAGTGGAGTATTTTACTTTGCTGATGCTTCAAGCTATTTTACGAGGCAATCAGTTCACAGACTGATTAGGATCTAGGAGAAGGTTTTGTAAATAATCAGATGCAAGTTCTTCCCTTATTAATAAAAGTACTCACCTCCTCACCAGTTCACAGAAAAATTGTTTCTGCTTTAATCTAATAGGAGATAAATTGTTTCTTACTGGAAAATAGTACTATTATTGAAATTCTTGTCACATTACCCTCTTCATTTCAATAAATTTTGTTGAAGAAGAACATTATGGAACTTCTTGATTTAGAAGATTTATATTCATTTTGAGGCAGCTTCCAAAGGACCTGTCTTTCTACTCCTAAATAAGCTGCTGAATTGCTTTATTTTGAATCATGTGTGGGCTTCTTGCAGTAGCAGAAAGGAGTAGCTGTCTATCCACCAATCTCTTTTGGTAGTTCCAATGAGCTACTTAATGAATACTGGATGAATCAGTAGAGGTGTTGCATCATTACTGCAGCTTGTTAAAGCAAATAACGTCAACTCTGCAACCTATAATGCCTTGTTCAGACAATATATGGGTGGATCACACAGGTCTAGAAAGCATGAGAATGAGAATGAGGGTGTCCTTGTATTCATGTGCTTCAGGTTGGTAGCGAGAGGATCACTGTTGCAAGAAAATGATGGAGTAGAAGGTGCCTGATCCAGCTTAGTTCTGTTTCTACTGATTCAATAATAGTCCCTGCTACATCAGATCAAAGGTGTTTCTATTTGGAAACTTACAGGTAGCCAAAATGAGAATATTGATTTGATGGAACTAGATCACCCAGTAAAAATCCAAAGCCTAGTTTGCAAGATCTCCACATGCAAAGCTACATATGACATTATCCTTAAAAATATAAACAGAGAACTACCCTGTTGGTTTTTTCCCTGCAGACATCATGGATAAATCTAGTTGCCAGATTCAATGCACATAGACTCTTTCATTTATTGAATTTACATCCTTATCTTTCTCAAAGACTTCAAGATGGCAGACATACTTATTTATACCCCCACAACAATAAGAGAGAGCCTTTGGGCCAACACCAACTTTCCCATCCAACTTCAAAACTTTGGCCAGCATGAAGCACACTGCCTCCATCTTAATATTTGGACAGAAGAAGAAGTTGCTGATCAGTGATGAAGAAAGAATTGTGGGGAAGAAAAGAGTAAGGACAGTGGGAAGTTGGGGGAGAGAAAAAATTAGGAGAGGAAAGATCCAAAAGTATGCATTGGGATGGGACTTCCAGAATATTTTGCCAAGGGGTACTCTTCAAAAACTAAATAAAACATTAAGCAATCGCTCCCTAGGTAATTTAATCAATGGCAGTCTTATTACTTTAATTTCCATACATCCAGACATATCAAACTGTTATACTTTCTTCATCTTAGCTCTTTAATGATCTACAAAAAAAACTTGCAGATTTCCAAATCTGTTAAGTTTATCTGTATGAAAGGGAATGAAGTCAGCCACCACTATTTACAGGACAGATTCCTATGCTGGCTAAATTGTTTGGTTGAGTCAGCACAGTTCATAGTCTAGGTACTGTAATTCTATTTGGCCAGAAATGCTTGGTGAATATTCTGTTGGTTTTAATGAAGTATTATGGCAACTTCAACTTATTATTGCTTATTGTTTTAAACTTGCTTGAATGGAATGGCCTACCAATGTTTTTTTGCCCTGACTCTGCTGTTGGAAATCTTATTTACTTCAGTGGTGTCTCAGTGGTGCCTGCTGATATTTAATTTCTTGGTTTTACTCTCAAAAGACCATATAGCAAACCTCCTGATGAGTCATTGAAGCTTTAGGGAATGACAGAAAGACTTGCCAATTTCTAATAAATGTTGTGGTTCTTAATGAGTCAGAATAGATCAGGAGTGACAGGAACAGAGAGATCAGGAATGGGTACAGCATGCAACTAGGTAGCCTGTGCTTATGCATCACAGGAAAAGAACGGAACAGAACAGAAACCTAAAGCCCATGTCACACTGAACCAATGGATGCAAAGAGGATGTAAAACAGACAAAAAACCTTGCCATCCGTTGGTTAACGCGATGTATCCGTTCTGTACTCACTGCCTCCGTTTTGCTTCCTCTCTATCCGTCCAGCATCCGTTTATGGACGTTTCATCCGCTCCAAAAGTTTTGGGCTGCCTAAAACTTTTGCGCAGAAAATGTATCCAGTTCGTCCATTCTGCATCCGCTACACATCCACTACACATCCGTTACGCATCCGCTATATCTGCTAGGTGTCCGCTGCGCATCCGCACAACTCCATCCGCTCCAGCGGTAAACGGACGCAGGGAGGAAGCGGAACGGATGCAGAACGGATGCAGAACAGATGCCTAGCGGATGCAGCACAGAAACAAAGCGTTTAAAATGGAAAAAACATTCGCAGAGGGCACCTATCTTGGATATTAAGGATGTCTAGAGGATGTCTAGAGGATGCCTAGAGGATGCCTAGCGGAAAACCTATAATGCCTATAAAAAGGGGGAGCAACTCGCCTGCATCGCACTTTCAGAACAGCAGCCCAGCGGTGCAGACCTCTGCAGCCTTCATCTGACTCTTCCTCTTCCACAGCATCCAGTCATGTCCACCGTGGATTGTAACAAAGTCCTTTCGGCAGCCACCATCGTTCTGCAACAGTGCGAAGCCATCTGCAGGCTCTGTGAACACTACTGCGAGAAGAAAAGGAGCCACCCAAAAAGAGTCTGGGTCCGAAGATGGTTCTCCAGTAGAGCGGAGGACGGACTGTACAACAAGCTGATGGTGGAGCTCAGGAATGAAGACAGTCGGGCATTCCAGAACTTCATGAGGATGCCTCGAGCCATGTTTGATGAAGTTGTGCAGTGCCTGACACCCAGGTTGACCAAGGCAAACACCAGCTTGAGGCCCACCCTGGAACCTGGGCTCAAGGTGGCACTCACTCTGCGCCACCTGGCCTCAGGGACCTCCTACAGGAGCATGCAGAATGGCTGGAGGGTGCCATCCAACACCATCAGCATTGTGGTCAGAGAAGTGGTGCAGGCCATCATCGAAGAATACATGGAGGAGCTCCTCCAGTGCCCCATCACTGAAGAAGGATGGAAGAAAGTTGCAGAGCAGTGGTATCAGAAGTGGAACTTCCCCCACACTGTTGGAGCCATAGATGGCAAGCACGTGGCCTGCAAAGCTCCAGCCAAGTCGGGGTCCACTTATTTCAACTACAAGGGCTTCTTCAGCATCATCCTCTTCACCATGGTCGATGCTGACTACAGGTTCATGTACATCGATGCTTCAGGCAACGGCTCATGTTCGGATGCCCAGGTATACAACGCCAGTCACCTCAAGGAGGGGCTGGAACGCAACCTCATGGTGGGGTTCCCAGATCCAGAACCCCTGCCCAACGACACACAAGATGTGCCCTACTTCATCATGGGGGATGACGACTTCTCCCTCACAACCTACCTCATGAAGCCCTACACCTCCAGACTCCTCACCCGTGAAGAGACGATCTTCAACTACAGGCTGTCCAGTGCAAGGCGGGTGGTGGAGAATGCCTTTGGCATCCTGGCCAACAGGTTCCAGGTACTTCTCACCAACATGCAGCATCGCCCAGAGACCGTGAGGAGGATCATGGAAGCTTGCTGCATCCTGCACAATCTCATGCGCACCCGCTACCCAGTCTTGCAGAACAGGCTCGTGGACCTCCAGCAAGGCAATGGGGTCATGGAGCCTGGGGAATGGAGGCAAGGGCAAAACCTGATCGACACTGAGGATGTGCCAGGCCCCAACAGAGCCTCAAATGAAGCGAAGAAGCAGCGCAACCTCCTGAGACAATGGTGCAACTCCCCAGCTGGAGCAGTGGAGTGGCAAGACAGGATGGTAAATGCTTAATGGATGCTTCCTTCAGCCTGTCTCATCACACGGATGAGATTGGGCCATGTATGTTTGGTTGGCCTACAATGAACAGGGCGTTTAATAAAGAGTTGTGTTTATGTTGACATGTGTGGATAATTATTACATTATTATTGATAATAAAGGGCCGTAGGTGTGGCACCTGGGAGGATGGACCATACAGTCCCACTATGCTTGCACTGGAGGTTTATTTATCCCCACAGCTATCTCAACCCATCCCACAGCTATTACCCATCCCACAGGTATCCTAACCCATCCCAAAGCTATCCTTAGCCATCCCACAAGCATGCAAAGGCTTAAACCATTTCTAACAGTTTCCAGCAAGACTTTATTAAAAAAAAGAAACGAAGCAAGTGTATGAATCAAAAATATACTTTATTAACAAGAAGCTATAAAACAAAAATGAGTCTCTGGCACTCCTCTGGGTCGCTCAGTCTCATGGGTGAAGGGTCCAGGTGCTGTGGAGGTGGCTGGTGCTGGAGTGCTTGTCATCAGCTCCTCCAGAAGCAGCAGAAGCGCCAGCCCCAGAAGAGCGAGCCCGTGCTGCAGAAGCCTCAGCAGAACCAGAGTGAAGGCCAGGGGGCAGGATGGTAGCCCTGTCCCTCTTGCCAGGGCTGGCAGCAGATGGTTGAGGCTTGCTGTGCTTCCGCATGGTTGTGGGGTTGCTGACTGGCAGGGAGGCTGGCAGTAACCAAGGCTGGCAGAAAGGCTGGCAGGAAGGCTGGCAGGGAGGCTGTCACCAAGGCTGGCAGGCAGGCAGGCAGGCACCAGGGCTGGCAGGCAGACATGAACCAAGGCAGGCAGGAAGGCTGGCAGGCAGACATGAACCAAGGCTGGCAGGAAGGCAGGCAGCAAGGCTGGCAGGCAGACCGGTTGGCAGCAAGGCTTGCAGGCAGGCTGGCATCAAGGCTGGCAGGAAGGCAGGCAGCAAGGCTGGCAGCAAGGCTGGTAGCAAGGCTGGCAGCAAGGCTGGCAGGCAGACATGCAGGCAGGGCAGGCAAGGCAGTTGATGTATCTGGAAGCAGGTCTTTCCTCTGAATGGCGACCTGCTTCCGAGCTGCTTCCGTTATATCCGCGGGGCTGACGCAATGCATCCTCCCCGCATGTGCAATTAATGCCAGGCATCCATTAGGCTTCTGCTGTGCATCCGCTGTGCATCCGCTGTGCATCCGCTTCATCCGTTCGGCCTCCGTTCTGCATCCGCTGTATCCGTTCTGCGTCCGCTTTGCTGAGGCCCCCCGGAAGCCCTGCAGATGTGCCACCCACTCCCATCTGCTTCCATCCACTGGGCTTCCATTCCACATCCGCTTTGCATCCGCCCTGCGTCCTCCCCGCATCTGTGTTATCTGCTCCGGTTATGCAAATTTTTGCCCCTTTTGAGAGCGGATAACAATGGATGGAACATTTTGCTCGTCCGCTGTGTTCTTTTTGCATCCGTTGGGCAGTGTGACATGGGCTTAAGCTTAGTACATAAAATTGTCTGCTACAATATCCCACCTGACAATGACTACTTCAGCTTCAACCACAATAACATATGGGCAAACAATAGACACAAAGTATCTATACAAAGATCAAAGTAAATCACTCCAAACTCGATTGCAGAAAATATGACTTCAGCAATAGAGTGGTCAATGCCTGGAACTCACTACCTGACTCTGTTGTTAGATCCTCAAACCCCCAACACTTTAAACTGTCTACCGTGGACCTCACTCCATTCCTAAGAGGTCTGCATAAGTGCACCAGTGTGTCTATTGTCCTACTGTTCCCATTTATTCAAACTCATTTATTATGTATATACTTATACCTGTTCATACTTATATGGTTATATGTTATGTTCATACTTTTAATTGTTTTCTCACACATGCTTGACAAATAAACAAACAATAAATAAATAAATAAACAGAATAACTGATTCTCCACAGCCGATTTAATGGAATCTTTCTGTTGCTTCTGCCCAAATTGTTTGGCACGTTTTTGGCTGCAACCCACCAGAGGATGCAGTATGAAGAACCAGATACCAGAATATTAATTAAAAAGTGATTGACCAATTTATCTGAAAATGCCTGTTAAGATTTTTACTTTTAAACAACTCTGGTTAAATTAAGTGGACAATTCAGGTTTCCGATAAAAAAAATGCATACCCTATCCTGTAATCCAACTTCCCAAAACCAGTGAAAGTCCTAATCTAATGAAAGTCCTAGTGTTAAAAAGAATAGTTTCATCAGTTATGGTTTAATATCATTGAGCTACTTTGACCTTCTTAGAACATTCATTGGTATCTATTTTTTTTTTTTTGTAATACAGAACAAAGCAGATACATAGGAATACAGAATGCACTGATTTATATTCAATTTTAGACTTATTATCAAGGCTTTTCATCTTGCTAATTAGACTTGTAGAAGTTAAAGTCCTGTACAACTATTAGGCAGTTTATGCTGCCTTACTGAGTGGAGCTATTGTCTATTCTTACTGGCAGTGACTCTAAAAATGTTTTACAAAGCTCACCTACAAAGTTCATCTTTTTAAAATTGCAGACATCAGAATCTAGGGGAATTTGGAACCTTCTGTATCGGGGCTGCATAAAGGTCTGGATTTAAAGGACAAAATATAATTCAGAGTGCACATGGGTGCAATACCTGAGAGGTATTACACATGCAATACCTCTCAGGAACACCTTAAATCAAACTCAAGTTTGCAAAACATCTATAAAGTGCATGAACCCATGAAAGGATATAATTTCCTTGGACTTTTCCTAATATATCCTATAAGTTTACTCATGTGACTCTATCTGGACTTATTCTGCACAATCATACTAGAAAGCCCATGTGAGTAATCTAGTTCCATTGCTTAACATCAGTAAAATGTCATGTCCTTGCACCTTGCCTTGGCTACATATCCACAATAACAAAAGTTGATATAAAATAAACTTTTCCACTAGAAAAGTTCATTCCAACTTTAGAGTCTACAAGAACTATGTCCTCACCAGAGAGATAATCTAGAGACGTTTGACCATGAATTTCAGCACTTGCAAAGAGAAAAGAGGTGTGAACCTTCTACTTCTTACTAATTCTAGATTCAAAGACCCTGTAGTCCCTTTAAAAGCTTCACATTTCTATCTAGCTGAGGATATGGAATGATCAGATTCTAAATCCAAGCTATCAGAAAATGGAAGAACAGTAAGATGTTATTGTTCAAAAGGATACACATAAATATTCCTTTAAATTGGAACTATCATGCAAACTGATTCACATATACCTTATATGAAACGCGTTGTCAGCTGTCCAGCTGGTGAATCCAGAAAAAGGAACTCCTGGGACATTATTTTACCAACAGTATAAAGTATAAACTTTACTGAATAAATCCACATTGGCACAAAAAGCAAAGCCAGTTCTGGGATTCCCATGTAAATGCATGCATAGTTCATTTCTTCATGAGTCACCCACAGTCCATTACATCCACCAATCATTTATGTTCATTTTGTTTTGAGAAGTAGCCAATCAGACTGTGGTATCTGCTGTGGGTGTCCTTGAGGGGGGAGCAATGTCTCATGGGAACCAATGATGCTTGGAGGCCATTCCCCCCGCCCCTTGCATTCCAATTGACCACCCTCATTCTTTGTCAAGCTGTGAGCAAAGTGGAGTATAGGTGAAAGTTATAATTTTAACATATTTCATTACCAGATTTTAAAAAATGGAAAGAATGCCTTGCTGACATTTATCTGTAAATGTATTAGTGTAAATAATAAGACCCTGCATTCATTTTAGCTACTTTTGCATTATGAGAATTATCAATAACATGCATACTAAAAAGGATTCACAGTAAAATAAAAAGGAAGTGCATCTCTGTAGCTAAAAGACAATTTACTGCTGCATAATAAGCAGGTAATGAGGAGGCATCAGCAATCGTTAATATGCATCTCAATACTTATAGGCTTCTTCTAAAACAATATGCATCATATTAACCTTCTCTTACAATTATCTAGGATACTGCACAGTGTATATAACAACAAGGATGGGAATGATAGCTAGATATGAATGAGGAGGTACAAATGAGCTTTTAGCACATACAATGACTATCTATCACATATGCTCAAATGTACATTTTAAGTCATTAATAAGATGAAATAGAGTTGTGATGGGAATAGAAAACCTTTAGATAACCTAAAAACAAGGGCTTCCATCTTTGGGTCAAAGGGCTTTCAATGGTATGCTGGGATTTGTGCTCAAAAGAAGGTATGGGACTTACATAAATAGGAAAGTTCAGAACAACATCTACATTCTAACTAAATTACATTTTATTTATTTACTGAAATGTTTCTTTAATTATACTGACTTATTGAAATACAGATAGTTTGATTAGGACATTTTCTCAATATGGTGATGACATTTGAAGAGATTCTTGGAGCTACTGGGAAGTTCTTGTTCATCTGAAAGAAGCCTGAGAAATAAAACCTTGCCAATTTATAAGAGTTGGCTTTGGTTAAGACCCTATTAGATGCTTTCATTTGTAGCATTTATTTCATCTGCATATATAAAGAAATTGGATTTTGTATATTTAGAATTCTAGCTTCAGAACTCTACCTTCAGATGGTTAGGAAGAAGGAGATCTTTTTAAAGGTGGGCCCACAGCAGCACATGTTAGTAGAAAGGGTATTCTGTAAGATAGGAAGACTAGGTTCCAGCTTTTACATTCTGTTGTGTTTGTGTATTTCCAGGAAACAAATATTAATGACTTCCATGACTAAAGTTTCAAAGCAGTGAGAAGAGAAAATAATGAAAAATCCAGGGCTCTAAAACTGTAATCAAGTCAATATGAGTTAAATATTCTCTCTCTTTTTCCAAATAGTAAAAGGAAAAAAATAATATTAGATGTATGATCATCACCATTTAAAGACTAGAACAGGATCTGAAGGACCACTGGCTCCTACTTCATAATATTAGGAAATCTAGCACTATGCTGTGAATATTTGCAGAATCTTGCAAGTCAGATCATGCTGTACTTCCTTTTTCTTCTTATACTTCAATGAACTGGAGACATGTTTAGCTGAATCCTATATGAATGTTATCTTGCACTTTGTGGACTTATAAAATGCTTCAGCCCTTTTTCCTTAGGAAACCGTTCCCCTATATCTCCATCAAAGTCATTTCCCCTGCTCTGTGCAGCTATAAGCAGAACCACCCAAACATCAATCCGTTAAAAGCAAAGTCATATGTAATCAACATCAGATTGTCCCATCATCAGAGAAGGATGGATTCCAGAAGATGGAAACTAAGATGGAAGTAAGCTAAGACAGATTCAGTGCTATTCTAAAGACAGTTTGCTCCTAAACAAAGAAAATGGTAGCTTTTTCATTCTACCTGTAGGTCAAGTAATTCATAAATCTTCCATTAAGGCAACTATGAGGGCAAAATCATCCAGCATCTGAGGACAAGACATCATTTACTGGATAAATTATATGGTATGTATTGTTCTATTCTCCTATGTTTCCTGATTTCCCTCCTCACAATTTCCAGCCCAGAGCAACCCCATCGCTCTACCAAATGGTGAGATTGCACTGATCAGATGCAAGAAAGGTAAATAGAAGAATACTCAAGATTAATTAATTCAGTTGTGAAGAAAGATCAAACTAGAGCTGTGTTTCTCAATCTTTGAAACTTTAAGACATGTGGATTTCAACTTCCAGAATTGCCCATCGAGCATAAATTCTGGGATTTAAAGTCCAGATGTCTTAAAGTTGCCAAGAAACACTGAAATAGAGTCATTTGCCTTTAGCACTTAATATACAAACCTGAAAAGCAGAAACAAACCACACACACACATACACACACACACACATAAACACACACACACATAGAGAGAGAGAGAGAGAGAGAGAGAGAGAGAGAGAGAGAGAGAGAGAAAGTATATTTGCTCACCCAAATCTGTAGTTTAATTCTTTTTTCATTTTTGAAGACTGTTTTCACTTTGAAATCGATCCCAACCGTGCTTACAAAAGCTGAAGTAAAAGAATCATCAGCATAACGGAATAAGAAGGAGGTTTTCCCAACGCTGCTGTTACCAATGATGAGCAGTTTGAACATATAATCAAAGTTCTGATCCGACGTTTCCTTTTGACCATATCGGGTTTCTTGCGCTGATGCCATCTATAGATTGCAGATGAGGAAAGAGAGAGGTTTTTTTTAAAAAAAATTAAACATTATATTTGCTTCATGTAATTCCAAAGTGCTTATCTTTTCACCAGCCTTCTCAGCACTAGGCGCCTAAATATTTGTGTAGAAGTTGAAGGAGATCTTAAGATATTCAAATAATATAGATAATCATAGTGAACATTTGATTCCAGAAAATCAATGGCAACCTTCCCATGGGAGTAGTGCTAATTAATTCTGTTATCCAAATAGCCAAGATCTTGTATAGTCACCTAAATGTTTTTAAGCATTCCTAAAATAGCAGCACAACCATCAAAATCAAATGCTGTGAAAAGAAGAAAAATTCTAGTGCCTAAGCCAAAGAAGACAAAATGACAAAGCAAATGAAAAAACAGAAAACAAAAGACTTGCTCAGCTTTGTGAATTTTCTCCATTCCATCTTGTTGTTGTATTATAATCTAATCTAATCTAATCATAATCTATACAGGGGTGGGATTCAAAATTTTTAACAACCAGTTCTATGGGCATGGCTTAGGTGGTGGGCATGGCTTGGTGGTCATGTGACTGGTTGACATGGCTTGGTAGTCATGTTATTGGCTGGGTGTGGCCAGCTCAATATCAAATCGAGGCACACATCTCCTCGCCTGGCCTCTCATGACTGTGGGGATACTGCAACAGTTGAAAATGTGAAAAATGGTCATAAGTCACGTTTTTCAGTGCCATTGTAACTTTAAATGGTCACTCCATACAAGCAAAGTACCAGCAAAGGAGGGGGGAAAAATTCCAGAAAAGTTCCAGAGACAGGAGTCTAGTCTTGCCAAGAATGTAATAAGGTTAACAGGGAGGCAGTTTCTGTAAGCAACACCAGAATGTTTCCTTCCTGCCTTACTTACAGGATTAGGCCATAATTTCTTCCTACAACCGGTTCTCCGAACTGCTTAGAATGTTAACAACCGGTTCTCGCAAATGGGTGCGAACCTGTAGAATCCCACCCCTGTTATCATATCAAATTGATATCCTGCTTTCCCCTCCAGGAACTTAAAATGCTATACATAGCATAACTTTTTGTGGGGGTGGGGGCTGGCTTTGAGTAATGTATTGGGGTTGTAATTTTAAAAGTGGGCAAGGACAGGAGGTGAACAAATATGGGATAATAGCTATATAGAGTTTAATTTCAGTTGGATTACAATTGTATTTTATTCATGTGTTGTTTTTATTTCTAGTTTATATGCCTTTCTATTTCCAAAGACACTGAATGGCATATAAATAGAAATGATTTCCAAAGACACTGAATGGCATATAAATAGAAATGATTGAATGAATAAACAAATAGCATAATATAACTGATATTGATACAGTTAATAAAGATATGAAATGTGTTCAAATGAATATTCCCATATTTAGGAAATTGCTACCAATATTCCTATATTCAGGAAATTGCTGCCAAGTGCAAAAAAGAAAGAAAGAAAGACAGAAAGAATAGATATCATCCTTAAATGAGTCTTTCTAATAGATTGCCTCTGGATATTTGGTGTTTAAATTTATGTAAATATATATATACACATCTGCCAGGACAAAAAAATTCTGACTTTTAACTTGGCCAGTAGGAACTTCAAAACATGTATTTTGTTGTGACTGTGCTGAATGTTCACTCAACTTTGACGAATTCCTGCCACCGTTGAACATGTACATTTCTGCTCTACTGAAGAAATAAAATCCTAATAATTCTTCAGTATAATGGAACTGAATTTGGTTTTATGTTTTTTAAAAACAGTAAAATATTGTGGTAACCCTCTAACTGACTGGGAAATTCAGGGAATTGAAGTCCAGATATCTTAAAGTTGCTAACTAAGGTTGAGAAACGCTGTCCTAAAAGATAGTATGTAGAGTTATGCACTTGCTGTAAGTGTCAGATGTCCTCCTGCCTTTTATTATTAATTTTTTTCAATGATGATCTGTATCTTCTTTGGCTTCCCACATATCAATCAATAGTCCTAAGTGAAAACATAATAAGGAACACCTCCCATGATGCTTTTTCAGTTCAGGAATATGGGCAATCAGGGAATTTGATCTCTGTTAAGAGTGTACAACCTAGACTGAATCCAATATGAAATGTCAGTCTGACTTGACAATTCAGAAACCTGCTTGAAATATTGAAACAGATAGTTCGTTTTCTAAATCAAATGTCTTAATATCAGTTATCCTACTAATAGAACTAGTATAGCAATACAGGATGACTGCTTCACCTTGCACAAATGCCAAGATAGACTCAAATAGTAGGGGGTAGGTAATTAAATAATAGGTCTGCCATGGTATGGAAATAAAGGCTCATTAAAAAAAAAAGTAGTAGGCTCCTCAGTGATTTGGATTTAATCCAAAAAACCTAAGGATCACATTAGGGTGTGAGCATAGCCCATCAGCCTGCAATTGTATCTTTTAGCAGAATCATTTGGCAGCTGCTTTAAAGAGTGGTGTGGTGGTCTAGAGGTGGAGCTCTTGCCTCATAATCAGGAGGCTGAGAGTTCGATCCTAGGTAGAGGCAAATATTTATCTCTCTGGGCACAATGAGTATATATCTGCTGAACAAAACTCTGCATTGGCGAAAGGAAGGGCATCCGGCCATTAAACACTCTGCTAGCTACATTCAGTTGCCCAGATTCCGCCCCACAAGGGATTATAGGGTCGTTAAAAGATGTTGATAATAGGGCAGCTGCTTTAAAGAGTTTCAGAAAGGTGCTATATTGTACCTGAAACAGAGCATAGCCATAGAAAACAGTCTGTAGAAAAGGGTAGGTGTAAATTATGAGTGGCATTTTAGAAAACATTAATATAAAAACATTCATATCTTTCTTTCTTTCATGTAACCATAGGAACCATAGTTATTCCTTACTCTCATTTTATCTTTGCAATAACCTTGGAAGATAGTTGAACTGAATGGATGCAATTGACTTAAACTTGCCTACACCAAGGAAGATTTGAACCTAGTTCTCTTCATTTCCGGTCCAGCCAATAGAATATTCCTGCACTTATGGGAATAAATAGCTAATAGTGACATGAAGGCTCCTGTGTCAGCCTTTCAAACCAGACTTTGAGTTTTCCACTATTACAATACGAATGCTACAACATAAAGCACAGTTTCAAGGTGGCAATATTTTTTAAATGCTATTGAGGCTTTTCAGTTCTTCTGTGTGTAATTGATCATCTCTGCCTCCTTTTTGAAAACAGTTCTTAACTGGTAACATCTGCTTTCACTGTTGCAAAATTGGGGTGCCCGACTTTTATTTGCAGACAAGTGCAAAACACTTTAAAGGATAGGATTTCAGTTCTCTCTCTATATATATATATCAAGATTCAGGAATTACTACCATTATCGCTACACTGAAATACACTCCCACTCATTTCTTTCATGGAATATAACTACAGGATTCTCATCTTAAAGATTTGTGTGGTGTCCCTCACTTTTTCCTGTGACAGCTGTGTTGGGAATATCAGGATGGAGCTGAATTATAATAATAAGCATTAACCATCCATTTGCCTTGTTAAGCCTGGGTTCCCCAACCAGGGTTAGGGAGACAAGCTAAACAGAATGTGCAGCGTTAGTCAGATAGGCACACAGATAAATGAGTGAGCTAAGCTTGTATGTTTATTAACATACAGTAAAAATAACAGATACGCTTGTGCTATCAAGAATATAGTTTATTCCATTATAAGTTCATAGCATAGTCAAAATAAAAGTCCAATAGTCATGTATCATTTAGTCAGTCCATTCAGGGATATTCAGTTAGCAAAGTCCATGTAGAAT
>BLBF01000010.1:25120278-25147630 GCA_015471245.1 Laticauda colubrina | reverse complement strand
TATTCAAGAAACAAGTATTGAAATAAGTACTTGGGCAGACCATAGTCCAATGACAATTAAATGGAAGGGACAAAAAAAAAAAAAAAGATCGAGATGGACATTAAACAACACTATTTTAAAAGAGAAAGACTTTATACAATGGATGGAGAAGGAATTGGTTTTTTTCTTTAAAGAAAACAAAAAAGAAGATACTTCAATACAGAATGTTTGGGATACAATGAAGGCATATGCTAGAGGTTTGATAATAGATTATACAAGAAAAAAGAATATTAGGAAAAGACAAGCCTCCAAGACCTTGGAAGATGAATATAAAAGACTTGAAAAAGAACTACAGAAAATGCCACAGAAAAAAGGTATTAAATTGAAACTGGATGTAATTAAGCATAAAATGGAATTAATAGAGAAAGAAGAACTGGCACAGAAAATTAGAAATTCTAAACAGAATTATTTTGAAGATGCAAATAAACCAGGTAGATGGCTAGCATATAAACTGAGAAAGGAGAAGGAATCAAAAAAAATATTGAAACTAATAGATGATCAAGGCCAAGTTTGTTGTGGTAATAAGGAGAAAAAGGAAATTATTCGAGATTTCTATGGGCAACTATATAAACAAGAGAATATTGATGAGGAAAAAATTAAACAGTATTTACAGAATATTAACTTACCGAAGATACCTAAAGAGACTGAAGAAATGTTAGAAAGTAATATAACAATGATGGAATTAAATGAAGCATTTAAGAGACAAAACAATGGGAAAGCACCAGGTCCAGATGGGCTTCTGGCAGAATTTTATAAAAAATTTCAAGAATCATTGAACATCCCATTGTTAGAAGTTATGAATGAAGTTATGTTAAAGAAGATGACACCCAAAACATGGTCAGAGGCTTATATTACACTTATCCTAAAAGAAGAGGCTGACCCGTTGCAAATTAAGAATTATAGACCTATTTCCTTATTGAATGCAGATTATAAAATCTTTGCTTCAATTTTAGCAGAAAGACTGAAAAAATATTTAAATAATTTTATTCACCCAGATCAAAATGGATTTCTGCCAAAGAGACAAATTAGAGACAATATGAGAGTAATCTTGGATACTTTGGAATATTATGAGGCTCATCCTGAGAAGCAAATGGCTTTGATATTCCTAGATGCTCAAAAGGCATTTGACAACGTGAACTGGAGATTTATGTTATTACTATTGGAACAGATGGGTTTTGCCAGAAAATGTATTCAAGCAATAGAAGTCATATATAATAAACAGACAGCAAAAGTAATGTTGGAGGGAGAATTTACAGATCTTATTAATATAAGAAAAGGCACAAGACAAGGGTGTCCCCTATCTCCTTTGTTATTCGTATTGACTCTGGAAGTGTTGAATAGAAATATTAGGGATGACAAAAGTATAAAAGGAATGAAAATTAAAAAGGAAGAATTCAAACTACAAGCTTTTGCTGACGACTTAGCTTTTATTCTGGAAGACCCGTTAGAAACCGCTCCAAAATTATTGGAAAAGATAGAGACATATGGTGAGATGGCTGGCTTGAAAATAAATAAAGATAAAACAAAGATCTTGACAAAAAACATGTTACTGAGACAAAGAGAAGAACTGACAGATCTTTTGAAAATCCAAGTTATAAATAAGGTTAAGTATCTGGGGATATATTTGACAGCAAGATGTAGCACATTAAAAGAGAATAATTATATTAAACTCAAACAACAGATAATTACAGACTTGAAGAAATGGGAAAACTTGCAATTGTCATTAATAGGGAGAATTTCAACAATTAAGACGAATATTTTACCCAGAATTTTATTTCTCTTTCAAACAATACCAATTAGACTTGGAAAAGGCTATTTTGAAGACTTAAATAAAATCATGTTGAAGTTTATATGGCAAGGTAAAAAAGCGAGAATAAAGTTAAAGCTTTTGCAAGATGCTAGAACTAGAGGAGGTTTTGGCCTGCCTAATTGGGAACTGTATTATCAAGCTGCAAGTTTGATGTGGGTCAAAGAATGGATAACATTAAGAAAACATAGATTGTTGACATTAGCAGGACATGATTTACTGTTGGGCTGGCATGCTTTTTTATGGTACAAGGGAACTAAAACACAGGGGTATTTTAGAAGACATTATATATGGGAGTCTTTGTGGTTAAATTGGGAGAAGATAAAAAAACAATGTTATTTGAAAATTCCAATTTGGTTATCGACTATTGAAGCATTTTCTTATCCTATGATCTATAAAAAGGAACAAACAGTTAGATATGGGGAATTGTTGGATGAAAAGGGTGGACTTAAATCGATTCAAAACTTAGAGGAACAAGGTATAAGGATGAATTGGTTTTCATATGCGCAAATACACTCAACATATGATGAAGATTTTAAAATGGAAGGATTCTATGATAAACAGACTGATTTAGATAAGATATTGATGGGTACTGATGAGAAAGTAATTAAAAAAATATATGGTTATTTATTGGGATTTAAGTTAGAGGAAGAACAAGTTAAAGAAACTATGATTGCTTGGGGGAAGAATTTTGGATATGGGATTGATTTAGAGGAATGGCAAAAATTGTGGTCTCAAAATTATAAAATGACAATGTCAACAGCATGTAAAGAAAACTTGTATAAGATGTTTTACAGGTGGCACTTCCCCCTGACAAGAATAGCAAGAATGTTCAAGAACAAATCTGAAAAATGTTGGAAATGTCATCAGATACCTGGCTCATACTATCATATGTGGTGGACTTGTGAGGATGCCAGAAAATATTGGACTAAAATTCACATGTGGTTGGAAAAAATGACAAAGAAACACATAGATTTGAAACCAGAGATTTTTTTATTGGGAATTTTACCTGATACATATAATAAAGACTTGAAATATTTGATTGTAAATGTATTAACAGCGGCTAGGATTGTATTTGCTAAAAATTGGAAGAATGAGAAAATACCATGACAGGAAGAAATTATTAAGAAAATATTGGAATGTGCTGAGATGAGTAGATTGACATTTGAAATTAGAGAGCAAGAAGATAAACAATTTTATGAAATTTGGGATCTTTTTTATCAATGGCTAGATGATAAAATACGATAATAGAACATTAATATTATATCTATAAAGGATTTTTAGGATTGATTTGTTATGATTATATGATTTGTTATAGAATAAATTGTTTAAAGTATTGTAATCTCACAAAGCATGAATGATTAAAAGTATAGTCAAAAATTTTTTTCTTTTTTTTTTCTTTTTTTTTAGTAATAGTAGGATATGGATTGACAATATGAATTGTTATGCAATACAATTGTAATTGACTATAAAATGAATGCACAAAACTGATGAACCAACCGACACACCAGAAGTATATATGAAAGCAGATGTTTTTAATGTTTTGTATGTTATGCGTGTTTGTAGAAAATTAATAAAACTCTTTTCAAAAAAAAAAAACTTAGAGTTATGTCTGCAGATTGAATATATGTAAGCATAGATATCTGAAGGGTGATCAAAATTTGCAAGATGGTAGACAAGGCATCCCAACTGAAACCATGCAGGGTGGCAAGTATGCAAGATGACATGGTTTCAGTTGGGATGCCTTGTCTGCCATCTTGCAAATTTTGATCACCCCTCAGATATCTATGTTTACATATATTCAGTCCATTATGCATCCTGAAATAATCTTTCACAATTTCAAATTATTATCAGGACATCGGCTGTCAGAATTCTGAAATTTGTTTACAATTGTTTGAGAAAAACTGAAATGGAAAGAGAATACTGTGCCAATTGCTTTGTTAAAAGAAAAATGAGAAATCTATGGCTCCTCAGAAATTGTGGTACCACTTAAATTCCCATTGTCTGGGATAATTGAATATTCTGGGTGGAATGATGGAATTACAATCCAGCATTCAGGCACAATTTTGAATCCCCATTTTGAGAGGAGAGGACTATAAAATGGCTATACCTGATCTGGAATTTGGTGGTTCAGTGGCAAAACTGTATTTATGCCCCACCCCCATAAAAATAAGTTCGAGGAAGAGTCATAGCCTTTTGCCTTCATTTGCTTCTGAAAGAAAACACCCATCAAATCATATTGATGATGGAACTTTGTTACTGAGAAGTAGTCATCTTGAGGTTACTCATCTTTTTTTAAAGTGATGACGATGATGATTATGATGATAACAACAATAATAATAATAACAATAACAATAATATCTTTTTCCATATTTCTTCAAATTTGACTTCACTGAGCACTTTGTTCTGAGTGATGAATCGTCATTGTTCGGCTAATCATAATTCAGTTACCCTTGAGACTGGATATTTTTGTTTCTATAACTTGTATATCCTTTTTTGGTAGCCTCATTTTTCTGGTTCTGCTTTGTAGTGGCATTTCATTTCAGTGCGGTTCTCTGACATGGTGTATTTCTGCCACTTCTAATGTTGTTCAGCTTCCAATAGCCCTGCAGGCCTATGCCCTGGTTGCTCAGCTTTGGGACCCATGGCCTGTAGCCCACTTGTTGATGGATGTCTAGATTCCCTAGCATCTGACGTGGTCCTTGTTAACCAGGCAATGACCGAGCTGGTATAGGCTTTGTTCAGTTGTGTTTCACCATGATTCATTGCATGGGTTGTTGGGTGCACTCAGTTCTGCTTCTTGGCCTAGACCTCTCTGACATGGTTGGACTTGCTAGTAGTTTATACTACCGCCAGCACAGTTCTCAGTTTCATTGGAACAGTTAAGCCCCCTGCCACGCCAAGGCGGCTCTCCTCTAGCTGGTGATAGCAGAATTGATGAGAAACAATTTCAAAAAGTCACCAGATATCAGTACTTGAGAATCGAACTGCAGAGACTCTGGCATAAACCTGTGCAGATAGTTCCAGTTGTACTTGGTGTTGTGCCTGAAGACCTAGGCAAGCACTTAAAAACAATAGGCACTGACAAAGTCACCATTGGTCAGCTGCAGAAGGCCACTTTACTGGGATCTGATCGCATAATCTGCTGATACATCATGCAGTCCTAAACATTTTGGAAGTGTTCGACTAGTGGTTTGTAATACGAAACCCAGCATGGTTATCTTGTCTGCTGTGTATGCTGTAATTTTTGTGTTCAACAACAACAACAACAACAACAATAATAATAGTAGTAGTAGTAGTAGAGTTTTTCATTTAAGCTGATTCCCAAATATTGACTAAAGCCCATGTCACACTGCACCAACAGATGCAAAGAGGATGTAAAACGGACAAAAAAGCTTGCCATCTGTTGGTTAACACAATGTATCCATTCTGTACTCACTGCCTCTGTTTTGCTTCCTCTCTATCCATCCAGCATCCGTTTATGGACGTTTCATCCGCTCAGAAAGTTTTGAGCTGCTCAAAACTTTTGCACGGAAAATGTATCCAATTCATCCATTCTGCATCCGCTACGCATCCGCAAGGCATCCGTTATGCATACGTTATGCATCTGCTGTATCCGCTAGGCATCCGCTGCGCATCCGCGCAACTCGCATCCGCTTGGACGCAGGGAGCAAGCGGAACAGATGCAGAACCGATGCAGAACGGATGCCTAGCGGATGCAGCACGAAAACAAAGCATTTAAAACGGAAAAAACCTTCACAGAGGGGACCTATCTCAGATATTAAGGATGTCTAGAGGATGCCTAGAGGATGCCTAGAGGATGCAAAGGGACACCTATACTGCCTATAAAAAGGGGGAGCAACTCACCTGCATCTCGCTTTCAGACCAGCAGCCCAGCGGTGCAGACCTCTGCAGCCTTCATCTGACTCTTCCTCTTCCATAGCATCCAGTCATGTCCACCGTGGATCATAACAAACTCCTTTTGGCAGCCACCATCCTTCTGCAACAGTGTGAACCAATCTACAGGCTCTGTGAACTCTACTATGGGAAGAAAAAGAGGTGGCCAAGAAGCGTCTGGGTATAAAGATGGTTCGCCGAAGAGCAGAGTATGGACTGTACAACAAGCTGATGGTGGAGCTCAGGAACGAAGACACTCGGGCATTCCAGAACTTCATGAGGATGCCTCCAGCCATGTTTGACGAAGTTGTGCAGCGCCTGACACCCAGGTTGACCAAGGCAAACACCAACTTCCGGCCCAGTCTGGAACCTGGGCTCAAGGTGGCACTCACTCTGCGCCACCTGGTCTCAGGGACCACCTACAAAAGCATGCAGTACGGCTGGAGGGTGCCACCCAACACCATTAGCATTGTGGTCAGAGAAGTGGTGCAGGCCTTCATCGAAGAATACAAGGAGGAGCCCCTCCAGTGCCCCTCTACTGAAGAAGGATGGAAGAAAGTTGCAGAGCAGTGGTATCAGAAGTGGAACTTCCTACACACCGTTGGAGCCATAGATGGCAAGCACGTGGCCTCCAAAGCGCCAGCCAACTCAGGGTCCTCTTTTCACAACTACAAGGGCTTCTTCAGCATCATCCGCTTCGCCATGGTCGATGCTGACTACAGGTTCATGTACATCAATGCTTCAGGCAACGGCTCATCTTCAGATGCCCAGGTATACAACGCAAGTGACCTCAAGGGTAGGCTGAAACGCAACCTCATCGTGGGCTTCCCAGATCCAGATCCCCTGCCCAACGACATGCAAGATGTGCCCTACTTCATCGTAGGGGATGACGCCTTCTCCCTCAGAACCTACCTCATGAAGCCCTACACCTCCAGACTCCTCACCCGTGAAGAGAGGATCTTCAACTACAGGCTGTCCAGGGCAAGGCGGGTGGTGGAGAACGCCTTTGGCATCCTGGCCAACAGGTTCCAGGTACTTCTCACCAACATGCAGCATCGCCCAGAGACTGTGAGGAGGATCATGGAAGCTTGCTGCATCCTGCACAATCTCATGCGCACCCGCTACCCAGTCTTGCAGAACAGGCTCGTGGACCTCCAGCAAGGCAATGGGGACATGGAGCCTGGGGAATGGAGGCAAGGGCGAAACCTGATAGATACTGTGGATGTGCAAGGCCCCAACAAAGCTTCACGTGAAGGGAAGAAGCAGCGCAACCTCCTGAAACACTGGTGCAACTCCCCAGCTGGATCAGTGGAGTGGCAAGACAGGATGGTAGATGATTAATGGATGTTTCCTTCAGCCTGTCTCATCACACTGATGAGATTGGGCCATGTATGTTGGGTGGGCCTACAATGAACAGGGCATTTAATAAAGAGTTGTGTTTATGTTCAAATGTGTGGATCAATGAATAAATTGTTATTGATAATAAAGGGCCAAAGGTGTGGCAGCTGGGAAGGTGGACCATACAGTCCCACTATGCTTGCACTGGAGGTTTATCTATCCCACAGCTATTAGCCATTCCAAAGGTATCCCTGCCCATCCCACTATCTTAACCCATCCCACAAGCATGCAAAGGCTTAAACCATTTCTAAAAGTTTCCACCAAGACTTTATTAAAAAAAAGAAATGAAGCAAGTGTATGAATCAAAAATAGACTTTATTAACAAGAAGGTATAAAACAAAAATGAGTCTCTGGCACTCCTCTTGGTCGCTAAGTCTCAGGGGTGAAGGGTCCAGGTGCTGTGGAGGTGGCTGGTGCTGGAGTGCTTGTCATCAGCTCCTCCAGAAGCAGAAGCAGCAGAAGCCCCAGCCCCAGAAGAGTGAGCCCGTGCTGCAGAAGCCCCAGCAGAACCAGAGTGAGGGCCAGGGGGCGGGATGGTAGCCCTTTCTCTCTTGCAAGGGCTGGCAGCAGATGGCTGAGGCTTGCTGTGCTTCTGCATGGTTGTGGGGTTGCTGGCTGGCAGGGAGGCTGGCAGGAACCAAGGCTGGCAGGAAGGCTGGCAGGGAGGCTGGCAGGAAGGCTTGCAGGCAGGCTTGCAGGCAGGCAGGCACCAAGGCTGGCAGGGAGGGGGGCACCAAGGCTGGCAGGTAGGTAGGCACCAAGGCTTGCAGGCAGGCATGAACCAAGGCTGGCAGGCAGGCAGGCACCAAGGCTGCCAGGCAGACTGGCTGGCAGCAAGGCTTTCAGGCAGACATGCAGGCAGGGCAGGCAAGGCAGTCAATCCATCCGGCAGCAGGTTTTTCCTCTGAATGGCGACCTGCTTCCGAGCTGCTTCCGTTATATCTGCGGGGCTGACGCAATGCATCCTCCCCGCATGCGCAATTAATGCTCAGCATCCGCTTGGCTTCCACTGTGCATCCGCTGTGCATCCGCTGTGCATCCGCTTCATCCGTTCGGCGTCCGTTCTGCATCCGCTGCATCCGTTCCGTGTCTGCTTTGCTGAGGTCCCCCAGAAGCCTAGTGGATGCGCCATCCGCTCTCATCCGCTTCCATCCGCTGGGCTTCCGTTCTGCATCTGCTTTCCATCCGCCCTGCGTCCTCCCCGTGTCCGTTCCTTTCCGTGTTATCCGCTCCGGTTATGCAAATTTTTGCCCCTTCTGACAGCGGATAACAACGGATGGAACATTTTTCCCGTCCGTTGTTAACGTTTTGCATCCGTTGGGCAGTGTGACAGGGCCTTAAAGACTTCTTTTACTTCTTCATTTAAAAGAAAAAGGACATTCTTTTTAGGATAGTAATATTTATATTTTTTAACAGAGAAGATAGATGGTTTGTGAGAGGACTGAACACACCCATTTATGCCAAAGTGGAAAATTCTTCCCTCAATAGAGATGAAGGTGTCAGACACAACCTGCCCCCCATTTTTTATCCTGTCCCCAGAAAGTTCAACTTCACAGTTTCACGAGGGAGTTCACACTTAATGATCCCTAAGAATTTTAGGAGTTGGTACACTCCAATGACTCTCTTCCTTTTCATGTTTCCTTAATTAACTTGTTCAGATTGAAGAAGCTACTTGGAAAAGCAGCAAAACATTTCAGACCAATAAGAAAGTTAGTCTAGTTGCCATGACACAACTTCCAGACAATTCTACCTGGATGACTGAGAATCTTCATCAACACATTGATTCAAGAGGATACGGTCTAATACAAAGCTACCTAAGTCATTTTCAGAGGCCACTGCATTCGTCTGAGGTGCTCTTCCCATCTCAAAGTTGTATTTCCATAGCATCAAAGGGCCACCAAAATATCCTTTTTTGCTCCACTTCAGCAACTACATCTATTTTGATCTTTTTTACTGTTCTCTTGTCTTTTTATAACCATCACAAGCCTTTTCATCTGCTTCCCCACTGATTTGTGGGGATGGGGGTGGGGAGGGCATCAGCAACTAACTTAATTTTTCAAGTGGTTCCAGAAAACCCACTTTTTAAAAAGAGTTAAAACCCACTGTGAATATTGGCCTAATATAGTGAGGTCAAGAATGAGTAATCCGAGGTCTGCATGAGCCATCCATGTACACTTTGTAGGTTAAAGCATCCATTTCTCTTTCTGCTCTGTTGATGTCAAGATATCTCTGATCAGATCCTTCTGACTCACAGGAAGGGCACAAAGGAACAGTAGTCTCTTCTTGAAATCTGTTGCTCAGAATGACATTAGGTCCCCAACCATGAGTTTTCTATAGCTGCTGGAATTACAACGATCAATTTTTCAACATAGAATTTCTGTGTATCTGTTGGTTGTTATATTGCAAAAACTTGTCAAAGTCATTCCAAGGCTGCCACTCCTGTTAGATCTCTGGTTCTTTTCAGTGCTGGCATCTTGAACAAAAGTCTGGGTTATTAAAATTAAAATTCAACTTATTTTTAGAAAGCAGCTGAAATATTTTTAGTCAGTTGCTTTTAGAAATACCTCACCCACCTACAATTTTTGTTGTTCATTACAAAGTCATGTCTGACCCATTGGGACCCCATGGACAGTGTTCCTCTAGGCCTTCCTGTCCTCTACCATCTTCCAGAGTCCATTTAAGCTCAGGCCAACTGCTTCAGTGACTCCATCCAGCCACCTCATTCTCTGTCGTCCCTTTCTTCTATTGCCCTCCATCTTTCCCAGCATTAGGCTCTTCTCCAGTACTTTGTTTTCATTAGGTGGCTAAAGTATTTGAGTTTCATCTTCAGGATCTGGCTATAACTTATATGCAATATATATTATATTCTACAATCTGTAGTTGTTTTTATTTTATTTTTTATTTGTCAATCGCTTACAAGATAATAGGCATAAGTATATACATAGTTATGAATACATGAAATGGGTACATATAAGAAAAATAAAAGAAACAATAGGACAGGGACAGTAGGCACATTGGTGCACTTATGCACGCCCCCTACAGGCCTCTTAGGAAAGGGGTGAGGTCAATAGTAGACAGTCTTGGGTTAAAGTTTTTGGGGTTTGGGGAAGAAACCACAGAGTCAGGTAGAGTATTCCAGACACTGACCACTCTGTTGCTGAAGTTGTGTCTATGTTCACACATGAACATTTGTGTGTGTGTATCTGTGTATCAATATCTATATACTGTTATATATTGTTATACATATATTGTTATATTATGAAAGATTTAAGAGTTTGGCCTAGTGGTTAAGGCACAGGCTAGAAAGCAAGAGATTGCAAATTCTAGTCCTGCCTTAACCATGAAAACTAACTGGGTGATTTTGAGCCAGTCACTTTCTCTCAACCCTCCCCACAGGATTGTTGCTGAGGTGAAAATAAGAGGAGGAAGGTGTGTTAGATAAGTTCACAGTTTTGAGTTAATTTGCAAAAAAATTATAAAGGCGGGGTATAAACAGCAAACAAGTTAAAAGGAATGACCCATAGAGAAAGGTTATGTAGGGCAGGGCTCTCTAACCTTGGTAATTTTAAGACCTGTGGACTTCAACTCCCAGAATTCCTCAGCCAGCAAACCAGTCTTAAAGTTGACAAGGTTGGAGACCCCTGATGTAGGATATCCTGGCATTGTTCTTCATGAAAGGTTGCATAAAAATGTTATGAGCATGTAATCGTAACATTAATATGAAAACTCCAGATTTCCTACCGCTAACCCCAACTCTTTTTTCCTCAGATTTGGAGGTGACTAATTTGCAGAGAAGATTCCCATGAATCTTGCTGTATATCATAGGGATTTTGAAATGTCTTAGTCTATGTATAACTAAGGGGACAGGAACTTCAAGCAGCATTTTCTATGGATTCCATATTGCTGTGCACAGGCACACAGATGAGTCATATAAATTATCAGGACCCTGTGGCCAATGTGAAAAAGCATTGGGATAACTTATAATCATAGCAATATAGTTGCCATGGCTACTAGGTCAGCATGTTAGAAATTCTCTCCCTTGAAATTCACGGAACAATCTACTATGACAGCTATGGAGAAGAATGTCAGTGTGGGAGGCTGGCTGCTTATTTTGCCTTTGCCATTGTGATGAATTTCTTGAAGTTGTTTGAGGAATGTTTTTGAAAGCCTTTTTTGACATTACCAACAGAGTTGGACAGTAACAATCCAGGCTGTTTTTACTGATGACTTGGTCTACAAAAATTGGCATGTGAACCTTTTGTTGCAAGATGGAGATAAATGCTGGCTTGCTCACTTTTGCACTCTTCAGTATGAATATGTGAAGAATGCCTTTATATGGCTTCTTGATGCTCCTTTCAAACAGCAAGTTCCCCCTCTCCATGTGTTCAGTTGTGATTGTTCAAGGACAGATTAGGGTTACTTGCAACAGAATCAGTTATTAGAGTTAAATTGACTGTGTCTATTTTTTGTTTTCAGACTTTATCATTTTTCCCCGAAAAACATGATTATCTGTCTGCAAAGTGTATCAGTTACTATCAGATCTTTGAATACTTAGGTTACATTCTCAAAGATGACATAATTTCTAGGCTCTTTAAGTTATTTAATTTTGGGAACAAAGCACAAAACACATAACATTTACCTTCTGTTCCCATAAAATAATTCAGTTATGCATCCAAGTATGCAGCTACCTGCACAGACTTTTTTCACTATATAAGCCAGGATTTATTACAAGACATTAGACATTTGCTAATGAATATTTGTTTTTTTTCTCTTCATGCATGCAAAGTAAACTAATAAAGAGAATAAAAACCAACCAACAAGCAAATAAATACTGTATCTCTTTATGTAGATAATTGTAAACTATTAACAGAATGCTCAATTATTCCTAAATTATCTGACACAAAATTTGATAGGAAGTGCACTGGTTTGTGAAGAATATGGAGAGAGTGAGGCTACACAGCTGGTCTTTCTGTATCCCTTCCTTAAGCAGCCATCTCTTTTCTATGCCTAAGTTCAAACATTGCACTGAATCATGATATCTGCCTGGCTGAAGAATTTTTTTTTTGGGGGGGTGGTGGTGGTGGTGTTTAAATTCTCATATCTTAAAATTGCTAAGGTTGGGAAATACTGACATAACAAACTGTGTTAACTGATCCTTTATGATGGGTTAATGGATTTTCAAACTCAGGCAGTAATAGTTAATTTAACCAAGAATGGTTTTTAATAAATAAACTATAGTTTAACCAAATCATGGCCCTGAATAATGAGCCATTCTATTCTGCGAATGAAAAGAAGAGTCTAAACACAGCTTTCTTGTGATGTTTTCACTAAGATATTATTTAAACCAGATGTATATTTGCTTTGATCTGGCCTCAACAGATGTTTTTAATCTGAATTCTCTGTTTTGTGCCTGCTAGGAATCACTATAGCTATCTGCTTTCTCTGTGGACTTAGATGCCAGCCAGTCCAGATAAAGAACACAGGCAGTCTTGCTTGTGCAGTGGGTTGAACTAGATGACCTACAAGGTCCCTTCCAATCCTGTTAATCTGTTATTCTACTTTACAGTCCTCAATTTACAACTGTAATGAAGCCTGCCCATTACAGTCACATGTTATAATGGTGATAAAATGGGCCAGTCATGTGACTGATCTGATTTTACAGTATTTTTTGCTGTGGTTGTTAAGGAGATTACCACAGTCATGAAGCAATTGTGACAGTCATCAACCCAATGGAACACTTTGGGCATGGTTTTACTGAAAATCAGGAGGAGTAAGTGCTAACTTTTGGCAAACCCATGATAAAACATGGTCACAACACTGTGGGACACTGCAAACAACCGTAAATGCAACTGGGGCACTTGTATAAATGAAAGACTTTCATCAACTTGGTTTTCTGCCATCCAGCTAAGAGGTAGTGGTGGGATTCATTTTTTTTTTACTACTGGTTCTGTGGGCATGGCTTGGGGGGTGTCGCAGGGGAAGGATGCAGTAAAATCCCCGGTCAGAGGTGGTATTTGCTGGTTCTCCAAACTACTCAAAATTTCCACTACCGGCTCTCCAGAACTGGTCAGAACCTGATGAATGCCACCTCTGAATGGTGGGTAGGAGTAGGGATAGATTACACTTTTGCTCTGCTTCTTTTTTGAAAATACATTCTTAGAATTCTTTATTGGCCAAGTGTGATTGGACACACAAGGAATTTGTCTTGGTGCAAATGTTCTCAGTATACATAAAAGAAAAGATACATTCATCAAGATCAAGAATCATAAGGTACAACACTTAATGATAGTTATAGGATACAATCTTATCTATGTTTATTAAATAAGTTGGAAACAACTTGACATTAAAAAAGAAAAAAGAAAGGGACAACATTTGTCCAACCAATAGTTTATCCATTTCAGAAGTCTAAATCCATATTAAATAATGTTTTTGGGGTTTAATGAGGGTAATTATTTTTTTTGAGGGACGTGCTTCTTATTATCAGTAGTTACATAGTAGGTCCATCACACAACCAAGATATTATACCTGGAAAGAAAATGTAAATATAGTCAGCAGGATATGAGACAAGACGTTGATAAGGTTTTAGATATGACTTGTCAAGAAGACTGAATGTGCAGTTCTGATGTTAGGAGCACCTTTCCAAACAGACCTCAGAAAACGATCAACCCACCCATTTGCTTTTCTGTAAAGAAAGTTAGCACCCACCCCTCTCCTGGAATAATGAAACATTCTAGGAAATATTAAAAAGGCAGAATACTATATTTCTCTGGATGACAAAAGGAGAAACATGTTTTTAAAGACAAAGCATCTCCCTGTCGCCAGCAGATATTTGGTGCACATTAAGACTGGGTTAGCCTGTCCACAAAACAAAAGACCTCAGCTCCAGGGTGATGGGATTAAGACATGACTCTCCAGAACATAATACGATTAGCCCTCTACCCATCTAGCAACAGAACTCACCACATGGCACCTGGGGATATTACATCACCCAGCACAGTTCAACCAAACTTATCTCAGAGAAACTCCTAGGATTTGCACATGACCCCTGTGGGAAAATACCCCCCAAAAGCTGAATACCATATATATATGTTTTCTTAAGTTTTCGCAGGTACTTACATGTATGCTGTTCAGCTTCCTTTGGGTATTATCCCACGTCATTGTAGTGCTTTTAAAGTTGTAGCAACGTTTCAGCAGAATCTCATCTGCCATCATCAGGCTTCTGTATTGAGTTCATCTGTGAGTCAGGCTATCAGAGCCATTAGTTTTAAATTTGGTGCTAGCCTACTGCTGTGCCAGGATGGTTTTTTCTTCATCCTGATTGGTTGGGAGTCTTGGTCTGTGTTTACTGGTCTTGGAGTTTGTTTGATTGGTATTTCTGATTTCTTCTGTCTGTTTTGTGGCTTTGATTGGCTGGCAACACTGTGTTCCTGTATTGGAGGCTTTCAGTGCAGCTTGGCTTCGAGTAAACGGATGGCTATCATCTATTAGGAAGCTAGGTTTCATCTGGGTGCCTGGTTGGGGTATGTTTGAGCTGGAGGTATCAGGGGGAGTCTGTTTGTGCCCAGGTGTTTGCCTGGCTTGTGGTGTGGAGATCTTTCTATTTGAGAGTGCAGGCTTCCAAATGATTGACAGTCTGGTGGAATCATCTCTTCTATTCATGCTTTCAGGTCTTTTTTCAATCTCTATGGCTTCTCTGATAATTCTGTGGTTGGGGTTTTCAAGCCGGTGATTTTGCTTTTTGTGGATTTTGCTATCTTCACTCCATGTGGTCAGCTACCCAGAATCACATGTGCTTGGTGGTACTGCTTCACCATTAAATCATCCTTCCAAGCAACCTCCATGTTTCCAGTGTCCTTCTCTCCGCTTGAAACTGAACCCAGATGGACATTTCTTCCAATACCTGTGAGTGCCAAGCTTATTTTCCACTTGCTTGCTCTGTGGAGTCCAAACATTTATGTTTCCTCTCTATGTAAAAGCATTGTGTAAGCTTTCCCGTCTCCTCCCCACTGTTTACCTTGTCTTTTGAAGCTCTTGCAAAGCATTTCATAAGGGATTTGTGGCATCTGTACAGCTTTCTAGAATGTTAAGTGCAGAAACTGCACAGAAATCCCTATGTACCTCTTAGGAACGGTTATCTTTCACAGTAGTTTTGGATCTTACACAACCTATTATACAACTTGTTGATTTGGAAAAAAGGGAAATCTCACGTCAAAGTGAAAGCTTAATCTCTCTTTCTCCATGGACTCTTCTATGGCACAAGCCTCTGCATGTTTACAGAGAAGTAATTCCATGAGGACCAAGCAATTATGTCTCCCAATGTCACTTTCATGAATTAGAAAATAACATATCATTTTAAAAAAAGCAGCAATTCTTGCTGAATTCTTAACTGCATCCAATATTGTTTATGTTCTATTAATCATTGGTACTTGGGGCACAATCCAACAGCTTTATCACCCTTAAGTAATAAACCTGCAAATCAGTAGTAAGACTGCACTCTTTGTTTTAAAGGTCATTTCAGAATATCTAGTCTAGATCATATTGGGGTTAACTATAGGGAGGATGACTTATTATGAACATATCCTACTGTCTTTTTTATATTTATTTGAATTTTTTGTATCACTTTTATGATACTTGACAATGGTCAATTGACTTAATAATGTTTCTCTCTCCTTCTCTCTCCCTCTCTCTCTGTCTCCCTGGTCTTTCTCCCTACTCTCTCTCTTTCTCTCCCTCCCTTCTCTCTCTCTTTCTCTCCCACCCTCCTCTCTCTGTCTCTGTCTCTCTATCTCCCTTCTCTCTCTCTTCATCTCTACCCCTCTCTCTATCTCCTCTCCTCTCCTCTCCCCCTCCTCTCTCTCTCCTTCTCATAGGAGCCAAGGAAACTTTCTACCTTATACCTCGAGTACCAACACAAGGGCACTACTTACCAAGTCTGGCGTCTTTCAGGAGGAGAGATCATTTGAGACTTGTGTACAATTTTGTTTATTGGCAAACATACAAATAGAATGTAACTGGGGGGAGAAAACAGCACAGACAGCTTTTAACATTGTTATTAGAGAAGGGTCATTACTGGGTTTTTAAAGCACAGGCCAACCTAACTTATTTATTTCTTCATATTTCCTTTTTTTCTTTTTCAATGTTTTAAATTTGTCTTTCTCTCTTTGCTGCTCCAAGAGTCTCAAAGTGTTGCTATCATCTCTCATTTTTCCCAACAAGATCCAGCATGGCTCTTTCCATCTCACATTTCTGAGATAAGTGTTTCCTGGTGTACTTAGCACATTTTACTGAAGCTTAAGTTCTGCCTCAAATGTATTCACAGTGACTCCATTAACTAGGAGGAACATAGTTGCATTGTGGATACATCAGGATATAAAAACCTTGAGTAATTGCTTTTCAGAAATGAGATATGAATAAATTCTGCAACCCAGCACAGTATGACTACAAGTATATACAGATACAGTAGATAAAAGCTGAGTTCTCTTCACTAGGAAGATTGACGTTAGCCAAACATTGCTGATCATTCATACCTAGATAAATCCACTAGGAATTACCAAGGACATAGGATAGTTTGGGAAGTTGAAAGAAAAAAAATATCCAAGAAGAATCAATGGCAAACCAATTCCATAATACAAGCAAGAAAATTGTATGGAGCATAACCTAAAATATACTTCATTTATACATTTTTCTTTCACTGCAATGCAAAGTGATATTGGGAGAAGATGGCTTTTGCTGACAACCTCAGGATTAATGTGGTGCAATAAGCTGCATGAATTCTGAAGACAGTATTGCAATGTGGGGATCTAGAGCATGGCTCAGAATCACAAACAAGTATACCTTCTCCAAATGATGGATCATTGAACATATCAGCCTCAGTTTTCATTCAAGGCAATGAAATGACCAAGCTCATATTTCCCTACTTAAAACACATTATGCAAAAATGTGACTCTCTGGAGAAGGCTGTTCTGTTGGGGAAGGTGAAACAAAAGACATGAAGGGGAGAACCAACAACAAGGGGGACAGACTCAGGTACAGGGATGATAAGTACATCATTAGAAGGCATGAAAAACCAGGTAAAGAACCAAAACTGTGTTTCTCCATGGATTGAGAAAATCTAGCTATATAGTTGCTAGGAGTTGAAAATAACTTGATAGCATATCAATAAATTCATCAATTAATCCATACCCTGTCTTTTTCTTAATGTTCTTTCTTGTTGATCAATATTTGGATTCCTATTTTATACTTAAGACTAGTTAGAAAGTTTTACCTATATGACTAGATCAGGCCAATCCCTTTCATTTAGGATGATTAGCATGAGAGTAATTTCTTACCTTGACACCAACGCAAGGGGTTTCTTCACAAAAGAAAGAGATGTATAGTGGAAAAATTGGGGGAAGAAGTGGTTTGCTGCCATAGAAAGTGGTTTTCTCATGTAACCTGCAAGAAAGGATAGTTGCCCATAGAGAAACTATTTCTTGAAATAGGGTTAATTTCGTTAAACCAGACCATGAGATCAAGACTATTCCTTATGTGTTCTCTATGGTTGCTTGGAAAGAACAATGATCTCAAGGTTCTGCCCACCAAAATGATATTTTTCATTGCCATAGGGCTGTGATCAGGGGTGGGATTCTATCAGTTCATACCTGTTCGCTAGAACCAGTTGTTAACATTCTGAGCAGTTCAGAGAACCAGTTGTTAGAAGAAATTACTGGCCTAATCCTGTCAGGAAGGCAAGTAGGAAACATTCTGGTGTTGCTTACAGAAACTGCCTCTCCATTAACCCTTATTACATTCTTCACAGGACGAGACTTCCTGTCTCGGGAACATCTCTGAACTTTTCTTTCCCTCCTTTGCTGGTACTTTGCTTGTGTGGAGTGACCATTCAAAGTTACAATGGCACTGAAAAAAATGACTTATGACCATTTTTCACACTTACAACTGTTGCAGCATCCCCACAGTCATGAGAGGCCAGGAGAGGAGATGCGTGCCTTGATGTGAGTGATATTGAGTTAGCCATGCCCAGCCAATAACATGACCACCAAACCATGCCCATCAACTAAGCCATGCCCACAGAACCAGTTGTTAAAAAGATTTGAATCCCACCCCTGGCTGTAATGGCAAACCTATGGCACGCGTGCCAGAAATGGCATGCAGAGCCACTTCTGCTGGCATGTGAGAGGTCACCCAGAAGAGCCCCACTGCACACTCACATGTGCACTGCTGTCCGACAGCTGATTGTCAGGTATCTGGTGTGCATGCATGGGGGCCTGGGATGCACAGGAGACATGTGCACATGTGCACATGCGTGATGTGCAAGGATCTCGTTTGCATGCACAGAGACATGCAGCACATGCAGGGGGATCGCATGTGCATGTGCAGGGGGCATGGGGGCCCCTGCGTGCATTGCATTCTGAGTGCTGGCATGCGAGTGCATGTGCATTTTTCAGCACAGGAGCCCAAAAAGTTTAGCCACCACTGTCATAGGGTCTATTTCTCGAGATAATAAATATATTAAAGCTGTAATAGACAGACTCAATTTTTTAATAAGTGGTAACTGGAAAAAGATTGACAAGCATTTTCTTCTCTGACAAAGAGAATAAACATCTTAACCCAGAATTCTCTATGCCTTTAAAAATCAACTGTTACATATTGAAGTGTAGTGAAATATTTGTCACCAATTTCCTCTATGGTGAAGAGGTTCTCTTGATTACTTCCAATTGTCTTTGCTCATCCTGCTTTAATTTTTATTACTTTGTTCAATCTAGATCTGCTTTTGCTCTCTCCTTCTTTGAGGGGGGAACCGGGGTGTGTGTCTTTGCCAGTTTGTTGTAGTTTAACTGTAGTCAACTGTTCCTGACTGAATTTGGGGGTTATTGTTCTACCTGTGTTACTTGTTCATTTTGGTTTCTTTTCAAAAGGAATACTCAGGTAAAGTTAAAATTGAGGCAGCTGACATCAATGTTGTCCTATCACTTCCAGGAACTGACTGCATCTTGGTTAAGCGAATTGGTTAACATGAATCATATCTTTTCTTCCAGTGAGTCCCTTAGGAGGCTATTCATGGATTAATAAGGTCCTCCAGGATCACACTGTTTACCAGGGAGTTAAAGTTCAGAAACATGTGCAGATCATTTCAGAATAGTTTTTATTCACATCCTTGGATATACACACCTCTTTCCCTACAAAATAATCAGCCAAATACATTTGAAGCACCATTAGCTATATCAAAGACTTCCCAAAGTCCTTGTCCATTATTGGAAATACACAATCCAGCAGGTAAGTTAACAACAACAGGTCTTTCTATCCTTAAAACACCTTACAGTCTCAGCATATAACAGCTGCAATATCTCTCTCCAGCCCATAATTATCTGGGTTTTGAACAATCTTGTCCAAGGAAGAGTTCTTAGAAATGAAAATACTTGGTTTTGGACATCTTCTGTTCACCTAAACATTTGTAAAGTTATGTTTTTTCAGCTTAGGCATAACAAGAGCTTGTTTAAAAATACACACAAACATATGAGCCAGGATTGCCATATTTTCTGTCTTTGACTTTCTCTATTCTGTAGCCTTCAGATATTTGGTACAATTGTTAGAAATGGACACCTGCTTTGGGAAAAGCCTCTCTAAGCAATTATTTAGTACACCAGTTTTCAGACTGTGCATTTCTATGTAATTTACTTTGTTGAAATGAATAGGAGTTAGATAAATGTAATGAATGGTAGATTGTATCCAAGAGTAGCAACAGTTTATTTTATTTTATTTTATTTTGAAAAATCTGGAATAGTTTTCTGTCCAACTTGTTTCCAAGCAACAGCAAATGCTACCTCAATTTATTTAAGAGGCAGTGGTGATCATAACAGGTGTTGCTTTTTAGTTCTTTTCAGTTGCTCATTAACCATAATCTTTAACAGTTCACCCTATTTTGCTCATACCTTGCTATTGATAAAAGATGTGACACTGTTACATAAACATCCTACAGTGTAAAATGAAATATCTAGTGCCTCTCTTTTCTCCAGAAATTTTTTTTATTTTGGCAAAGCTGTTGAGTTAGGGCAATAACCATTGATTTAAAAATATCCTCAGCCCTTATAATGACATTTCTACGCAGAACATAGACTCATGGGGCTGGGAGAGGCTTGGATGTCTTGTAGTCCAACTCCAGAAGACAAACTGTTCCATTGGTTAATTGATCTCACCATCAGGAAGTTTCTCCTGAATGAGCTTCCACCATTGCTTCTTGTCCTGCTTTCAGGGGCTTTGAAGAATAAATACACCTCATCATCTGGTGACTTCCCCTCAAGTACTGGATGATAGTTATCATATCACCCTTTAATCCTTGTCTTAGTTAGGCATGAGCCATGATGGCAAAACTATGGCTGGAATTTATGTGCTGGAAGTGGCACGCAGAGACTTTTCCACCTGCACACGAGCCGTCGCCGGAACAGATCCCCCCACCAGCCAGCTGAATGTCGGGTATCTGATGAGAATGCATGGGGGAGATGCACGCATGGGAGGCACATGAGCATGTTCAGGGGGGCAAGGCAGGGTCATGTGTGCATTGTATTATGGGTGCAAGCATGTGTGCATGCATGCGCTGCACTTTTAGCACGCAACAATGAAAAGGTTAGCCATCACTGGACTAGAGATACCTAGTTTCCTTAATCATTCATTATATCTCGAGACTTCTTATTATCTTTGTTGCTCTTCTCTGGACTCTTGCTAGGGTCTCAGCATCTTTTTTGTATTGTGGCAACCAGAGCTGAACACAATATTCCAAGTGTGCCCTCCATAGTGTAATATACAGTGATACTATCAGTTCTTGTGATCTTGATATTGTCATTCTGTTGATGCAGCCTAGGACTGCATTGGCTGTTTGGGCAGCGGCAATAAACAGCTGGCTCCAGGGGTGGGATTCAAATGTTTTAACAACCAGTTCTGTGGATGTGGCTTAGTTGGTAGGCATGACTTAGTGGTAATGTGACTGGCTGGGCATGGCCAACTCAACATCACTCACATCGAGGCATGCATCTCCTTGCCTGGCCTCTTGTGACTGTGGGGATGCTGCAACAGTCACTTGTTTTCATAAGTGTGCAAAATGGTTATAAGTCACTTTTTTCAGTGCCACTTGTTTCAGTGCCATTGAATGGCCACTCTACACAAGCAAAGTGCCAGCAAAGGAAGGGGAAAAACTCCAGAAAAGTTCCTGAGACAGGAAGTCTAGTCCTGCCAAGAATGTAATAAGGGTTAATGGAGAGGCAGTTTCTGTAAGCAACATCCAAATGTTTCCTTCCTGCCTTCCTTCCAGGATTAGGCCAGTAATTTCTTCTAACAACCGGTTCTCCGAACTGCTTAGAATGTTAACAACCGGTTCTAAAGAATAGGTGCGAACCTGTAGAATCCCACCTCTGGCTGGTTCATACTTAAGTGGTGATGCACTAGGACACTCAGATCCCTCTCAGTTACCTTCATTGAGCCAGGTACAGCCTATTCTATACTTGTATAGATTTGGCTTTTCCTCCCTAAGTGGAGGAACTTACTTTTCTCACCACTGAACTGCATTTTATTGTATAGGGACCATTGCTCTGGTTTGTCAAGGTTATTCTGAATCTTGTCTGTCTTCCAATTATTAGCAGTTCCACCCAACTTGGGGTCATCTGCAAATTTGATGAGTTTCCTTTCTATCCCTCATCTAGATCATTTATGAGGATTACTATTGCATTTCCTACAGATCTTCTACTCATGGCCTCTTAGTCCTGAACATAGATATATGTTAAGGATTTAAGAACAAACTCGACTCTCAAGTTTGAGTGCCATGATTGACTGAAGACATCTCTGCAAACAGTGGAGACAGACTACCACAGTAAAGAAAGAAAGACCACCAATAGACGGATCCTTCATAACCTATCTGGAGAAGGAGGGAACAGGAGATTGCCTAAAAGCATTCCAAATGACAGCTTCTCATGAGGGGATAGTAAAACAGCATTCTCTCATGGCACTAAACACCAAGAAACACAGGAACATCTTGTTCTTAGTTGTGGTGAACACTTAAAAAGGACACTAAGCAACTGATCTCAATTAGTAATCTTTTTTAGAAATGATCTATATAACCACCTCGTGTATATATGAGACCTTCAAATCCCTGAATTTGGCATCTGCTAAATTTTATCTTCTTTCTCTGACATAAGAACTTTTAAGTAGAGATTTAAGAATTTAAAAATGGTATATAATTGGTAAAAGAAAACTGATTTAAGAAAGTTACAAAGACTAGAAAACCAGAGAAATTTTGAACATATGTACTTTAATTAGATTTGAAAACAAGTATATAATTAAATAATACATCTAGGGACTAAAGGACCAGGCAGAAAGACCGAATATGTATCCATCAACATGCAAATTAAGGTTTTAAAATGACCAACCCTGATATAACTTTGAATTACTTAAAAGTATCTTTGAAAAAATATCTTTGGATTGAGTTATTAATAACTAATATCTTAGATATCTTTAAGTCCCAATAAATTATCTTTAGAAGATGTTTTAAAGGTTTAACGATTTTAAAAACTAACTTTTAGCTGACACAGATGTAATAGGACTTGAAAGTATGGAATATAATAAAACTGAAGATTATTAAAACAAAAATACAACAGATAAAGCAAAAAAAGGACTTGGACAAGGAGCCGTTGTGACAAGAAATTCTAAAGGATACCTCTTTATTGTATTTACAAAGTGGCTTGATAATGGATCTGAAGAATTTTTGGGAATGACAAAGGTTGATGAAAGACCATAATCTGTGACCATAATCTATTGGAATGAATTAAAAGCCAAAATTTTGAAGCACAAAAGAAAGTTGGATTATTTGATCAGGGATAAAATATTTATTTGACATTTTGTTGCTTCTAATAAACCTTTTGCTGAACCAAGGCTGAAATGATGATGATTTTTGAATTCTGGATATAGATATGGGTTAGGTTACAGAAAGAAGAGCTTTTTTCTTTACAATTTAAAAAGAGGATGAATTATTATCATGTTAGTTTATGCTCAGTGTGATAAAGGTTGGAAGTCACTATTATTTTCTTTGTTTCCCTTTCCTTTTCTCTAATATTCTCTACCTCGTTTTTTTCTTTCTCTTGCATTTTTAAAACTTTCTTTTATCTTTTAGTTCAATTTGCATATATTCTACTATGTCTGTTAAATACTTCATATATGTAATTCATACATGTCTATCTCACTTATTACTTTATAAGCAATTCAAAACAGCTAACATATATAATACTCCTTCCTCCTCCTATTCCCCCCCCCCAATTTTCCTTATTGTGAGGCGAGTTGGGCCGAGACACAGCAATTGGCACAAGGTCACCCAGCTAGTTTTCATGCCTAAGGCAGGACTAGAACTCCTAGTCTCCTTGTTTCTAGCCTGGCAGCTTAACCACTACACCAAACTAGCTCTCTTTACTTATATAAAGAACAGACTTGACTCTCTTCCATTTATATTTTCCAACACAAGGCTGACTCAACTGAAAAAACCCATGTTTTCCCCAAAACAGATGACATAGCCTGCTTTTGATTTTGCTGTTACTTTTTTTTTCCTTTCAAAGTCCAGTTTGTAAATTTTTTAGCAGCAGTATAGAAGTAGATCAGCATTGTCTTCTTGGAAGACTTTTTTTTTTTTTTTACTTCCCAGGCTAGCCTCCAGGCTGGAGTTTTCTTGCTGATTCCATTGCAGAATTCAAGAAATCTCATCCAGAACAGAGAGATCACCAGCCAATGACAACTGGGTGCTGCCACCCATCCAGGAAGAAATATTTCAATTAAGGACCAAAATCAAACACTCCTGCATTCTTCATTGAGGGCACTAGTGCTTCTGAAATCTAACACTAGCCTAAGGTTGCACATTATATCCCAAAGTTCTCCAAGCTGCTATGAAATTATAGCATCTGAACGTTACCAACTCAGCTTGAATCTGAATTGACAATGCTCAGGTAGGAAGCAGATCTCAAGTAAAATGAAATAACGAGTTTTATTACCTACAGTGAGTTTTATTACCTACAGTTTTCCAAATGTCTGTTTCTTTAATTGTAGACCAGAGGGATTGTAAAAAGTATGTTATCTTTTCAAAGCCAGAAAGCCAGAGGTAGTATTTAGCAGGTTCTGACCAGTTCTGGAGAACCGGTAGCAGAAATTTTGAGTACTTCAGAGAACTGGCAAATACCACCCCTGACTGGAGATTTTACAGTATCCTTCCCCTGCCACACCTACTAAATCACACCCATAGAACCGGTAGTAAAAAAAATTGAATCCCATCACTGCAGAAAGCACTGTCTGTGGGCAGCATTCTTTTCAATAACCTGTTATTCTGTAGCGAAATGGATTTGATATGGTGAAATAAATTGTTTCCATCACTGTGATAGGAATACACAATACAGGACACATCACAGAACCACACACCTATATAAATATCAATATGTCTCTATACATGTATCCAATTCTGAGGTTTTGGGCTAGACTGGAAATTAGAATGAAATCTTTAAATCTGAAGAAGGCAAAAGGCAAAGTACTTCTGTTTTGGATGTGGCATAATTTTGACCAGAGCTTTCTTAATGCATGGGCCTGATGGCCACTTGCCCATAGGACCCATGAGCATAGGGGCTCCATACTAATCTGTGTACGTTAACCCTTCAGTGCACCGTGTATCATATAAATACAGCAACATATTTATTACATATTTATTTGTTGGAAGTGCCAATAAAAGAAATATATACTTAATTTTATCAACCATTTACATTTTTATTCTTGTGAGTAGTTGTCGTAGGGGCCCCAGTACACTGCTTTGCCCAGGGTCCCTAATGCTGTTAAGATGGCCCTGGTTTTGACATATAGTTGGCATGGATGTGACATTCTGCTTGTCCTGTAGAGGACAGAGATTAACCCATAGCCAGTCTTTTTAATTCCTATGTGTGGATTAATTGGTTTCTTCTTTTCCTTTGTCTAAGGTAGTAAAATGTCTTGGATCAGCTAAACGGACCTTTTTTCCATCCATTTATACCACAATTCTTCAACATTGCCAAGAAAACTGTATAGCTATAGCCATGTAATCGCCAGCAGCTGAATATTAATTTTTATGCTAACATGGATTTTCCAAGTGACTTTGCAAAGGCTGTCGTGATGACCCGGGGCATGGCACGAAGGCAACACAGTCAGATAATCAGTAGGAGTCCCTTTATTATCTCCAACTTTGCCCTCAATGTTCTGGTTACCTTCTGGCTGGAGAAAAACTCTCCCAGGACCAGTGATTGGCTGCAGAGAATCAAGTCCAAAATGTGATCAACAAAAACTGTAACTATAAGTCCAATCAAAGCAAAATGAGATAATTAATTTGGCAGAGTAGAAGCAAGAATTCCAGACGTGAAGGCACGACAATAACTCAACATGGTTGGGAAGATGCCAGAAAAACAGATAACTAAAATTAATACAAGATAAACTCATATTTGTTGCCAGCAACTGCCACACTCAGCATGCATGTCTTTTAAACTAATTCCCAGGTGTGGCTAATGAAGGGAATCAGGGCCCTTCCTCCCCCATAAGCCACACAACCCATGTTGCCCTCCCTGCATGCCCTAGGATGAAGAGAGGATGGGCTTGGGTCTTCTTTTGAACTTCCTCTCCCTTGTTCTATCTCTTCCCTGCTCTGCCCTGCCCAGCCAGACTTTGCCCTTCCCCAGTTTCCTCCACAGCCAAGAGAGCCACACTTCTACTTTCTGTCAGCTGTTTGTTTTCCTCCTCAGATTCAGACTCTGACAAGGGCACGACAGCTGTACTGAATAAAAGCCAGAATAAAATGATTACTAATTCTGGGCCATACACATATAACCAAAAGTCAACATCACATCATATTTATGTATGTCAACTGATATAATTAAATATATATATACTGCAATTTAAATAGGAAAGAAATACATTCTATCATAATGCAGATCTTACTTGATCTTTTTTGGCTTTTGGGGCATCAGCAAATTCAGGAAGCTGAAGGAGAGAGAATTGCCAACTCCTCACACTGTACCAGATCTGCTGGGAGAGGATAGTGCATTGCACATCCATTGATATAATAATACAGATCAGATTAGGACATTGTTGGTTCAATTATTCTAAAATGGCATCTGAAGCCACAAATACTGTGGCAGAAAGGCTGGGTAGTAAGAATTTGTTTATAGGCCACAGTTTCCACTCCTGAGTTCTCATGCCTCCATGTGTATCTGAACCATAAAAACGAGGACAAGTACATTGATTGCTGGTTGCTATCAGCAGGACATGTATGAAAGCATGTGAACTGGGCAGCCTCTTTAATTAAAGCCTGTGCTGCCTTTCAGGTAAGCTCTGAGACGTGCAGGTCCATTCACACCCGTATTAATGTACTTCCATTGTATTTAACATGCCTCAACATTTTCAAAAATGGCCTTATCCATTTGAGCTGTAGAAAATAATTGCCTTTCTTTAAAGTTACAGAGGCTTTCTATAAAATGCAGTTTTGCCTCTCCCAAGCTGCAGAGTTGTAAAAAGGAGAGCAAATGATATCCAGAGAAGCACCATTTTCAGCGGACACCTATATGAAATGACGTGATTGTAGTTGGAACCACAAATGGCTGGCTGCCCTTACCCAGAGAGTGTGCATTAATGGCTCCACTTCACTCTTAAGCAGGGGGTCCACAATTTATTGTAAAAAAAATATCAAGATGGTGACCATGACTGGGTGATCAACACCCTGGTTTTTTAATATATATATATATATGCATGACACATGAGATACACATAAAAGTGGAGGGTGCTTCAATCACACCAAATAGCCTCCATTTTGCCTGTTTAACCAGATCCTGCAGAATCTAGCATTGCTCTGGAGCAGGGGTGTCAAACTTAATTTCACTGAGGGTCACGTGAGGTTGTGTTTGACCTCAGGGGGCAAGGGTGAACATGGCCAGGGTGGGCATGATCAATGCAACATCACTCATGTCAGGGCACCTGTGGTGGTCCAAGCACTCTGCCAGCATGTGCAGCCCTCCTGAGCTCCATTTTCGCTGACAGAGGGTTGCAGGAGGCCCTTCCAAGCTCTGTTTTCACCGGCAGAGGGCTGGTCCTTTGCTGTTCCCAGGGTGGCCCTGTGGGCCAGATCTGATCACCCTGTTAAGCCTGGGTTCCCCAACCAGGGTTAGGTAGACAAGCTAAACA
>BLBF01000010.1:25067273-25119969 GCA_015471245.1 Laticauda colubrina | reverse complement strand
TTATTTTCTTTTATGCCAATTGGTTTTCTTAAATATATAGTGTGCTGCAATGGTGCATGTAGATAAGCAGTTTCTACATCTAAATGGTTAATAACATAGTTTTTCTTAGCTGCCCACACTAATGCTGCTCTTAAAGATGTAGCTTTAAGGCTTGGTGCAAAAACTTCATCGTAATCAGATGCAGTTTGATTAAATCCTTGAGCTACTAACCTAGCTTTATGGGTAACAGTCCCATCATTTCCAGTTTTTACTTTAAATATCCATTTGCACCCAATGGATTTTTCTCCTGGAGGTAATTTGGCATCTTCATACACTTTCATTACCTTTAGTGAATTTAGTTCTTTTTCCATTGCCTTTTGCCAATTCTCCTGATCCTTAGCAGGATACATCCTAAGTTCTTCTACACTAGTTGGAACTTTAGTTACTTGGCAAACTATACTTGCTTGATACCTATCAGGTGGTCTAGTTACACGTGTAGTACGTCTAGGTATTATAGGACTTACAGGTGGACTTTCCTCTATTAATTGTTCTTGATCATGTAACTCTTCCTGATCAACTATTTCCTCTTGTTCTGGTCCTATTTGCTCTTCGTGGACTTCTTCTTTAATTGGACTCTTCTTATAGCTAATCTCATCTTTCTGCCTTTTGTAGGGTTCAATAAATACTTCATTATTTAAATCTTGCTCTAATCTATTCTATCCTACATGTTCTAGGAATTTTGCACTAGCACTGGTGTAAACTCTAGATGTACCTGGTTCCCAGAATCTATAAGATCTATGATTAGATGTGTAACCTACAAAAATCAATCTTTTAGCTCTATGCTGTCCTTTGTATCTAAGTTGTGTAGGGATATGCACCCATGCTGGTGCTCCAAATGTGTGCATGTAACTTAAATCAGGTTTTGTACCATGCCACAGTGTGAATGGTAATTCACCTGTTGTTGAATTAACAACATTATTTAATATATGATTACCACACATTATTGCTTCTCCCCATAAATTGTCAGGTTATCCTGAATCAGACATCATAGTTTGTGCCATTGATTGTAATGTTTGGCCTCTTCTCTCTATAAAGGCATTATGTTGTGGCCTATATGGTGCAGACATTTTATGTTGAATACCTAACATTCTAAGTTTGTTTTGAAATTTATTATTTGTAAATTCTGTACCATTATCTGTGATAAGAGTTACTAATTTCTTTTTGGTTTTTCTTTCAGTGAATTTTAGCCAATTAAATAGATTTTGATATGTTTCAGTTTTGCTGTTCATTAAATAGCAAAACCCATATCTTGAATAGTGATCCATTATACTTAGTATATAGCGAGCTCCTCCTACACTTGGTTTTTTCGGACCTATTAAATCAGCAAATACTATTTCTAAAGGCTCTTTAGTAGTAAATCCATCAACTCTATTAGCCGGTATAACCCTGCTCTTATTTTGATTACAGGCATTACATTGCAAATACTTATTACAAGATTTCAAACTTATTCCCTTAGACAATTCAACAGTTTTCTTAAGCATTTTAAAATTTAAATGCCCTAGCCTTCGATGTAACAAGTGAATCCATTCGTCATGAGGTTTCTTATTTTCATAAATTGTGTTAGCCACCTTTAAACCATCATCATTTAACACATATAATCCACCTCTTAAAGATGCAGTAATTATCTTATCATCTTTTTCAAGTATGCAGTTATCTCCCTTAAATGTAACTACATATCCTAGTTTAACCAAAATTCTAACTGAAATTAAATTAAACTTAAGTTGTGGTACATATAACATTTTTACATTCTCTTTTATAAAAGAACAATATGCTATACCTTCACCTTTAGCTTTCAGTTTCCAGCCATTGGCTAACGATATCTGCTGTTTACTCTGGGACATTTTAATAAAATTTTTGTTATCATTTGTTATACAATGGGATGCCCCACTGTCAACCACCCATAAATTATTTTTTACAGCTCCGTTAGTATACATGGCTAACTCTAAATGTTTATTTATCTTTTGATGATTTTTAGTATTCTGGCCAGTGTTCTGGTGCTTTGCCTTTTTACAAAATCTTGCCAAATGTCCTCTTCCTCCACAATTAAAACACTTTTTAATTGCGTATGCAGTAGGAGGTTTATTATCTTCTTTTTGAGGTTGCTCCCTCCTTAATTCATCTCTTTCATGCCTTCTTCTGGCCTCATCGATCAATCTGCCAGTTATATCTGTTAATGTTAAATTTTCCTTTGGCAAAATTTCAAGTGAAGTTACGTAGTTATCATAACTTTCATCAAGGGAAGATAGAATTATATAAACTTGATGTTGTTCAGAGAAAATAATTTCTTTCTCATGTAATTCTTTAAAAATGCTTTGCATAGTTTTCAAATGACTCTGCATATCACCATTTGTTTGGAGATGTGTCCTGAAAAGCTTCCGTGTTAAATTTATGTGAGCACCAATATTATCTCGAACATAAATTCTCTTCAGCTTCTGCCAACACCCAAAAGCCGTTTTCTCTCCGTGGATATAAACAAGCTGTTGATCAGTTAAGGTTAACGCAATTATGCAAATGGCTTGTTGATTTTTATTCACAAAATCTTCTATCTTTAGTCTGTCTTCCTCATCCTCTGGATCCCATTCTTCTACGTTTGGTGGATTTTCAATTATGTTCCACAGACCTTCCCTTCGTAGAAGTAGACTACATTTTGTAGACCATGATACATAGTTTGTTTCATCCAGCTTGGATATAAGGGACAAACTTTGTAGATTGACTTGTGCCATGTTTTCTTATATGGATATAAAAATATAATTAATAAAACACAGCTGTCTGTTTACTGTAATGTATAACAACACAAGCTCTCACTTTTTACATAAATCTGTTTAACCTAGTTAAACTGACTTTGCAGCCTCTGGGCCCATAACCAGTGTTAAGCCTGGGTTCCCCAACCAGGGTTAGGTAGACAAGCTAAACAGAATGTGCAGCGTTAGTCAGATAGGCACATAGATAAATGAGTGAGCTAAGCTTGTATGTTTATTAACATACAGTAAAAATAACAGATACGCTTGTGCTATCAAGAATATATTTTATTCCATTATAAGTTAATAGCATAGTCAAATAACAGTCCAATATTCATTTACCATGTAGTCAGTCCATTCAGGGGTATTCAGTTAGCAAAGTCCATGTAGAATATCCTATGTCAGTTCACTTACAGATCAGTCCTTTGTTATCTCTCCCGTTCGAGCTATTCAGTCTTGATTCCAAGCAGTAATCAGGGATCATCAAAGCCAGAGAGAGTGAGAGAAAACCGTAGTCTTACTACTTTTATATTGTTTTCTTAACCACTCCTTTAATTGCTATTTCACAGTTAAAGCTGTATACACTCTACCATACACTAACTATGATTCATAGTTATTATTTCACCTAAACCAGTTAGGGTAAACAATGTTATCCCTAACACACCCCATGGGCCGGATCCAGCCTGCAGGCCTTGAGTTTGACACCCCTGCTCTGAAGGGAAATCTCAAGTGTCCCAGACTATTGCTAGTCAACATTGTATCAATGACCTCTTTTTTTCCAGCTCATTCCTTTGTTTCCTGTTTATTTCCAGTCAGATTGACGCATCTGCTCCATTTTCTTTTCTACAAAAAGCTTGAGGAGGGCTGCTGTTCTTTATTCCTATCTCTTGGAGCAAAGAAGCAGCTTCAGAGCTGGTCTGGCTACTGATAGCATTCAGTCAAACCTGAAGGCCACCTTAGATGAGGCTGCCATTGGTGGACCAAGAGAGTATACACAGAAATGGCACATCCATCTTGCTGTGTGTTCTGTTGTGGGTGAAGGAAGACACACAGCCAAAGGTAACAGTCCAACTTGTTTATTTAGTTAACAGTGTGAACAGAACGGCTGAACCCATCTGACAGTTCCCCTTTTATAGGGGCTGTCAGATGAGCCAGCCAATCACATTCAAGAGGTTTTCCTGCCTAAACTGCAGACCTCAGTGAAAACTTCAGCTATACTAAAAACACAACACTATGCATCTTGGTTGCTTGTAGTTCCTTAACTTCCCCCTTGCTTCTCTAGGAGTCCCTCTGCCTCTTTTTCTTCTTCTCATGATTTGCCTTGTCCCAACAACCTTTCCACCATTAGTTACATATTTATTTATGTATTTATATATGAGACTTATATGGCTGCCTATTAGTGGTGGGATTCAATTTTTTTTACTACTGGTTCTGTGGGCATGGCTTGGTGGCATGGCAGGGGAAGGATGCTGTAAAATCTGCAGTCAGAGGCAGTATTTGCCTACTCAAAATTTCCACTACTGGTTCTCCAGAACAGGTCAGAACCTGCTGAATATCACCTCTGCTGCCTATCTTGTATATATAATAATTCTGGGCAGTTCACCACTATCCACTCCCTGGTTTCTTTATGCTCTCTCTAGTGATCATCTCTATTTCCAAAATCATCTTGATTTTCCCAATCCTAATTTTCTAAAGCCAGACACTAAGTTATGAGGTGGGACAGAATGTTGAAGTTGAATTGAAGAAGACCTGGGGCAGATTTCCCCAGTGCCTCCTCTGAATGACCCTGAAACACATATTTAAAATTTGAAAGAATTGCTCAGGTAAAAGATCATCCATAACCTCAAGCTGATTGCGATAGGTCTATTAATACACAATAAGTTGATCCTCATTCCATAAAAACCACAGTCTAATCTCACAGCACATTCAACCTGTAATGTACTCAGTGTATTTTACAATGAATTAGAGAATAAGCCTCTCTCTTCCTCTTTGCTTTTCCTCACATGAACATATAATAACTCCATTACTATGTCGACTATAGTAATGAAGAGGAATTCAGTGGAGAAAGCAGATATTGGCAAGAGTTCGCAGTAAAAGGAAACCAGGCCACCAAAGAATATGATGGCTGGACCTGGACTCAATCAAAGCTGACACCAGAATAGAAAAACTCAAAGAAGCAATGCAAGACTGGAATATGTGGAGACACCTGGTCTATAGAATCTCCAAGAGTCAGACAAGACTGAATTATAACATCTTCATTATGTTGACCATATCACTGTGGCTGGCTTACAGTCCCTGTATGTAGCCATTCAGTTGTCCTTTTCATTTAGACAGAGAAGAAAACCAAAGACACAATTCTTTACTTCACTGTGTCCAGACCAGAAAGCCATGGTTAATTGCTTTTAAATAAGCAATATTTAATTCAACTTAGCCAAGTTTTGTATGACATTAAAACAGTTGTATGAAAAGAGAGAAGATTAGCACTCTCCTTGATAAGGATGGAAGAGGTCCTTGTGGTCTTTGCAACACACATGGTTAAGGTGCTGCCACTTAAGGCTAGGTCCCACTGGCTGAGGGACGCAAAACGTATGCAAAAAGGACACAGCGGACGAGCAAAATTTTGAGGGTGGCTCCATCCGTTGTCATCCACTCCCAAAAGTGGCGAAAATTTACATAAACAGAATGGAAAAGAACAGAAAAGAATGGACGGGGGTAGTACGTAGCAGGGATGTTTAGCGGATGTTCATAGGAAGCCTAGCGGATGACAGCGGATGGAAGCAGATGACACATCCAAAGGGGTTCCAGGGGAGAATTGCAAAGCGGACGCATAGCAGAAGGGACGGATGCATAGCGGATGACACGGATCCATCATGGACACCTAGAGGAAACAAAACGGATGCCGAGCAGATGTATATCGGATGCAAAGCGTTAACTGCGCATGCGGGGAGTATGAATTGCATCAGCTCTGCAGATATAAAAGGATGCAGCTCGCATGCAGTCAGCAATCAGAGGAAAGATGTGCTGCCACATACATCTTGAAAGAACACTATTGTTCATCAGTCACGGAAGAAGAAGAACCTGGTGCCTACTCGTCCCAGCCCTGGCAAGAAGGACAGAACCAGCATCCCACCCCCTGGCACTGACTCTGAAGCTGCTGCTGCTGCTGCTGCTGGTGCTGGTGCTGGTGCTGGTGCTGGTGCTGCTGGTGCTGCTGGTGCTGCTGGTGCTGCTGGTGCTGCTGGTGCTTCTCCTGCTGCTGGTGCTGCTTCTCCTGCTGCTGGTGCTGTGGTGGACCAGCCCCAAGGCCCTCAAAGCCCTGCTGCTCAAGCCCTGAAGCCCCTTCCAGAGGGAGGAAGAAGCAAGGCAAGGAGAAGGGGGAGAGGAAACAGTACTCCATTTCCGAGGAGCATGAGGAGGAGGTGCTGGAATGGCTGAGGGAGAACGAGTACCTGTGGAGAAAGGGCCACAGACTCTATCGCGACACCAAGAAGAAACAGGCAGCTTGGAGAGACAAGGCGGAGAGCCTGGGCTATACTGCAGATGTACTCCTGGGATGGTGGAAGCACATGCACACCTGGTATGGCAAGCTACACCTCAAAAAATCCAGGCAGGCCACTGTCAAGCTCACTGACCGGGAGATGTATGTCATGGCCAAGTGCAGTTTCCTGGAGGGTGAGGTCCGCCACCGAGGAGCAGCTCCTCTGACACCCCTCTCCCTCAGACAGCCCACAGACAGCCAATCCTCTTACAGACAGGAGCCAGCTAGCCTGTCCAGGCAGGTGTCTTCAGAGGGCCCCACGGCAGAGATCCCCTCAACAGCTGCACACCCCATGCCAGAAGACTTGGAGGATCCCCTGTCACAAATGGAGGAAGAAGCAGCAGCCACCAGAGACCAACGCACCACCACCACCACCCCCAGCTCCAGAGGATGCAGGCAGAGAGGCAGACTGGAGGGCCAGAGCCACACTGTTCTGTTGGAGATCAGGGACACAATGAAGACCAGCACAGAACTTCTCTCTCAGCTGGTCCACTTGGACAGAGCATCCTCGAGCCACCACACCTTCATCACCTATATGAACCATACCCTGTGGGATCTGCCCGAGGGCCAGTACCAGGTGATGAAGAAGATAACAGCACTTCTGCACAACCCTCAAGGCCCAGCTGAACCTGCTCTGACCCAGTTCAGGTCTGCTCCTGCACCCCAGGTGATGTCACAGCCCTTCCATGGCTTTCAACAGCCTCTCACTTACCAAGGCTATGACTACCAGGACTTCCCACAGCACAAGCAGACGTTCCCAGTCCAGGCCTAGGTCCATCAGACGCCACAGATGCCACACCTCGCCCAGCTGCAGACCAGACAGCCCCACTATACTCCTCCTTCCTCCACTCCACAGCCAAGCCCCTCAACGGACAATCTGTCATCAGTCTTGGGCCTGACATCCCAGGTACTTGATGAAGGGCCTCTCAACCTCACGGGACTGAGTCAGCTCTCGGAGAGCTTCCTGAACAGACCATCCCCTGTTGTACTCTCGGGGCTTAACAGCTGAGACCATGGACATGACTCAGAGTGACTGAGAATAGTGCCAGAGACTGAGTTGTTACTTGTTCACTTTATCTTTGCTTAAAACACTTTACTTGGGTTATTTTGCTTTTTTAATAAAGTCATACAGTTTACTTAAGACAGTTAATAAAGATTATCTTTGCTTAACACACTTAATGCAGTTTACTTGGTTCATTTTGCTTATTTAATAAAGTCATAAAGCTAACCTAAGGAAATTAATAAAGGTTATCTTTGCTTAAGACACTGGTTCATTTTTTTTACTTAATAAAGTGTTGGTGAAAACTTTTAACAAATGGTTTAGCTTTTGCATGCTTGTGGGATAGATAAGGATAGTTGTGGGATAGATAAGGATAGTTGTGGGATAGATAAACCTCCACTGCAAGCATAGTGGGACTGTGTGGTCCCCCATCCCAGCTGCCATACATATGGACCTTTTTTTTTTATCAAAAACAATTTATTCATTGATCAACACATTTCAAAATAAACAAAGGTCTTTATTAATATCCTATTCATTGTAGGACCACTCAACATACATGGCACAATCTCATCAGTGTTATGCGACAGCCTCAAGGAAGCATCCATTCACCATCTATCATCCTGTCTTGCCACTCCACTGCTCCAGCTGGGGAGTTGCACCAGTGTCTCAGTAGGTTGCACTGCTTCTTCCCTTCACATGAAGCTCTGTTGGGGCCTTGAACATCCACAGTGTCTATCAGGTTACATCCTTGCCTCCATTCACCAGGCTCCATGTCCCCATTCCCTTGTTGACGGGTGACAAGTCTGTTCTGCAAGACTGGGTAGCAGGTGCGCATGAGATTGTGAAGGATGCAGCAAGCTTCCACGATGCTCCTCACAGTATGTGCCTCATGCTGCATGGTGGTGAGAAGTATCTGGAACCTGTTGGCCAGGATGCCAAAGGTGTTCTCCACCACCCATCTTGCCCTGGACAGCCTGTAGTTGAAGATCCTCTCTTCACGGGTGAGGTATCTTGAACTGTACAGTTTCATGAGGTAGGTTCTGAGGGAGAAGGCGTCATCCCCCACGATGAAGTAGGACACATCTTATGTGTCATTGGGTAGAGGGTCTGGATTTGGAAAACCCATGATGAGGTTGTGTTCCAGCCCATCCTTGAGGTCACTTGTGTTGTATACCTGGCTATCTGAAGCTGACCTTTGCCTGCAGCATCGATGTAGATGAACTTGTAGTCAGCATCAACCATGGCAAAGAGGATGATACTGAAGAAGCCCTTGTAGTTGAAATAAGTGGACCCTGAGTTGGCTGTAGCTTTGCAGGCCACCTGCTTCCTATCTATGGCTCCAACGGTGTGGGGAAAGTTCCACCTCTGATACTACTCTTCTGCAACTTTCCTCCAGCCTTCTTCAGTGGTGGGGCACTTGAGGAGCTCCTCCATGTATTTTTCGATGATGGCCTGAACCACTTCTCTGACCGCTTTGCTGATGGTGTTGTGTGCCACCCTCCAGGCATACTGCATGTTACTGTATGTGGTTCCAGAGGCCAGGTGGCGCAGAGTCAGTGCCACCTTCAGTCCAGGGTACAGGTTGGGACGGAAGTTGGTGCTAGGCTTGGTCAACCTGGGTCTCAGACGCTCTACAAGTTCATCAAACATGGCTGGCGGCATCCTCATGAAGTGATGGAAGGCACGAGGGTCTTCATTCCTCAACTCCACCATCAACTGGTCATACAGTCCAAACTCCATTCTTCTCACGATCCATCCTCGGACCCACACAGCTCTTGGACGTCTCCTTCTTTTCCTTCTGTATAAAAAAAACTTGAAACAGTCTGAACAGGTTTTGGTTCTGGTGATGAATGATCGCAGCTACCATACGGACTGTGTCATGATCCATGGTGGAGAACAATGGATGATTTAGAAGAGCAAGACCAAGGGTGAAGAGGTCTGTACACCATGGCTGCTGGACTCATACTGAGATCCAGATGATTTCCTCCCCCTTTTTATAGGAAATATCGGTAGTCCGCTAGGTGTCCTTCTACATACTCTAGACATACTGCAGACATCCTAAATATCCGAGATACATCCCAGATACAAACATTTTGTCCGTTTTAATCCTTTATATACGAGATGCATACGCTTACATCCTTTCTATTTCCGTGCTACTAATGCTGTGTGGACGTTCCATGTACCTTTCGTTTCCTCCCTCTTTCTGTTTTCAGCTGCAGCGGATGTGAGTTGCGAGGGTGGTCAGAGGATGCCGAGAGGATACAGAGGACGTTTAACGGATGATAACGGACATAGAACGTTTGTTGCCCATACATGTCGCAGATATACATCGTATGCGGCGGAAATCTGTTCACAAAGTTTTGTGCAGCTCAAAACTTGTTGCGCGGATGAAATCTCAGTGGACGGATGCTTGAGGGATAGAGCGTATGAAACACGTATGCAGTGAGTACACAACAGATGCATAGCGTTTTCCAATGGATGGCAAGCTTTTTTTAACGTTTTACATCCTCTTTGCATCCGTTGGTGCAGTGGGACAGGGGCTTTACATCGTGGCTTCTAACCAGTTTAAGGGATGTGCATAAGTGCACAATCATGCCTACCATCCCTGTCCTATTGTCCCCATTTATTCTTACCTATTTCTTGTACTATTTCCTGTACTTTCCTATACTCATACTATAGGTATAAGAATGTTTATTCTTATACCTATTATCTTGTAAGTGATTGACAAATCAGATAAATAAAATAAAAAAATAAATAAAGTACTTTCTCAGTTTGTAATTAACAGAAAAATAAAGTTGGCATGCTAACAAGATTTGATTTGTTTATTCATACACCTTTAGCTCTTTTTTAAAAAAAGTTTTTTCTTTTATCCTACCTCAACATTCCTTCCTCCTCCTATTTTATCCTACCTACCTAACACTCCTTCCTCCTCCTATTTCTGCCACAACAACAACCCTATGAGGTGAACTGGGCTGACAGAGAGTGTGCCCAGTCCAAAGTCACAAGTCTGGCTTTCATGCCTAAGGCAGCACTAGAACTCATGGCCTCCCTTTAGTTACAACCAGCCGGCAGTGAAAATAATGGATGGCAATCTCATTAGGCTATTTATCAAAAGATAAGATGAATATGCTAAAGAAATTTTTAAAAAGCTAAATTAATTATAAAGAATCAGATATATACCATCCCCCACTAAATTCCATGAAGCAGAGTAAATCTGCATGGATTTTTGCTGAAGCATATTAATCCAGGACGAAAGGGCTAATTTACTTACTTTTGAGAAAAAAGTCAAAATTACATACAGTTAAATTTAGAGGGAAGTATAGATTGTAATCATTATATGTTAAACACAATCCTGTATTTATTATTTTCAGTGTAGCTATGCTGAATAACTGGCATTATATCATTTTACCACAAGAGGGTGCTACAATACAGATTATAAATGATTCAATTACAAGTTTGTTTTTTGGAAAAGTGAGAGAGAAAGACAAAAAGTGGAGGCTGGTTATTTTGTTGGGCAAAGTGAGGTATTTATCTCTGGGAATGATAGCATGAATGAAGCAATTCAGTTATTTTTTTAATAAGATGTTATCGTCTGCCTTGCAGCAAAAGCTTTTTTTTCTCCTGTGAAATAGCCTTCTCTCTTTTTACCTAATTCTCAAAATGCTCGAAAAGGTCTTTCAAATTTCTCTTGGGGGTGTTTTGTATCTTATTTTAGTACTGAAGGGAGTGGGGGAATTTCATCAGCCTAGATGCTCGTCAAATTTGTGGCTTCCAACTCGTGGCATCATGTTGCTGTCATGTAACGTTTCATGACTTTTTTTCCATTAGTATAATTGGGGTGGGCCTGACCTGCGCAAGACTCATCTGGCCTGCGGGCCGCCAGTTTGACACCCTTGGAGAGAATCCTTGCCTGCCTCCCCTCGATGATCTGGCTATATCGGGTTCTTTGTGTTAGATAGTGGGCTGATTGAAGAGGCAGAGGTAGATCTTCGATTTCAAACTCTTTATTACAACAGCAAAACCCAGCAACAGTCCGTCTGACAGCTTGCCCGTTTATAGGGAGCTGTCAGATGGCTTAGCCAATGAAATTAAACTATTTTCCCGCCTTGGTGGTGGACCTTAGTGAAGACTTTATTCCTCAGCTTCATTCCTTCATTAGGATATGCAATACCTTGCTTGTGTGAAGTTCAGTTAATACTTGCTGTCAATCGTGCAAGATGCATTCTGGAAAATATCGAGACATAGATGTAATTTTTGATCCTTTATCCATGAAAAACTTAGATTAAGGATCATTATTTGAAATGCCACCAAACTTTGGGGCAAATGGCTGAATTATGGAAACATGGTTTTCCAATCCAATTTTTTTTTTTTTTTGCAACAGCAATAAAATGTTAGTGTTGAGCTTTTTATATGCTTAAAACCATTTTTTTCATATAATATATGCCTCTCTATAAGCGTTTGAAAAAGTTAACTGATTATTGCACATTGAGATCATAACACATTCACTCCCCTTTGCATTGACTATTGACTCTTTCATAATATAGTTAATTAGAATTATTGTATTAATGATATAATGGTTTTGATGGTTCCATATACATATTAATACTTCAGTCTGGACTGCATGAAGCAGAGACTATAATCAGTAAATGCAATTTATTTCACTTCCATTCTGGTCTTGCTGAGTTTGATTTAGAACCAGATTGAATCTGATACATTAATTTATCTGTCGGTTCTTATACATCAGCCCCTGAGCTTATTGGAATTAGTGTATATAGCAGACAGTGTCTAAAACATCTGTTTCATCTTTGTGTAAGTTGGAACTGATGTACTTCGTAAGAGAGTTATGCATGATTTAGTGGCTAATGCGGAACTGTGAGTTTGGCTTACAGCTTAACACATGATTGATATAGGTAGTCCTTGACATATGAAGCCTGCCCATTACAGTTGTGCCTGTCCATTATGGTTGTATATTGTGGCAGTTGCTAAACAATTTTATGGCCTCTGTTGCAACAGTCATTAAGCAAATGCCACAGTTGTTCAGTGCTGGTTTTTAGCAAAACCTTCATAAAATGTAGTCATATGACCACAGGACATTGTAAACAGCCATAAATGTAGACCATGAGGGGACCTGATGGTCAGAACTTAGGAACTTGGGTTGTAACCATCCTCAAAGTAGTTCCTTCAAAACTTTAATGGCTGGTAAGGGTTTGATCATAAGGTGAGGATTACATGTACTTCATTGGAAATATTGAAGTAGCTGCCATATTTCTTAGTACATGCATATTTGTAGATTGTGCTATTCCCTCTGAAACCACTGCATGACCACTGTACTGTGGTGGCTCAGTATTACAGGCTAATTCTGCCAACTGCCAGGTGTTCAATTCTGACTGGCTCACGGTGGACTCAGCCTTCCATCTTTCAGAGGTCGGTAAAATGAGGACTCAGATTCTTGTGGGCAATAGGCTGACTCTATAAACTGCTTAGAGGGGGCTGTAAAGTACTCTGAAGTGGTATATAGGTCTAAGTGTTATAGTTATTGCTAAATATAAGGAGCAAAGTGCAGAAAAAAACAATATGAACATACCTTTCCTCATTCCAGCCCCTCTTCCCCCAAATAAAAAGGGGGGGGGGGTGTTGTTTATTTGCTAGTTTCTATGTGTTTGTCAATTTCAGTCACTCCCCCTCCTTGCGGGGATGGGAGATAGGTTGATGGGAGATTCAACAGTAAGTCAGTTGTAGTTTTATCTGGCTCTATAGCGGCTATCTACTTGAACAATCTCTTCTTCAGGGCAAGTTATGCTTTGATGGCTTTCCATGTTTTTGTGTGTGGTATCATTTTAACTTGGGAGTTGTTCAGGTGGGGTGTGGAAAGCAGGAAGACAAACCAACCTAGAGAAGTTCAGGCAGAGTCTGAAATCAGATCCACCCTATTTCTGCTGCAGGGCTCTCACTGTGAAGTTTTTCTCCTCTGGCTGGTGATGGACTGGAAACACAAACACAGAGGAAAGCCAGTCACAATCCCTGTAATGAACGGTCTACTTACTCACAAATCAGGACCACAAAAAGTTGCCAGGGACTTGGAATATGTAGGCACAAAATAGGCCAGTTAAGGATTGATAATGCAGACTGCAAATTTGATGTGTGCTGATTCAAGGACGAATACGGCAGATCATGTAACACTCTCCATTTCTTTTCCAGGCTTCTGACTCTTTCCTTTCCACTGACTTTCTGCAGCTCTTTTCATCACAAGACTTTCCTTTCCCACATGAAATGTCCCTCCATTTGTGTGAGGCGAAAAAGAATGGAGTTATGATATATGGGTTTGATGATTTTAAAAAGTAGATAACAGAAAAAATGAAAGGAATATTGTAACCTTTGAGTAAAAAGTCACTTTAAATTTATACGCATAACTGTTTCAAATTTAAAAATGGCTCATTTAGTAAGTGTTGTATCTTATGATTCATGATGAATGTATTTATGATGACTATGATAATGATTTGATATATCTTTTATGTACACTGAGAGCATATGCACCGAAGACAAATTGCTTGTGTGTCCAATCACACTTGGCCAATAAAGAATTCTATTCTATTCTAAAACAAAATTGGACATAATTCTTTATGTTTCTTTTTTTTTCCTTTCTAAACTTTTGGCTTTGTTTTTTTTTACTTCTTTTCTTTCTCTTATCTTAATTGCTAATTAGTGATTGAGTTTTTATATTTTTAGCATTAAAAATCTAATAAAATTATCAAAAAAAATCTAATCAAGTTATCAAAATGCTTACTAGGTCCTGGCTGGAAAGAACAGCTAGAGGATGCAAACTATGTCCCTCCTTTTAAGTTAGGGACTGAATTCTTATGTGGATTTTTGAATGCACTATGTTAACTTTAATCTGTGGATTAATTGTTTTTGAAATATCAATTTATTGGAACATTTTTGTAAAACTTAAAATCATACAGGCTGTTTGAAAATGCATTCAGTTGTATAGGGAAAAAATGCTGTTGCTCCCACATTGATGCTACTATGTCAACACATTTGTATGGGCAAAAACATGAACTCTAGCATGGCATATTAGACAGCAAGGCTGGAACACTAGAAGCAAAATGATTGACCATGGCACAAGTGGACAGTACTTAAATATGTTAAGTAGTTAGTATAATTCAGGTTTTCAGGCCAGATAGGTTTGCAAATCAATTCTTCTCTGCCAAGTCATCCAGCATAGGTTTATTGACTGAACTGAACAAATGAAAACATTGCTTTTTTAAAAAATACAAAGAAACAAATAGATTCTAATGAGATTTAGAGCAAAAAGGACTGTCATGGTCCCATCAGAGCCTTAGGACGAGATGGAGGACAACTGGAGGAGCAGGACAAAGCGGTCCCTTGGGCCTGGGAAGAGTCACCAGAGAGGGAGAGGGGGCACAGGAGGATCAAGCAAGGGGGGAGGACAGGGCAGGAAGTAGAGCAGTGGAACAATAGAGCTCCAATGATGAGCAGTTACCTCCCCCCCCCCCAATTCCCAAGCACAAAGAATGGAGAGGAGGTGGGATCAGTGCAGGGCAACCTGATGGCTTGGGAGGAAGGCACCCTGCACCTTTTCACAAGGCTCACCTGGGGAATGAGATTTAAAGAGATGCTGTTGGGAGGGGCATTTGTTGGGAACAAGCATTGCTTTTTCCAGTTTCATGTGCTGTTACCAATGTCTGGATACTTTGCTGTGTTTTGTCTTTATTTGCCATGCTGGCCTGGCTAAATGCGAGATTGCAGTGACACTGCTATACTCCAGGTGATGCTGCAATCCCAGGGAACTTTTTCTGTGACAAGGACTCTCTGAAACCAAACTCCTTGACTTGTGGCTGCTCTCAAAACTCTGCTGCTCCTCTGAATTAATACCCTGTTTCCCTGAAAATACCCTGAAAGTAAGTCCTAGCTTGATTTTTACATGTGAACCCAATATAAGCCCTACTTCCAAAATAAGCCCCACTTAGGATCCCACCCACTCCAGAGTTCATGGGTAAAAATTAAGCCAGGGTGGGGATGTGGGGGTATAGCTGCCCGACTATTTACCTTTGAACAGTTCTACCTAGGCCTCACATACCCTGACATCTGCCTTGCTGGCCCATTTCTTCTGCAGCCAGCAAGGCTGGCAAGGCTTTCCTGAAGGCCTCTGTAGCTGAAAAGAAAGTTCTGGATCGATCTGGAGCTCTGTTGTGATCTGCAGAGGCCTTCAGAAAAGTCTTGCTGGCCACAGAAGTAGTAGTTCCTGAAGGCCTCTGATAGCGAAAAGGAGGCTGGGGGTGACGCACACAAGTGAGGTTAGTCAGTGGATGACATCCCCTGAAAATAAGACCTGGTACCTTTTTTTGGTGGAGATATATATATATATATATATATATATATATATATATATATATATATAAGTTTTCGCAGGTACTTACATGTGTGCTGTTCAGCTTCCTTCGGGTATTATCCCACGTCATTGTAGTGCTTTTAAAGTTGTAGCAACATTTAAAGTTGTACAAACTCCATACAGAAGCCTGATGAAGGCAGATGAGATTCTGCTGAAACATTGCTACAACTTTAAAAGCACTACAATGACGTGGGATAATACCCGAAGGAAGCTGAACAGCACACGCACACACACACACACACACATATGAATGAAAGGATCTTATTTTGGGGAAAATATGGTAGTAGCTAGGACCTGTTGGAGGTGCATGTTTAGAGGTTGGCTCCTGGACTTGCAGTGAACAGTGGGATGTTTGAGGAAAGTTGGAACAATAAAAGGGAGTTAAGCCTTCGTTCTGGCTGTGTTGTTTCTGCACCTAGCCCCAGGTCATCATAAGGACTCAGTTATCATGCCATAACAATTTGGACCCTTGGCTGTGCCAGTCTTTTATATCATTTCATTTGGCAAGGTTTATTTAACCTGTAGTAGTGAAATGTATCACAAGGGGTCGCTCCTGTTTCTTTTAACTCTACAAAGGAATAATTCCTGGTTACTTTAGCAACAGTAAGTATCCTACTTAGCAACAGTTAGATTCTTAAGCTCCGAGCAGCTGATTGGCAGGATTTCTCCAACCAAAAGTAGACATTCAGAAGATCAATCAGTAGGAGTTTACAGAGAAGGTGGAAACAAGGTTTCTAGGCCATCACAATAAGTGGTTCTTTTGTTATGTTTAGTTTCTCCTTCTGCAGTTTGAGCTCTGGGTTCCTTGTGCTCAGCTTTATTATCTAGTGCTTTAATAAAATGGCAGGTTTTACAATAAATGCTAATCAGCTTTTCTGTTTCACAGAAAGCAATGACAACCCAAAGAAAGGACTGCAGTTGCCACCATTGTAGATGTAAGGGGGAGACCGCTGTATCTTTATTAGCATATTACATTATAACCAATTTTATCCAAGAGAATTTACAGAACTAATTTTGAGATTTCAAGAGTGTGCATTTAAGTATTCATCATCGTCATCATCATCATCATTATCATCATCATCATTATCATCATCATCATCTTAGCCATTGCTTATCTACTGCAGGGTGAAGGCTTCTTCTACATGTTTCCAACCAATACAGTGATGAGCTTTCTTTTGCTAATTGGGCCCGCAATACTTGCTGATCTTGTCAGTCCATCTTGTTTTAGATCTCTCATGGATGCTTTTTATCTAGTGGGATCCATTCTATGACTGCCTTGGCCCACCTGCCATCAGTTCTTCTTTCTATTTAAATATTAGGAATACAGATACTATGAGTAGCCTGCTTCTGATTTAAGGAGGTTGGATATGTGCACCCAGACACGTTCCAAAACACCTTTTTTCCCTTTGGAAAATCCAGAAAATTGTACTTCCCTGCCCTTACATAAGCAAAGAAGAATGAAAACTAAGACCAGTCAGAGACAAACCATGAGAGAGAATCCAAGGCTTGGTTGGGAGCATAAGAGTTAAATAATTTACCCATATGTACAATATTGTATGTGTCTTCTCAATAAAAGTCTTTAGCGTGATTTCCCCACAATTGCTCAAAGCGCAGCTTGGCTGAGAATAGGGTGTTGTTGGCAGATTCAAATGATGGTGAAATTCATCCTTCTTTCACTCATTCATATGTCTGACTCTCTGTATTTACACGTATATGCGAGTGTGCAAATTTACCCTCCAGCAAGCCAATCACAATAAGAGAAAGTACTACTGTACTAAGGGACCATATGTTAAAAGAGTAAGGAAGTGTTTTAGAAGAAAATTCCAACTAATACAAACATTTAAAGTTATTTATAAAATGTATTGTAATTGTGGATTAATTTTTGTATACCCTGTGTATAAAGATTAAAAAGCTGGTTCTTAATGCTAAGACACTAGATATCAAATCCTGTGTCTTGCCAAGACATCTTTTAACCAAAATTTAGTGAAAAGCCACAGTGGCCCGATGCACATTAAACTTTTCTTTGATGAATAAAGTTAATAATTCTTTTTTTCCCTGCTTTTTTTTAGCATTTTGGTTGAGTTTAAATAACTCAAATATTAAGTAAGCCATGTTTACTGTACTCTGTAGAGTTTTGGAGTTTGCACTATCTACTGTACCACATCAAACATCAACCAATTTAGCCTGGATTGTGAACCTCCCACAGTTGTTGAAAATTGGGTGGCATACAAGTTTATTGGTCACATAAACAGCCAGATGTTTAGATTGGTTTTGGCATTTTTGCCCAGCTATCAAGTCTTTCCCAAGGACCTATTATGTATGGGTAATGTTGTTGGAAACAATAATTAAAGTTCTAACCAAGAACCTAAGAATTATTATTATTAAGGTATTATTATCAATTATTAAGGTAGCATTTAAGAATATAGACATTTTCAAGTGGGATGCTTTTAGGGTGTTCAGGGTTGATAAATTAGATATTCCCCAATATCGAGGAAGTCTTTGAGATATTTCTCCAAGGGCTCCAATGACAATTGGTATAAAAACTGATCCCTTTTTCAATTTCCATTCCAAAGTGTGCAACTTTGATCTGCAAGTCCTGATATTTCTTATTTTTCCAATTTCTTTTCCTCAATCCTTATTATTATATATAAGCAATGTGAAATCACAGTGGCAGATTCTTTAGTGTTGTTGATCTTCATACACATTGATTTATTCTGAATATCCTAGGATGTCATAATATATCAGCATAGTATATGTGCAGATCCAATGTGGCCTTTTGTAATTTACAGATGGAAATGTTCTTAACATACAGATTTTCTAGGTATCATCCAAGATTTGCTAGTATGGCACCGTGTGCCAGTAACCACTGGTGGGTTGATTGGTTGGTTCATTCCATGAATCTGGTTTGTTATGAGCCAAAAGTTTATCAGTTTGTATTTGGAAATCCCACAATATTTTAACCTTATTTTCAACTTTTTAAAAACATTATGTTCCCACCAACGTTTTTGCTATTGGCACATGATATTTTTTACCAATGTTCCAATGAATCGTGTTGTGTTGTTGCTGATAACCCAATGTAATCTTCTTGCACAAGCTGAGTTTCTTCTTCTTCCTCCTCTTCATCTTCCTCCTCTTCCTCTTCTCTGCCACTGAAAAGTAGTGGCTAATTTGTGATTTACTGTCTCTCAGACCCAGGATTGTAAAGATGGGCAGGTGCAAAAGAGCAATGCCCAGTCTGGAGATATTTCATCTCCATCATTTTTTCTTACAGAAACAGGGGCAGACTGATATGCCCCTTGTTTGCCTCTGGTTAGAATTGCTTCTTTTAAATCACTGTCATTCGAACCTTTCTCACTCCTGAAAGACTTATTTTGTATTTTATTGATTTGTCAAGCATACATTTGATAATTTCCCCAAGTATAAACAAGATTATTAATACATGATTATTAATACTCTGTGGTTTCTTCCCCAAACCCCAAAAACTTTAACCTTAAAGACTGTCTACTACTGATCTCACCCCTTTCTTAAGAAGTCTGTAGGGGGTGTGCATAAGTGCACCAACCGTCCCTGCCCTATTGTTTCTTTTTATTTTTCTTATATATATATCCATTTCATGTATTCATAACTATGTTATACTTATACTTGTTGTCTTATAATTGCTTGACAAAATAAATAAACAAAATAAACATGAAATATGAATAAATGGGAACATTAAGACAGGGACGGTAGGCACGTTGGTGTACTTATGCACGCCCCTTAGATGGATTGTTGGTTTATTCTAGATCACAATCAGAGGTTCTGACTAGTTCTGGAGAACCGGTAGTGGAAATTTTGAGGAGTTCGGAGAACCGGCAAATGCCACCTCTGACTGGCCCCAGCCCCATGGATTCTCCGCCTCCCGAGTCCCAGCTGATTGGCTGGGTCTTCTTTGGTTGCCCTGCACAGGAGAACGGAGCTGGAAAGCAGGTGAGTAGGGTGGGGTGGGAATGGAGGTTTTACAGTCTCCTTTCCCCCTGCCACGCCATCTTCCCCAAGCCACGCCCACAGAAGTTTAAAAACAAAAATGGAATCCCACCATTGATCACAATCATAATTGTATGCGAATAATATCCATCTTATTTGCCCAGGCCCGGTCTGTTCGAAAGGAATTGGGAGGATAAGAGGGAGCAGCGAACAGGATCCAAGTGGGACCAGCAGAGGCTTTGTGGTCAAACCCAAACCCCGCCGAGCGTCCTCGGAACCCCGAACCCCGAACCCCCTCAGCCCAGCTTGGCGGGGCCGTTTTTTGCAAGCCGCGGCGCGCGCAGCACGGCAACTCCGCCGCCCAGGCCAACCCTCGCAGAACTACTACACCTGGGCGGGAGGGGGCGGAGGGGGGGGGGGGAAACAAGTCGGGTTTGTGACGTCAGCGCTTGGAGGGCGGGGCCTGCCGTCGCCTTTTAAAAAGGATGCCGAACCTCCGAAGGCTTCGCACAGCTGTCGGGGAGAGCGGAGGAGAAGGGAGAGCGAGCGGGCTTGTTGGGGCGCTGGGGAAAGGGCCAAAGCCGAAGGAGCAATGGATTTACTGAGGACCATCGCTTATCAGCCGGGCAGCACAGCCGCCAGCGGAGGTGGTGGAAGCGGAGGCAGTAAGATGGGGGAGCAGGCGCCGAGTAAAGCCTGCGGCGGAGACTCGCGGAGAAAGAAGGCGGCGGAGTCGTCCGAAAGCCACCACCACCACCATCACCACCACCACCACCACCACCACTCGCATTCGGCCCCCGAGATTTCTCGGATTATTACAGACCCCACCACGGGAAGGAGATATTGCCGCGGGAAAGTCTTGGGAAAGGTAAATTGCCCGGCGGCACGAAGAGAAAGAAGGCAAGCCTTTTGAGAGCCTTTCGGAGCGCGGCTGAGCTTGGACGAGCCGTGAAACACGGAGACCGGTTGCAAAGGAGGGTTCATGCGCGGCCCCCCCCTCCTGTCCTTCCCCTCCCCTCCTCCGCCCCCCAAAAACAAACAAAACAAACCACAAAAAAAAAAAAAAAAAAAAAACAACCCGTGTCTGTCCCCAAATGGGAGCTCTTGCCTCATCGCCGTTTTTGGCTTTTGAATTCTTGTTTTTTTTTTTTGTGACGGCGTCGCATAGTTCTCGGTGCCTCCTTTCCTCGCCCTGAGGCGCTCGGTCGAATGACGTTCCAGGGTCTTGTCTTCTTTGTGCAGGCTTTATACCCCCCTTTTCTTTCTCGCCTTTATTTCTCTTGTGGCCTTGTGGAGGGGTGCGGAAAGATAAACCAAATGGAAGGTTAAATAGAAACGAAAAGGCGGAAAGTTAAATGCGATATTTATTCGGTCCTTTTGTGACTCCCGTCTCCCGGATTTGCCTTCTCTTTCTCTCTCCCTCTCTCCTCTCCCCCCTTCTTTCCTGTGTCTCCTGGCTCACTTGAGGCACTTACACACACACACACACACACACACTAAATGAAATAAAAATAAAAACAGGCTGTTGCTACTAGTGACACACTGTAAGCCGCCTGTCTGGAGAGGTGGTTTCACAAAGGGACGTGGAAAAACTCCTACACAGAGCTTGGCTTGGATGTAGGGTGGGGGATAGTGCATGTACATGCCATTATGGAGAGAAGCGGATGCAATATGTGCATTTCACAAAGCAGGAATCCAAACATCTGGGTTTGTCTTTTTCCCCTTTTTTGTCAGCATACAGATGCAATAGAGAACTGTGACTTGCTTTTGTGTCTGTGTATAAATCGCTGATTTCTGCATGGTAAGGTTGGGAATGTACAGGAATGAGATCTGTTGCTTTGCTGTGAAGAAATATTGCTAATTTGCTTTTGTGTGATGATTTTGTTTGGAGCTGAGTAAATTGGCTTCATTTTTAAGTACTGAGAGAAAGGTATTCTTAGGTTGTCTGGTGAAAATTTAGGTCACATTGGGGGGGGGGGGAAACCTAATCATTAAAATCTCGGAGTCATTGTAGGCGATCTATTGTTCATAATTACATCTTTGCTTTTGTGATTTCCCAGTTGATTTAGACTCCTCAAAGAGTCTAAAGAGGGAATATCTTGCTTTCTCACCCTAATGTGCTTTCTCCTCTGCTTTGTGTCTGTAGGGTGGCTTTGCAAAATGTTACGAGATGACGGACCTGACCACAAACAAAGTCTACGCTGCAAAGATCATTCCTCACAGCCGAGTAGCCAAACCTCATCAAAGGGAAAAGGTGTGTGTGTGTTGACTGTGACTCCCCTTTCAGGAATCTCTTCAAATGCTTGGGTGGCCCTTCCCTTTTCCTACAGTGGCTTGCTCACGTGTAAACCCTTTCTTCCCACGGATGGCAGGAAGCAATGCTAATAATCCTTTTGTTTGCCTCCCCTCCTTTCCAGATTGATAAAGAGATTGAATTGCACAGAATGCTCAACCACAGACATATTGTCCAGTTCTTCCACTACTTTGAAGACAAGGAGAACATTTATATTCTCCTAGAATACTGCAGCCGAAGGGTGAGCATCCGGTGGGCGAAATTCACTTACATGGAAGCAGCAGCTAATGTAAAAATGTTTTAAAATGTAAAAGGTATTTTCCAGAGGCAGTCTTTATTCCTTGCTGTAATGCTAGCATTTTTGTTTACATATGTTCGGGCTTAATGTGTGATTTCAGGAGTGTAACACTCTCTGTCTTTTATATATTTTTTCCTTCTTGTTAGTCTATGGCTCACATCTTGAAAGCAAGAAAAGTATTGACGGCACCAGAAGTGCGATACTATCTGAGGCAGATTGTATTGGGACTAAAATACCTTCATGAACAAGAGATTTTACATCGAGATTTGAAGCTAGGTAAGCTGATGTTCTCTCCTATGCCTGGCTTGTATTGGTTATTGGAAGAACAGGGTACTTTCCCCCTCCCCCATACATTGTGTGTTTATATTGTACTCCCAGAGATTAATACAATCGGCTCATCTGGTAAGAGAGCCCTCAAATGCTTGAGTAATAGCATTTAGTAGTCATTCATAAATAAAAGTTGGCTAGCTATTTGCTAACCTTCTCTAGACACAAGGCAAGGCACAAGGCAGTTAATCAACTGATGCTCAGCTTCCTTTCCCCCCCACTCTTGATCTGTAGGTAATTTCTTCATTAATGATGCCATGGAATTGAAAGTGGGTGACTTTGGTCTGGCTGCCAGGCTTGAACCATTGGAACACAGGAGAAGGTAAGGCTTTCAGAAAGAGGACAATTATTTGGGTTCAATGTCTTCTGTTGCCTAGCTTTGAAGTCTTGGGTTTTACGTTAGGAGAGATGAAGGCTTCCACATTATGCAAAGATTGGCCTTTAAAACATGGTATCTGATGACTCGGGCAGTCATCAGATATGCATGGGCCTTTTAGGTACTAATGCATTTCTCAGCATCTCATAACATGAGCCACATTATCTGAGGCTGCTAGCAGTGATAATTACTTAGAATGAGAGGGTCACAAGCTTCTCATCCCTTGGGGGCAACTCATGCTGTCTTCCATCTCTGAACAATTCCAGAATATTACAGAACACAGATCGATGTAGAGAAAATTAACTAAGCGAATTGTCTTAAGGATAGCAGTTACTGAGTTTTCTACAGTAATAACAAAACTATTTAAAACCATAGTGAATCTACAGGTAGCCTGTTTTAGGGAATATATAGTCAAGGATAGCTTGGAGAAGTTTGAGTAAAGAAGTAGAAAGGAGTTAATAGTGAACCTTCCCAGTATGGAACTAACAGCCAATCTAATAAAAGTAAAAATTCCTTTAAGTTCAAGTATTGGTGACCATGTAGATGTTTCACATAGTTTCTTTGGCAATAAATAAAGATGGCTTACATTGCCTTTAGATGTGCTGTTCAAGTTCTTAGTCTAGCCTATACATTTACATTTCCTGGTGATCTCATCCAAATACTAACCTGGTCTGACATTGCTTAGTTTGTTTGACATCAGCCAGGACTTTGGGTGATAGGAAGGACTTGAACTTAGACAACAGTTTTTTCTTCTGAACTGATTAGAGTCTAAATTTTGATATTACTCCATTTCAGAACAATCTGTGGCACACCAAATTACCTTTCCCCAGAAGTCCTTAACAAACAAGGGCATGGCTGTGAATCTGACATATGGGCCTTGGGCTGTGTCATGTAAGTATTTCTTGAGGATATTAAGCTGGATTTTCAAGCTAGTGCTTGAAATTATGGGAAACTGGTTGTGTTTTATTAAAAATCACACGACATGGGCACACATTGCGCTATAGTGGTATAAAGTAATGTGTGTTGTATTTTCTATCATTTTGGACCTCTGCGATCTCTACTTTCATAAGGAGATTGCTCTTTTTTTTAATTTGGTAGGTAACAAAAGTCCTGTGCTTGTCTTCTGACAGGTATACAATGTTATTGGGAAGGCCTCCATTTGAAACAACCAACTTAAAGGAGACTTATCGATGCATAAGAGAAGCAAAATACTCTTTACCATCGTCTTTATTGCCTCCTGCGAAACATTTGATTGCAAGCATGCTGTCCAAAAATCCAGAAGACCGCCCCAGCTTAGATGACATTGTTCGGCATGACTTCCTCTTGGTGAGTAGCAGTATTTTTGCTGGGAGTAGTAGTATATCTGCTTTTGGGGTGTCTTCTTTCAGTAATGACATTGGCTGCTGACAATTGATTGCATGTATACATATGTGTATGTATGTTCTCTTTCTGCAGGGTTTCACTCCAGACAGACTTCCACCTAGCTGTTGTCACACAATTCCTGACTTCAATTTGTCAAGTCCAGCTAAGAATTTCTTCAAAAAGGCTGCTGCAGCTCTTTTTGGGGGCAAGAAAGAAAAAGCAAGATACCTTGACACACACAGTACGTATCCATTTATATCTGGGGGCTCTTTGCTGAAAGTGCTTTTTGAAAACAAAATTTAAAAAAATAAAAATCTGGTTACAGATTTTTACAATTTTTACAAATTTACAATTTTTGCATGCTTAGCTTCCCTCTGCCCATAAGTAATGGATACTTAGTAATCAACTAGCCATTTTCCTAAATAATTGGTATTCTGGGATATAGGAACAACTAAGGCAGAGGTCTCCAACTTGGCAACTTTAAGACTTGTAGACTTCAACTTCCACAAGTCTTAAAGCTGCCAAGTTTGGGGACCCCTGAACTAAGGTTTTAGGTTCTTGGTAATGATTAGTCTGCAAGGCAAGATTCTACAGCTAATAAGCTTGTCCAACAGATGTACGGTAGTGTTCTTTAGATTGAAGTATCAAATTTAATGGATCTGCATCTTTTTAAAAAAATTCCCAGATCGATTGGTGAAGGAAGATGAAGAAATATATAAACTTAGGCATGACTTAAAGAAGACCTCAATAACTCAGCAGGCCCTGAAACACAGACCTGAAGAGGTAAGCAGAAATTACCCCTGTACTATGACTCCATCCTTCTGAAAGTTTGAGCAATTCTAAGACTGACTAGAAGGAACTTACAACAACTTGAGCATCAACAGCTTGAGCACAATATTGTGAGCAAGATGTAACCTTTCACAACTGAGTGCAAGAACTCCACGTTTCTGTTTGTTCCATATCTCAATAGTACAAATGAACCACCATCTGGGTTTCTTTGCTCTTTGCAATCCTTTAAGATACTGAACACCATCTGTGATTGAATGCTTCATTCCACTCATAATTTATTTGCATTCTAAAACTAAAACATGTATTGTAGGAGCTAAAGTTGGTGAGAGTTGGGTGGGGTAAAGACAGTTCAGTGATTATCGACTAAAATATGAAATGGAAGCTATGTTCTAGGCTTAAATGCCCAAAGACAGAGTTTGTGATTCCTGTCAGATAAGTTTTAGCAGCTTGAAAACTTTTTAAAATGCAGTGCAAAATTATGACTTTTTGAATGTATTCCAAAATTTAGGAGTTGAGTCATTTGAAGGACTGCTTGCTTGTATATTCATCTGGGATCAGATACATACATAAACGTGGACCAAACAAAATTCTCCCTATCCTTTTCATGAAAATAACACTATGTCTTCCATCTCTGATATTCACTCAACTATGCCTTCATTGATAAAAAAAAACATTGTGTGCATTTTAACCTCTGTAAAGTTTTATGGTTTGTCCCAAAGGTGCTTTTTTTTTTTTTTTTTTAGAGACAACTGGACTTTCTGGTTTTCCTTTGAAGATATTTCACTTCTTATCCAAAGAAGCTTCTTCAGCTCTGACTGGATTGTGGGGAATGGAAGTCAGAGCTGAAGAAGCTTCTTTGGATAAGAAGTGAAACTTCTTCAAAGGAAAATTAGAAAGTCTAGTTGCCTCTTGAAAAACAAAAGCACCTTTGGAAGAACCATGACCTTAGATGACTGAGAATCTCTATAGACTTCCTGTCATGGGCATTTTTGTTATGAATACCCTTTTTTCCCTCCCAGGAGATCCAGGCTTCCATCACCACTGTAGCAAAACCTAGTGTGCTAGCAGAAACCAAACAAATAGATGCAATCCGGATGATTGTTCGAGGAACTCTGGGAAGCTGCAGTAGCAGCAGTGAATGTAAGTTGTGGCAAAAGGGCTTTTTAGTATTGAACAGGTGGGGTAGGGAGTTCAAGCAGGATGCTAAATGAATGCTGGAAGAACAGTGTAAAGTATAGTCTTTGGAAAGTCTTCTCTCTTCCACTCATGGAAATATATCTAAATCTAAATCATAAATCCGATAGAAAACTCGGGCTAATAAGATATTTCTCTAAAGATCACAAAGAGGTCAGGGTTTCAGGGCAGTGCTGAGATTGTGGTGGATCTCTTAATTGTTCTTCCTTTCCCTTTCTAGGAAGTGTGGTTCTAGCTCTGTATTAAAACAATTTATGTCATATTTCTCTAAGCAATTTGGTAGAGCAAGTAATTGTGTATTGAGACGGCCATTTTTTTTTGTCAATTGCACTACTTGAAGCATTTTTCATGAGTTCTTTTGTCCCCTGCTAGGTCTTGAAGATAGTACAATGGGAAGTGTGGCTGATACCGTTGCAAGAGTGTTGCGTGGATGTTTACAGAACATGCCGGAATCTGATCATATTCCCAAAGAACAGCTGGCTGTCTCTTTCCAGTGGGTCACAAAGTGGGTTGACTATTCCAACAAATACGGCTTTGGTTATCAGCTGTCTGACCACACTGTGGGTGTTCTTTTCAACAATGGTGCACACATGAGCCTTCTTCCGGACAAAAAGTGAGGAGTTGTTTGATTATAAATCCAGCTGTCGCATGAGTTTCCATTCTATTATCTGCTTGAATTTAACACCTTTGTCTTTGCTTTTGGTCCTCCAGAACAGTCCATTACTATGCAGAACTTGGCCAGTGTTCAGTTTTCTCCGCTACTGATGCCCCAGAACAATTCATCAGTCAAGTCACTGTCTTAAAGTACTTTTCTCATTACATGGAGGAAAACCTCATGGATGTAAGTTAGAGCAAAAAAGTGTGTAATGTGACTTAGATGGTGGTTTATATAATGAGCTCTGTTCTAACTTTGCTATGTGCTGTTCTTAGGGTGGTGATCTTCCCAGTGTCACTGATGTTCGCAGACCAAGACTTTATCTCCTGCAGTGGCTGAAATCTGATAAGGCATTGATGATGCTTTTCAATGATGGCACATTTCAGGTAGGTGGAGTAATAAAGTTTACTCAAGATTCTGTAAGATGTTCCCTTAGTATATTTATGGCAGAAGATCCATGAGAATAGGGTTTTATATGCTCGCCAAGCAACCTAAGGAAGTTGCGTTAATTTTCCTTTTGCAACAAGTAACATAATTAGCCTAATCAGCTGTCTTGCATAAAAGATGAGCTACTCTTTGGGGCTTCCTAACCAAAAGTGGGTATTTCCAAACTGAGGGTGTCAGTCATAACTATTCGAGAGAAACTGAAATCAAGATCTCTTGTCATAAAAGGTATGCAGAAACAATATAATACAGAATAATATCAAAAGTGGCAATTTACTGAAATGGAGCATTATGAAATGGAGCATTATTAACGTGCCATGCATGTTGATGCTTTTTTGAGTATTGCCAATATTTCCATGAACTGTTTATTTGGTCTGGGCCTTCATAATAATCCTAGGAAAAGATACAGTTGCTTTACAGAGTTCTGAACAGGTGCTCAGTGAGCACCCCTTTGCTCCTAAAGTGCCTATTGCTTTCTGCAAAGTTTTCAGTTTACATCAATATTTATCAAGTCATAGAAAGTGTTCCAGAATGCTTTAGATATGCAAGTTGATCATACTGTCTTTAAGATCTAAATCCTACCATACACAATTAAAGTTAGCTTCAAAGTAAAAGGATCATTGCTTGAATTTTGCTGCTATGTTTAGAGAAATTTATTGCTTCATTCTGCAATGCATGACCAGAATTTTTATTTTAATTCTTCATGTTAGTAAAAATCAATGCGGTTTTAAAAGTAACAATCAGTATACAGATACCTTCAGGAATTATAGTGAACATTTTCCAAGAAACCCATTTAAATCCATCTATCCTGAATGAGACCCAACATGGCAGGCATTTAGCTAATAAGTTGCTGAATAGGTCCAACTATCAAAGATATTAAGTGTCTTTGTATGGTATGGTTGAAACAAGCATAGTAAGTTTCAATTCTTGATTCTTTTCAGGTGAACTTCTACCATGATCACACAAAAATAATTATTTGCAACCAAAATGAGGAATATCTTCTTACTTATATTAATGAAGATAGGTTATCTACAACATTTTGTTTGACGACTCTTCTGATGTCCGGATGTTCTCTGGAACTCAAGCATCGAATGGAATATGCACTGAACATGCTGTTGCAAAGATGTAATTAAAAGAACTCTTCTAAAACCAAAAAGAACTTATTTCACTGAAGTCTACAGTGAAGGCAGTTGGATTAAAAAAAAAAAAAACCTAGCATGTTGATGGATGTGTGAGGAGTAGGGACTGGTACGATGAAATGTCTCATCTTATGCACTGGGCTGGGACCAGACATGAAGCTTGTAGTCTTTGTTGGATTAATCATGTGGTGGCCAGGAATCCTTTGGAATGTAGCTTTCCTTGGTTCACTCCTTTTGAAAGAGTTGAGTTGGAAGACATTTCTGCAGCAAACTATTGGAGGACTTGAAACTGTGAATAACACTTGAGGAATTGGGAGGGAGGGAGATCTCGATGTTGTGGAATATCTGTAAGAGGCACCTCATGGCTGCTTAAACTGTGAACTATGGCCATATTTTTTTTTTCTTTTCTTAATTCTTCCAAGAACTGATCACACTTGTGGCTGATAAAGTACATTCCTTGTTAATAATCTTTTTTTTATTTATTACAGCCTAAAGCAAAGTATTTATTACATACATTTTTTTGTAATTGTGATTTTTAAATATACATTTGTTGGCAATAAAGAGTGAGAAAAATGTGAACTGATGGTTTCCATATGATTTTTCTCTGGCATGTACTGTGTTCCAAGAAAAAGCAGAAGGCAATGCTCACAGGAAAATGTCTGATTGCTGCTTCTTCCCTGAGTTAGCAATCAGTCTACCTTATGAATGTGTCAATACCAAGCTTTCCACTCCAAAGGAGCTTGCTTAATAGGCTTGCTTTATACAACTCATTAATAGTGGTATGACTGCAGGGGAGTGGGAATTAAATAATACTTATAACACAATTTCTATTAAGTTTATGAAAGCTGGGCTCCTCAATGCCCTTTCCCGTCAGGAGAGTTGGAGAAAGATTTGCTTTGCATTTTTTCATACAGATGAGAACAAGCTAGGCACCCCTTTATGGAATTTCATGCTGCAGTTTTCAGTGGAGAAGTTGGCTCAAAGTATAAATTGCAGAGAAAAATGAACTTTTTAAAAGGTTCAACTTTTTCTAAGGATTGATGTAACTGAATGCAATATTTTAATATGACTCATCCACCATAATGTTTGTTAGAAAAAAAAACAAACCCAAAGGAATACTATGTGCTTAATATCAGAAACAGTTTAAATGGGATATGGATACTCTTGATAGGCTTATGCTTTTTTGACAATTTTAATACTTTTAATTGTAGATTAATACAAAAGAGTGCTAGTGTTGGTCCTGTTATGAATCCATAAAGATTTAACAATTGAATAAACGTAGCACTAAAGGTAATGTGTCTACTTTTCCACTGGCAACTTTATACAGCGCATGAAAAAAGGCAAAAAAATTTAAATAATTTATTTCTTGAATTTTTCTTTTTAATTACCTCTATCATAGCCCTGATGCATTGTGCAGGAATGTAGACTTTGGCAGATTAGTTTTACAAAAGGGAAAAAAATGTTGGGGATTTCCTACATAACTGAGGCAAATAAAATGATTCAACAGTTATTCTTGCCTGAGGGATAATAGGCACAATGGAGAATTCAAAGCAATAAGAAAGGCACATACCATTCTACATTGTATTAACAGTTTGGCTATTGCCAATATAAACAAGATCCAGCTAGAGAAAGGTATGAACCAATATTAGATTTGATGGAGGTTAACCACAGCTTCCATGATATGAGTTGTAATTCTGTTAGATCAGGGGTCTTCAAAGTTGACAGCTTTAAGACTTGTGGACTTCAACTCTCAGAATTCCTCCTCCAGTCATGTTAGCTCAGGAATTCTGGGAGTTGAAGTCCACATGTCTCCAACTTACTAAGTTTAAAGACCCTTGTCTTAGATAAAGCTTTTGTAGAGAAAGCTACTGGCTTGCATATGTCTCTTTAACAATGCTTCCCATTTCAATTGCAGTAAAAATTTGAACAGCCTGATAGGTAGTGAGTGCAACCTGTATTAACCACTTAGACTTCTTTGCCTTCTAAACATAAAACTGGTGTAGAGTTGTTCACAGAACCGAGTATAAAAGGAAGCGATTTCCAACTTCTGTCTATTTGGACAGTGGAGATTTAGGAAAGCAGGCTAATTTTATTCACAAGTTATTGATTGCCTGTTGTTTTTGGAATCAGGAAATCTTAGTGTCCATGATGCTATTGTTTGTTCAACTATATTACTTCCACTGTTCCCTCAACAGTATTAGAGGACACCACAATAACTCTGATTTAATAGTGAGAGATTAAATGTTTGGGGAAAGCAGGAATGGTTATATCCTGTCATATTCTTGACATAAAATCTTATCTTACCCTGAAGGCATCCAAAGCGAAACAAAAAACTTTGTAATAAGTCTCAAAAATTGATACCATTGTCCCCTTTGTCATATATAAAGACAAACCAAAAGATGACAATGTTCCTTCAGCTTGGTCTACTCCTTAATATTCTGTTATAAGGAAATCCTCTGTATTTTAGAAAGCAAAATCTCACCACTTATATTACTGCAGTTCTTGTTGGGCTGCAGATGGATGAATAATCTTTTTGGGGTTTTGCCATATTTAATTATCACATTTCTTTAAACCTGGGTATGTTTACTTCTAGTTTTGACCATGGTTTCTCAAAAACAGTCCCCTACAATGTAGGTACTTTTCAAAATTCATTTAATTTTTGCTTTTTTGTTTCTGTTTTCTCTTTGGCACTTTTTGAAACTAGAAAGTAGAAATTTGTAGGCAGGCTTAGTTCTGGCATGTTTATTCACAATTTTGACTGATGAACTTTTTTTCCTTTGGAACAGAACTTGGGCATTTAGTACAAATTTCATGAAAACATGCATTTTTGTATATATTTCACCCTAGCCAATGTTTTAATAGGAAGCTAAAAGGTGTAGTTATCTTAATTCTGCATTGCACATATCACGAAATGTTTTCACATATATTTGCTAGAAACTGCAAAAGATAGATTAAATTGCATTAAGAAAGAAATTTAATTTATTCCTATCCCCACTGCCCTTAGTTGCTTGGAAACATCAGGACCCATAATGACAGAATAGAGAAGTGTGGGAAATTAAATACCACTGCGGTAGGAAGAACATGATGACTTGCTCATAGGTCTACAACTATACTTCATTCTTTATATGGAAAATTGGAGGGAGTTGGCATGGATTTATTTGTCCCCTGGTTAAGATGCTTAAAATTTAAGGTATTCCTTTATTAGGTCATTGTGGGGCTGGTATAAAGTTATAGTATTACCTCTCTTGCACACTTCCAGAAGGCAGCCTTCCAGAAAAGCTACCAATTCTTGTACTTTATGTCCAAGTGTTATAGCAACTGGATTTCCCTATAGTATTCTTTTCTTGAAATGGGTAACATGATACAGAGACCTTAGAGAGGAAAAAACTAATTTAAAAGCTTATGTAAATAATGTAATGCAAACATAGATAAACATGCAAGGGTTTTTTAAAAACCAAACATCGCATGCCCCTAATCTCCACAATGCATTTGCAGTTATAATCTTTACATCTTCAAAAATGAATTGATTCCATCACTACTTCAAAGGAGATCCTATGAAGATAATTTGCCTCATTTCTTCTAATATTGTGGAAGATGTAGTTGCCCTTTGCTGATAAGATAAGTTCATCTTCTCTCTCTCTCTCTCCAAGAGCTAAGAAGAAGATCTGGCATCTTCAAATTATATCTTCATCTTTCTTGTTTAATCTCAGGGGCAATTCTGCACAACAGCATTTTTTCCTTTTGCTACTAAACAAATGGAGTCAAATGATGAAGAGGAATTGGAGAGAGAGATAAACAATATTTTAGGAAATGATTATAAATAAATAGTTTTTTATTTAAACAAGATTTTAGGAAATGATTAGAAATAAATGAAGAGAAATAAATAGATTCATCTTTTGGAAGGTAGAGCCATATATTTCCTTGAACACAGTATTGAAGATGCACACAGACGCACATGTTTTTGACACCCAAGTGGTGCCTTTTCAAGAGGCAACTGGACTTTCTTGTTTTTCTTTGAAGATATTTCACTTCTCACCCAAGAAGATTCTTTAGCTCTGACTGAATGGTGGGGAATGGAAGGATTTATATTTCTTGCAGACAGCTGGTCATTTGCATTTTTTTAAGAAAGTCGCTGAGGCCACTTGGAAGTTTATCTGTTTCCTCAGGTTCACCTGAGTAGTGCAAATGGGACAACTATGATCTGCATGACTGAGAATCTCCATAGACATTTTTGAGATCCATCAGTTTGCCTTTTTTAAAAAAAATAAACATTTGTGACTGGCTATGACCATTCTATCTTATTATTTTCTGAATAAGGCTGCAGTAATACTGTGATATGAGAATAATTTATATAATAGATATCTATATCCCAAACATGCATTTTGTGAAAATTTACAACTTCGATGAACTCTTAGATGAATGAAGACCTTCCACCCCAGTTTGTAAAGGATTGGTAGTGTTAATTGAAAGATGAATATGAGCTCAGTACAGATTATGAGTATTGAGTGAATTTCTAGGAAAACTCATATTGTAGTTGACTATTTTTTCTTGATTTTTTTTTTGTATCTCAGGGAATATAGGTATTGATTGACATTTGTCATTTCAAAACCTAAATACCTCTCTTAAAACAAGCATTTGAATATCTAGAATTCTGGGACAGTTTTAAAGCTTAAGTTATTAAATGTTATACCATTTAATTAAAATCCAGAATATCCTACAATATCCTTTTTTCCACATAAGACATAAAATAGTTTTTCCAAGATGATTTTATTTTATGCTCAGTGATTTATTTTATTTATTTATAATAAAATGAATCACAATAAATAAAATGAATCACAATAAAGAAGTCTAGCAAAACTTTGCCTAACCTGCTACTATCAGGTGTGTTAACACTGGCTTTGGGATTAATGGGAATTATAGTCCAAAGTATGTAGTAAGCACTAAGGTGTGGAAAGGTGTGTCTTGAATGTATTTATTTATGTATAAATTTTATCGGCCCCCGTCTTATCACAAATAATTCTGGGCAGCTTAGGATAATAAAATAATGCTTTTGGATGGTCCATTTTAGTTTACATTAAAATAACAATAGCACTTAGACTTATATACTACTTTATAGTGCTTTACAGCCCTCTCTAAGTGGTTTATAGAATCAGCATATTGCCCCCAACAAGCTGGGTCCTCATTTTACCCACCTCGGAAGGATGAAAGGCTGAGTCAACCTAGAGCCTTGGTGGGATTTGAACTGCCAAATTGTAGGCAGCTGGCTACAGACGTAGCTTGTAATACTGCACTCTAACCACTGTGTCAAGAGGCTACTGTATGAAAATGTTTTCAGGTTGAAATTAGGGGTCCTTTCTGAGCACCATGTTACCCTTTATTTCAACCCTGAGTTACAAATATTTTCTTTTACTGATGTAATACTTTTATATGTAGAGTGCATATCTGCATAGAGATGGGAGTGCTTAAAAAAAAAGTAGAACAAATCTGCTCCTTGAATGAATGAGTGTTCATTCAATGAATGGACCATCAGTGTACTGATGATGTTACCTAGTTCGGTAATGAAATACCTGCAAGAAAACAACCAAGGTATGAGTGCACCAAGGACCCTTCAACAGTATTACATGTAGTCCTTGACTTATAACGTTTATTTAGTGACTGTTTAAAGTTACAACAGCACTGAAAAAAGTGACTGATGACCAGTTTTCACACAACCGTTGCAGCACTCCTTTGGTCACATGATGGGATGACCCGGAGTGTAACACAAACATAACAAAATCCAAAATTTAAATAAATGTCCTTTAATGCTTCCAACTTGGCCCCACTGTTCAATAATTCTCAGTCTTCAAAGAAAGCAATACAATCCGAACTTAATGAGCAGATAGAGGTGAAATTAAAAAACCAAAACAAACTATAATGAAGGAATTTCCACAACGGACCAGGATAAGTAATTACCAACTTGAAGGAGATAATAAGGCACAGTCTTGATGCCAACCAAGATAACTTCAGCCCAAAATAAAACACGCTTTGCTTCTGGCAATGCTATGTTTTTAACCATCTCTCTTATATACTATTCTCCCCAGCTGCAACCAATAAGGGGGATCATGGCTGCTTCCTCTCTCATAAGCCAAGTTGTTTCCTTCTCCATTCCTCCCTGCATGTCTTAGGATGAAGAGGGGATGGGCCTGATTCTTTATCTGATTGCCCAGCCAACCTCTGCCCTTCCCCAGCCTCCTCCACAACCTCCAGACCCACACCTCCTCTCCCTGTTGGCTGTTCGTCCTCTCCCTCAGAGTCTGACTCTGACAAAAGCATGAGACATGATCAAAATTCAGATGCTTGGCAACTGGCTCATATTTATGATGGTTGCAGTGTCCAGGGTTATATGATCACCTTTTGTGATTTTCTGACAAGCAAAGTCAATGGAGTAGCCAGACTTACTTAACAACCAGTTACTAACTTTATAACTGCAGTCATTCACTGAACAACTGTGGCATAAAATGGGGCAAAACTCATCTAAAAATCCCCCATTAGCAACAAAAATGTTGGTCTCAATTGTAGTTATAAGTTGAGGACTACCTGTATAAGATTTCTTTCTCACAGTGCTAGCTTATATAAACAAGCTACCTGAATTCAGTGACAGCTGACTCCTAGAAAGTATTTATGGGGATTAGGTTTATTCATTACATCATTATCATACCTTTCCCTTGAAATCCTATGGTTCTTCCATCATTTGACCCAATTTGTCCTAGGGTAGGGGGAGGGAGAGAGGGAGGGAGGGGAGGGAGGGAGGGAGAGAGAGAGAGGGAGGGAGGGAGGGAGAGAGAGAGAGAGAGAGAGATCAGCTGGCTCAAATCAATCCCTGGTTGACTAGGGATTTGAACTTGGGTTTTCTCCATTTAAATATATCATCTTAACCACTACATCAGACTACATCAGAACTGAAGAAGCTTCTTGGATGAGAAGCAAAACTTTTTCAAGGAAAAAAAATGTAGTCCAGTTGCTTTTTGGAAAAGAACCTCTGGGGCATTCATGCTGAACAGTACCATGATCTAGTTATCAGTAATTTGAGTAGTCCAGAGAGCCCTCAAAAGATGTATAACATTGACAAGCAAGAATAAATGTGAGATGGCAAAGTTATTGTTGGACACTGTCCTTGGTAACAAAATGCTTGCAATTGCAATAAAAAGTAGGTCCTATTAAGCTACTGTAGTTTAAAATGTTCCTGTGTGTATGTTTCATTTTACTTTTATCAAATATCATTACATCAGTAGATGATCTTTCAGATATTTCTAACAATCAACAATAGTTTGTAATTCTATATATTACAAATGTGCAACCAGAAATCTCTTGAAACAGAAAGCTGTGTTATATTACCGTAGTATCATGTCCAGTGAGGTGCAACTGTATTCTATTTAATTGGTTTATTAATCAAAAACTGGAATGAAAGAACCAATGGTAAATGGCAAGCAACATTTATTTCCTGTTCAGACAAGCTTTAGAACATCTACAAATGTACTGTAAATGCCTGAAGCTCATAGGAAACTTTAAGCTAAATGGCTAGTTATAAAATCCAATTTGAAATTCTCCAGCTTTCTACGAATGTAAACTTGTGCTCATAACCTGTAGCTCCCTGTTTGCTTCCCTGCTTTTTATGCCTTATTAACTTCTGTGATGGCAAACATCCCTCTGATTGAATTGCAACTGCTTAATTAGACCAATACATTCAAATTAAGATCTTAAATGCCATTTAAATATATGGTGTTGAAATCTAATATCATGGTTCATCAATGTTTGAAATTTTCTTTAATAGAACATTAGGACTTGGCCTCTGGGATTTATTCTTTTTAATTTTATTTTCACTATGAAATCTCCTATGAAAGCTTTAATGAAACCAAGCATGTCAAACATCAGCATTTAAATGCATCCCTATTCATCCCAGTAAGTAGCTATAGTCATGGGAGGGGAAAATGTACTTTTGTGAAACAGAATGGCTTCCTATGATAGTTTACTGGAGTGCTAAAGAATGAGACTAAATGCAGAAAAAGGAAGAATGTGAGGGGCATATCTGAAGCTCAGGAAGGAATGCTGGGAAGACAAAGCATGACTCATCCCCTTAGCTATGTCTTTAATGCTTCTGAGGTTTTGAGGCACTAGTTCAAATCAGGTCAGTAACTGACAGAGGGCTGTTCCCTTTCTTGACAGGTCATTTGCCTGAAGGTGGATTACTGGGCATAATATTAAGGGTTTTAATCTTAACTGAATAAAAAGCTTGTGTGCTGAAGAGCCACTTGTTGGCTGCTTGCAAAGCACTGCACAAGTTGTACAATCTTGTTAATATTTCACAATGGTCATGCTGCCTGGAGGATGCTGGTGATTGAGGTCCACTTATCTGAATGCTCTCAAATGGGAGAAGAATATAGAATGATATAGAATGTAGCACCAAGGTAGAAACCGGGATACTGTGTGTTCCATTTCTACTTTAGGCATGAAAGCTGGCTGGATGACTTTGGGCTAGTCACTCTCTCACGAAACCTATCTCATGCGGTATGTGGGGAAAACAGGAGGAAGAAGTATAAAACATAGCACATACAATAATAGAGTTGGAAGCTTTCTAGACCAATGTTGGTAAACCTTTTTGGCACCGAGTGCTCAAACCAGAACATGCCTCCACACTGGAGCACCAGAAACCCAGATACCAGCTGGCCAGTGCGCTTATACATGCTGGCCAGCTAGTCTTTGGGTTTTTGGTACATGCATACACACTGGCCAGCTGGTCTTTGGGTTTCCAGTGCTCTGGCATGCATGAAACTGGAAGAGGAGTTGGTGATGGCGCACATGTTTCTACATGCCATTTCTGGCACCTGTGCCATAGGTTTCCCTTCATGGTTCTAGATGAACCCATGCTTGAGAAGGAGACCCTGTACCATTTCAGATAAATTGTTGTCCAGTCTCTTTGAAAGCCTCCTGTGATGGAGGATCTACAACAGAGGTCTCCAAACTTGACAACTTTAAGATTTGTGGACTTCAACTCCCAGAATTCTCCAGCCACCATTCTGGGAGTTGAGGTCCATAAGTTTTCAAGTTGCCAAGTTTGGGGAACCCTGACCCACAACTTCTGAAAACAAGCTGTTCCATTGGTAGATTGTTCTCACCATTAGGAAATTTCTGCTTAGTATGTTTGCTGCATTGAGTTATTTATAAAAAATAATAATAAAGATGAGATATAAATAAACAAAGCTTAGCTACTTAATTATATTACAATAAACACTGCACCAAATTTTATTATGGTTTTATCTTCTACACATTTGGTAAAGATAATTGCTTTCCTATTTATTTTATATCAAAGGAAAAGAAAAATTTGAGGAAATTCAGGAAGAGTGCAAATCTTATTTATTAAATTTATATCCTACCCCTCTCACTGTCAAGCAATTTATCTGGTAAGTGGCAGGGACATATGTCTTTCACTGTACAAACATTTCTCATAAAAGCTGCAGCTTTTATTGTGTCTTTTTCCCCCAGGCTAGGAAGCATGGGCTATCATGAAGAACAGGAACTGCATAAACATAAAAAGCCAACAACAGAAGGATCTTCTCTGCCCTGAAACAATGTATGAAGTAAAAATAATAACAATAATAACAACTCTTTTTGCAAGGGAAGAAAAGATTTTGTTAAAAGATATCGACAAATTTTGGCCCATTATTATTTTTCATGCCTCACAAGAATGGTCCAGATTACCTTGATAGATTGCTCAACAGAAACCTGCTCTAAACTTACTAGATGATTTTTGAACGCACTTGTTCCTTGATAGCTGTGGAATGTGCTATTTTGTTAGGCTTTGGCAGTTCAGTAGATAAACATAGAGTAACTGCCAAGTTTCAATTCATATTGCATCTCTCTGTTTAACCAGCAGATAATGTTTAAAAGGAATTTAAAGACACAGAGAATATGAAAACATTGATGGATATTTTAGTTATATGGGAAAAAACATGCTTTCAGTGCTCCCAACTGTGTGACTTCCACTTGTGTAAACAGAGTAAATGGAATGCAGTCAATGGATATCAAACCTAATTTATAGCTTAAACTTTTAGCGCTTTCACTCATCAATGATTTTAAAGGTAGTTCAATGGTAAGGTGCATATTTTTCTTCATAGAAGAAATCTGGAATTCCCAGATACATCTGAGTAAAGATTCTTGCCTCAAATATTGACAGTTGTAGCCAGTCAGGGATATTCTATGAAATGGATGAATGCCCTGATTCAAGATAAGTAGTAAGTTACCTTCCAATGATTCTTAAGTCATCCTCACCATTCCACTTCCTATAATGACAACGTTGTCCTCCCCTAAAGTTGAATCCCTTTAACTACTTCTTATGGTCTATAAATGGCATTGACAAAGACATCTTTAGCATGACCAGAATTTGTGTGGTTGGTAAGGTACGCTGATTGTTCATCATCCTTGAAATTGTTTGCAGCATCAATTTAAAAATAAAATAACCCCTGTGGTATTGGTATGTCACTGAAGATGTATAGTTATCTATTGGAAGTTTGATATTTATACCACCAGCTTGATTGAAACTCTGTGTTACTGAATCTCAACTGGAATGATGAAAAGAAGTACCCAGCTGTTCCTAATCCTATAGGAATGCTTTTGCAATGTTAAGAACATAAAACCTATGTCAACAAGGCAAAAAATTTTAGACAGACAAAACAGTAACCTCAGACATTATAAAAAAGGGTCCATAATAGTTGTCCACATGGGAGGAAATGTATTGTTCTTTGTATTTAAAGCTGATTAAGTGCTATACACAAAGAAGAGGACTAGGGATATGTATGGCAGAGGAATTCCATCTGCTTTGTCCTCCACATGCTTATGGTTCTGAACCATTGGTGGGATTAAAAGTTTTTTACTACCAGTTCTGTGGGCATGGCTTGGTGGGCATGGCTTGGCAGGTATGGCAGGGGAAAGATACTGCAAAATCCCTATTCCCTCCCCACTCCTGTGGGAAAGTTACTGCAAAATCACTTTCCCTCCCCACCCCACTAACCTGCTTTCCAGCTCCTTTGTCCTATGCAGGGCAACAAAAGAAGACCCAGTTGATTGGCTGGACTCGAGAAACAGAGAATAGATGGGGGTGAGGCTAGTCAGAGTGGTATTTGCCGGTTCTCCGAACTGCTCAAAATTTCCGCTACTGGTTCTCCAGAACTGGTCAGAACCTGCTGAATACCACCTCTGTTCTGAATGAATTTCTAAATCATGTTTTGAGTTCCATGGATAGAGGAATCTATTATAGACCATCACTTTTTACACGTAGAGGGCAAAAGGACAGAGATACTGGGATCATTACAATCTGAAGAACAATTTATAGTTATGGATCTATTTTAAGATGTCCTCCTTTTTCTAAGATCCTAATGTCAGTTATATGGGAGATGGCTTTCTCCTATGCTGCTCCCAAGCAATGAAAGGCAACTTCCTCCACATTTGTCCCACTCTTTCTACTTTCAGGTAAGTAGTCCTGTTTAGCTAGATCATTTCAGCTGTTTTGAGTAAAGCTGCCTTTTGCAATTGACTGATGGTGAATTTGTCAATGCCGATAATGTTCAGGTAGTGCTCAAGTTGTTTTGAAATTGCATTCAAGGCACCTATGACTATTGGTGCTACCTTTGCTTGCTTTTGCCATAATTGTTTTATTCTATTTGCAGGTCTTTATATATTATTTATATATTATTTTATTGTCCAGTTTCTTCTATTTTATTCTGCTGTTTCAAGACACTGCCACATCCACTATCCAGACTTTTTTGACTTTCTTATTGGGGATATGTGGCAGATGCTCTCTGATTAAATTCTAAAGTCCTAGAGTACCTTAGTCTATAAAGCTTCTCAGTCATCCAAGTCATGGTTGTCCCAAGCAAAATGTCTTAAAACAAACAAACAAACAAACAAACAAACAAAAACAAGCAAGTCCAATTGCCTCCTGAAAAAGCACCTTTGGGACAGAGCACCTTAGCTTCATCATTTTCTATTATTTTATTGTTCCACCATTTTTTGCTTGGAAGCAAATGGTATTTCTTGCTTAGCTTCTTATGCACCATAGGTACTGCCACATCAACCATTCATAATTTTTTGTTTTTATTATTGACAATTGTTAAATTTGGGGTATTATGTGGCTGGTGCCTGTTTTATTATTATTCAATTTATTGTTTAACATTTTAATGTATTTATAGACTTTTAATACTTATAAGCTACCTAGAATTAAACATTGGTTTGTGCAGAGCTGAGAAGACATCTGGTGTTACCAGGTATGATTTCTTCAAGAGAAGATTCTGTAAACCAGAGACTGTGGAGTTCTGGAAGTTGAAGTCCATACATTTCAAAGTTTCCAGGATTGAAAACCACTGCTATTATCAAAACATCATAATTTAAAAGCCTTCTCTTTTGTAATGAGATGCTTCCCTTCACCAATGGGGGTCTTCTGAAGATGACCCAAAAGGTTCTGTAACGATACATAGAAATGACTGGAGGAAGAGATGCTGACTGTTTCCTGTCTGGTTTACCAGGAAGGATTGACTGATTCCTAAAGGAGGATACCTTCCATCAGAAAGGACCTTTCCTAATTTTATTTTTAGAAAGCAGTCTGCTATCAAGATTTCAGAAGCACAGACTCTCCTTTAAATCTCATTTAAAATGGGGAAGGCACCTGAGATCAAACCTCTTAAGAATAAGAGCAATTCCACAGTGGAAACAAGTTTCCTGCCAGGGATAGGCTCCCCTTCACTATTACAGCCATATGTTTGGCACACTATAAACTGTATTTTGGCACAGAACAGGGCTTTGAACTTGTGGCCTAAGCAGCCTCTTACAACTCTGTGATTTTAGTGAAGAATTCCAGGTGTTCAACAGCTGTGAGAATTGCCATTTTTAATTTAAAAAATCATTTCTTGCCTGTCATGACCCCAAAGCAAAAAAGAAAGATCTTTTGGCAGTCTCAAAGATTAACACATTCATTATTGCATACATTTTCATGGCTCTAAATCTATTTCATCAGATGCATGAAATGTTATCCCAAGTTGGCAAGTATGTGTACATTAGGCAGAGAGAAAGAAACGTAAGCAGTCAAATCAAAGGAAAATGTAATGTAATAAATACAGATTGTGACGATTATCTTAAAGCTTAAACACTAATATTAACAAAAGCAGAAAAGACAGAAATGAAAATAGTTTCTAATGTTTCAAGGACTTAGCTCACTCTAACAATCATGAGTATTTCTGTTGTGGTTGTTATATTTCTAACATAGAAAAGATATTTACAAGTCAATTTCAGTGGAATATTTTACAGTCTTTAAAAGTCTCTGCCTCTCCCAAAATAATGATCAAAGTGTGGTGAGATAATATATTTTTTGCAACCACAATAGTTTGTAGAATTTTAGCTCTGTTAAACTTGCTCTTAAAAATATTTAAGACTTTTCCAAAGGATTGTTGAAAGGTAGAATCCTGATGGAATAAATAATACAGCACATAATCCAAGAAAGCATTTAAAATAATGGCAAATACTGCATTATAATTTTTGTACAGAAGGAATACAATTTAGGAGATTAAGATTCAAGCCTATTCTCAGCCATGAGGCTCACTTGAGTATTTTGGACCTGTAGTCTTTGATAAGTCCAGCCTACCTCAAAGGGTTGCTGTTGTGGGGAAAAATGTGAGGGGGTACTATATGTATTGCTTTGAGATCCTGAAGATCTCAAAGATATGCATCTAACAAATAAAATAATAACTGAAATAAGATCATAAGCACAGTTAGGGTTTCATTTAGCAAACATTTCACGTAATGACCAAGTTGCTGGTCCCAATTGTAATCACTAAACGAAGACTACTGGTAGTTAACTGTCAATCTAAGACCTCATATCATCCCTTCACAATACAGTTATGAAATTATTGAACTTTCGGGCAATTTAAAGCACTTACACCTAGTTCTTTTATTCCTTCTGTGCTGGGCCAGTAAAGCAATTCATTAGTGACATTTTTTCTAAATGCATAAGTTCAAGGAAGGATTGTAGGGATTTTTATGTAATTTCTTCCTCTAGGCTTTCACTTCCCATCAAGGATAGCAACTTGTGAGAAACAGTGCAGAAATACCTTTGAAATGCCATTTGTCTGTAATAAGGAAGTAAGAGCAGGCCAGAGGAGAGAAAGTTGGCACATTCTTTTCATGTTCAACTGCCACATAATTTATTTCTTGACTTTGCCTCAAGCAATATCCTTGCAATGGTGTCAAATGGACCACCTATCATGTGAGCACATGGCAAGACAGCAACTTAAAGTTATGTCTTACCCATGTTTTCATTTTATTCACTCCTTCATGTTCATGTAATTTTTGAAATTCTGAAAAGCATGTTTTCTTAGTGAACTCACACAGAGGTCAAAGAAGACTAGCTGTATATGAAAGCAACCTTGTTCACAATAGTTCTAAACTAGGCATAAGAGCACTTTGAAGAGTATGTCATACTTACACGTTGAGACAAGCATATGGGTATAAACCTGTAGTTTATCTCCATAAAAGAAAGAAATTGTTGCAGAGTGGGCTTGTTCACACAAGATATCTTAGATATCAAGCAGGGGCCTCAGCTGTAGTTTAAAGACAAGATGGAGCCTTTAATCATACAATCATGCCTGCCAGCTTAATTTTTTTGGACATTTGTTAGGATGCCTCAAAAGTCAACTCTAAAGAGTAAGTATCTTATATATCAGCAAATGACAAGAATTTTTTATTCATTTAAAGAAGTCAAATCAGCACAATCGGATTAAAACAATCAGAATAATATGTGAAATGATATTTCCATTTCCCTCTTCCTCTCTGTAGAGGAATGTTAAGAGTGAGAATGGAAACTTTACTCTTCATTCATTTTCAAATACCGTAATTCATCACAGGCTATGTCATATCTTTATGAAGCCAAATTAAACAAAAGGCGGGTGGATAATGCTTTCTACTTCTATGGAGACACTGTAAGGGGAAAAAGGCAGAAGGAAGGAAAAAATGATGCTAATTCTAGTCTAATCCCCTTCAAGCAGGAGAACCCACCCTCAGCTGAGGATTCCTTCTCTTCCTTTTCTACCACAAAAAGACAGTAAAGGACCTGTTGAAAATGCTAAGAAAGGGCTGTGGAAAACCTTTACCTTCCCCAAAGTACATTATTCTTAGCTATATTCTCTACCGCAATCATATGGGCTGTTTGAAAGACTATGCATGATTTCCTGACATTGAGAACAATTAATCTGTAGAATGGCTTGCCTTCAGCACTTATGGGTGGTCCATCACCAGAGGTTTTTAAGAAGAGATTGGACAGCCTTTTGGTTGGGAAGGTGTAGGGCCTTCTCTTGGGCATTGGTTTGGACAAGACCTCCAAGTGTCTTCCAACTTTGTTATTCTGTATTTGGCAGGCCCATCTTTTATACAGATAGTTCTCAATTTATGACTTGATTCTGAAGTCCCAACAGCCGCCCCACCATAGTCATTTTGTTTGCTCAGCAACTGCTCCATATCAAAAGCCATTTGCAGCATCTTGTAGTTATATGACCATGGTTATGACATTTTTGCCAAAACCTGGTGTTTATTTCTAGTTTTTGGCAAAAACACCCCATAGCAAAGAATGGGTTCACTCCTTAATGACTGCAGTGTTTGCTTAATGATGACAGAATTGATGCCTGCTGCAAAAAAAAAAAAATGGTCATAAAATCAGATCGATCTTATGGGTGACCAGCCATCACAACTTATTACTATAATGAGCAAACTGCATTACAGTTGTAAATCAAGGACTACCTGGAACCAAATAAACGACCTTCCCCACCTTGCAATAATATTTGGGAAATATTCTGGGAAGCTCATGAGGGCTATGGTGGCCTAGTGGTGAAGACACTCACCTCCCATTTGGAAGTTTGAGAGTTCAATCCTGTATAGCAATAGTACTTAGATTTATATACCACTTTATAGTACTTTATAGCCCTCTCTAAGCAGTTTACAGAGTCAGCCTATTGTCCCCAACAATCTGGGTCCTCATTTTACCAACCTCGGAAGGATGGAAGGCTAAGTCAACCTTGAGTGACTCAGAATTGAACTCCTTGAGTAAGCAATGAGTTAGCCCTGCAGTACTTTATTCTAACCACTGTACCACCACAAACTCCATGAGGTGTCAGGAAGGACATCTGGCCAGTAAACAGCCAGGTCCATCCAGTCCTTACTCCAAATTAACAGATTACAGGACCGTAAAAAGAGAGATATTCTATGGAAGCCCATACCTGGCATTTATCCAGCCTTTGCCTGGATTATACAGAGATTAAAATGGGAATCAGAACATAAGGAGATATTTTGATAGCATGCAGCATCTGTTTTCCTTTCGACTCCCTCTCCTCTGCCTCCCCACAACCCCCAGTCAAATTTGGAGAAAAGCTAGCACATAAAACCCCAAAAGCACATGTAAAGACAATAGGGCAGCAAAAGTTTCTGCAAAATCCTATGGAAAGTAAATAGTGGAGGGGTTACAGACCTAAAATCAGTGGTGGGATTCAAAAACTTTTACTACCAGTTCTGTAGGCATGGCTTGGTGGGCGTGGCCATGTGACTGGGTGGGCATGGCTTTTTTTCAGCCCCCACCCATTTTTGGGAGCTTCCTAGCCACAGAGAAGCCTCTGGGGGGGGACGTTTTTGTTCCCCTAAAGCCCATGTCACAAAATACCAATGGATGGAAAGAGGATGTAAAATGGAGAGAAACACTTGCCATCCATTGGTTAACGTGATGCATCCATTCTGTATTCACTGCGTCCGTTTTACATACTCTCTATCCGTCCAGCATCCGTCTACTGAGATTTCATCTGCTCAAAAAGTTTTCAGCTGCACAAAACTTTTTGAGTGGATAAAGTATCCAACGCATCCATTATAAATCCGCTACGCATACGGGGAACATCCATTATACGTCCGTCGTCATCCGTTACGCATCCGCTATATCCGCTAGGCATCCGCTGCGCATCTGCACAACTCGCATCTGCTCCAGCGGAAAACGAACACAGGGAGGAAGCGAAACAGACACGGAATGGACACGCAGCGTCAGTAGCATGGACGTAGCAAGGATGAAAGTGGATGCAGCTCGCATACAAAGCATTAAAACAGAAAAAAAGTTCATATAGGGGACGTATCTCGATATTAAGGATGTCTGCAGGATGCCTAGAGGATGCAAAAGGACACCTAGCGGAAAACCTATACTTCCTATAAAAAGGGGGAGAAATCACCCGGATCTCACTTTCAGTCCAGCAGCCCTGTGGTGCAGACCTCTTCAGCCTTCATCTTGCATTTGCTCTTCCACAGCATCCAGTCATCTCCACCATGGATCATCACACACCCCTTTTGGTAGCCACCATCATTCTACAACAGTGCGAAGCCATCTTCAGGTGCTTTCACCTGTTCTACAGGAAGAAAAGGAGGCGTCCAAGAAGTGTCTGGATCCAAAGATGGATCACGAGAAGAGCCAAGTATGGACTGTATGACAAGCTGATGGTGGACCTGAGGAACGAAGACTCTCGTGCATTCCAGAACTTCATGAGGATGCCGCCAGCCATGTTTGACGAAGTTGTGGAGCGGCTGAGACCCAGGTTGATCAAGGCAAACACCATCTTCCGGCCCAGCCTGGACCCTGGACTGAAGGTGGCACTGAATCTGAGCCACCTGGCCTCTGGGACCATGTACAGGAGCATGCAGTACGCCTGGAGGGTGCCACACAACACCATCAAGCATTGTGGTCAGAGAAGTGGGGCAGGCCATCATCGAAGAATATGTGGAGGAGCTCCTGCAGTGCCCCACCACTGAAGAAGCCTGGAGGAAGGTTGCAGAGCAGTGGTATCAGAAGTGGAACTTTCTCCACATTGTTGGAGCCATAGATGGGAAGCACGTGGCCTGCAAAGCTCCAGCCAACTCAGGGTCCACTTATCACAACTACAAGGGCTTCTTCAGCATCATCCTCTTCGCCATGGTCGATGCTGACTACAAGTTCATGTACATCGATGCTTCAGGCAACAGGTCATCTTCAGATGCCCAGGTATACAACACCAGTCACCTCAAGGAGGGGTTGGATCGCAACCTCATCTTGGGCTTCCCAGATTCAGACCCCCTGCCCAATGACACACAAGATGTGCCCTACTTCATCATGAGGGATGACACCTTCTCCCTCAGAACCTACCTCATGAAGCCCTACACTTCTAGATGCCTCACCTGTGAAGAGAGGATCTTCAACTACTGGCTGTCCAGGGCAAGGCGGGTGCTGGAGAACGCCTTTGGAATCCTGGCCAACAGGTTCCAGGTACTAACCACCATGCAGCATCACCCAGAGACCATGAGGAACATCGTGGAAGCTTGCTGCATCCTGCACAATCTCATGCGCACCCACTACCCAGTGTTGCAGAACAGGCTCGTGGACTGCCAACAAGGCAATGGGGACATGGAGCCTGGTGAATGGAGGCAAGGGTGAAACCTGATAGATACCGTAGATGTGCAAGTCCACAACAAAGCTTCATGTGAAGGGAAGAAGCAGCGCAACCTCCTGAAACACTGGTGCAACTCCCCAGCTGGAGCAGTCGAGTGGCAAGACAGGATGGTAGATGCTTAATGGATGCTTCCTTCAGCCTGTCTCATCACACTGATGAGATTGTGCCATGTATGTTGAGTGGCCCTACAATGAACAGGGCATTTAATAAAGAGTTGTGTTTATGTTGAAATGTGTTGATGAATGATTAAATTGTTATTGATAATAAAGGGCCATAGGTGTGGCACCTGGGAGGGTGGACCATACAGTTCCACTATGCTGGCACTGGAGGTTTATCTATCCCACAGCTATTACCCATCCCACAGGTATCCTAACCCATCCCACAGCTATTACCCATCCCACAGGTATCCCTGCCCATCCCACTTCTATCCTTACTCATCCCACAAGCATGCAAAGGCTTAAACCATTTCTAAAAGTTTCCACCAAGACTTTATTGACTAAAAGAACTGAACCAAGTGTGGGAAGCAAAGATAAACGTTATTAATAACAAACTGTAAAAGTTTGTCTCTGGCACTCTCCACAGTCACTCTGAGGCATGCCCATGGTCTCAGGGGTGAAGGGTCCAGGTGCTGTGGAGGTGGCAGTGGCTGGAGTGCTGGTCTGAGGCACCATTGGGGTGCCTGGCCCCGAGAGGACAACAGGGGATGGTGTGTTGAGGATGCTCTCAGAGAACTGGCTCAGTCCCATGATGTTGAGAGCCCCTTCCTCCATGATATGGGGAGTCAGTCTCAAGACTGATGACAGATGTTCTGAGGCCGGGCTTGGCTGTGGGATGGAGGAAGGAGGAGTGTAGTGGGGCTGTCTGGTCTGCAGCTGAGTGAGGTGAGGCATCGGTGGCATCTGTTGCATGGGTGGCATCTGTGGCGTGGGTGGCATCTGTGGTGTAGGTGGCATCAGTGGCATCGGTGGCATCAGTGGCATCGGTGGCATCAGTGGCATCGGAGGCATTCGATGAACCTGTGCCTGGACTGGGAAGGGCTGCCTGTGCTGCTGGAATTCCTGGTAGCTGTAGCCTTGGAAGGTGAGGGCCTGTGGAAAGCCTTGGAAGGGCTGTGACATCACCTGGAGTGGAGGAGTAGACCTGGACTGGGTCGGAGCAGGTTCAGTTGGGCCTGGAGGGTTGTGCAGAAGACCTGTGATCCTCTCCTTTATCACCTGGTACTGTGATTCGGATATGTCCATGAGGATCTGGTTGACGTAGGTAAGGAAGGGCTTTTGGTTTGAGGATGGTATGTCGGTGTGTACCAGCTGAGAGAGGAGATCTATGCTGCTTTTGATGGTGTCCCTGATCTCCAGCAGCACAGTGTGGCTCTGCCCCTCCAGTCTGGCTCTCTGCCTGCTTTCTGTGGAGGTGGAGCTGGGGGTGGATGTGGGTTGGTCTCTGGTGGAAGTGCCCTCTCCTTGCTCCCACTGCGTCAGGGGGTCCTCCATGCGCTCCACCATGGGGAGTGCAGCTGTCAGGGGGTTTTCCGGTTTGGGGTGCTCCACAGATACCTGCCTGGACACAGGAGCTGACTCTTGGCCAGAAGAAGACTGGCTCACTGTGGGCTGCCTGAGAGAGAGGGTAGACAGAGGGGCTGCTCCTCGGTGGTGGACCTCAATCTCCAAGAAGCTGCACTTGGCCATCACGTAGTTCTCCCGGTCGGTGAGCTTGACCACGGCCTGGCCAGACTTCTTTAGGTGCAGCTTCCCGTACCAGGTGTGCATGTGCTTCCACCACCTGAGGAGGACCTCCGAAGTGTAGCCCAGGCTCTCCGCCTTTTCTCTCCAAGCCTCCTGCTTCCTCTTGGTGTCTCGATAGAGCCTGTGTCCCTTCCACCATAGGTACTTGTTCTCCCTCAGCCATTTGAGCACCTCATCCTCATGTTCCTCTTCGATGGAGTATTGCCTCCTCTCCCTATCTCACGTATGCCTCTTCCTCCCTCTGGCAGGGCCTTCTGGGCCCTCATCAGAGGGGCTTTGAGGTTCTAGGGGCTGGTCCACCACACCACCACCATCAGCAGCAGCAACAACAGCAGCAGCAGAAAAAGCAGCACCAGCAGCACCAGCAGCACCAGCAGGACCAGGAGCACCAGCAGGACCAGCAGGACCAGGAGCAGCAGCAGCAGAGTAAGCACCAGCAGAAGCCCCAGCACCAGGAGCAGCGCCAGCAGAGTAAGCACCAGCAGAAGCACCAGCACCAGGAGCAGCACCAACAGAAGCCCCAGCACCAGCAGAGTCAGCCCGAGCAACAGAAGCCCCAGCAGAAGGAGAGTCAGGGCCAGGGGGTGGGATGGTGGCCCTGTCCTTCTGCCAGCCCTGGCACAGGCTTCCTCTTCTTCCCCATGGTTGTTGGCCTGAGATTTGTCTGGCAGCAGGTCTTTCCTCTGAATGGTGACCTGCTTGCGAGCTGCATCCTTTTATATCCACGGGGCTGATGCAATGCATCCTCCCCGCATGCGCCGTGAATGCTTTGCATCCGCTAGGCATCCGCTAGGCATCCGCTAGGCTTCTGTGATGCACCCGCTGTATCCTCTCGGCATCTGCTCTGCATCCGTTCCTTCCGCTGTGCGTCCGCTTCACTGTGCTCCCCCGGAAGCCCTGCGGATGTGCCATCTGCTTCCATCCACTAGGCTTCTGTGGAGCATCCGCTTTCCATCCTGGCTTCGTCCTCCCCCCATCTGTTCCTTTCCGTTGTTGTCCGCTCTGTTTATGCAAATTTGGGGCACTTTTGAGAGCGGATAACAAAGGATGGAAAATTTTCTCGCCCGCTCTGTCCTTTTTACATACTTTTTGCATCTGTCGGCCTATGTGACAGGCCCTTAAAGCTCCTCTGGGGCTCTGGAAGAAAAGGAACAGAGCATGGAAGGGACACGCAGCACCCCTCCAAGCTCCGTTTTGGGAGCTTCTTAGCCTCAGAGAAGCCTATGGGGGGGGCATTTTTGCTCTGCTAAGGCTCCTCTGAGGCTCTGGAAGGCAAAAAAAAAATTGCCTGATTGTCGGGAGGGAAAAAACGAAAGAAATACCTTAGGTGAATGTCAGGCAGGCGGGTGGGGTGAGCGAGCATCGGGCAGGAGGGCGACCGGGTGGGAGGCATGGCCAGCCAGAACTTACTACCAGTTCGGTGACCCATGCCCAATTCTTGCTACCAATTTGCCCGATCTGGTGCAAACCGGCTGAATACCACCACTGCCTAAAATATACACTACCTAGTTTCCTCCGGTACTATGCATCTCTTAAGAGGGGGAAGATGGTGGAGCTATTCAATTATCTAGATATTGTTGATAGAAAGAGGACAAAAATCAGTCTATCAGCAGCAGAGGCACATAAGTCAATATGGTGGTTGAAATCACAATATCAATTTCCCATTTCTGTTTAAAGTTTTGTGAACACAACATATTTAAAAAACCTGTTTTGAACAGAAATAGTGACTGCCAGCTTGGCTTTTTGTTTTATCCTCATTGTGAACCACCCTGAGTCTGTTCATTATAACCTAGTTATAGTCATAGTTACATGAATGCTCAGAGAAAAGGGGGGAAAAAAAGTGACTGAATAATGATGAGTACAATCATTATAAGTGACCTGATGGCACAGTGATTGGAATGCAGTATGGCAGGCTATTTCTGCTGACTGCCAGCAGTTTAATTCTCATCAGTTTATGGTTGACCTAGCCTTCTATCCTTCCAGGGTCAGTAAAATGAGGACCCAGATTATTGGGGGAAAATATGCTGACTCTGTAAACTGCTTAGAGAAGACTGTAAAGCACTATGAAGTAGTATGTAAATCTCAGTGCTAATTAATGCTATTGCCATAATCTGTCTGTGACAGAAGCAGCATGAAACTATTTCCAGCAATATTTCTTTGTACTTTACTCCATCTTCAGGATATTGGTCAGCCATTATTTTTAGCCAGGATATTGTTTTTGCACATGATGCCGAATGGCAACTTGGAGGAAGAAGAAACTATGTTTGCTTGCTATGATTGCATTTTATTGCTCATGGGTTTGAATGAATGCAGAAAACAGACAGAAAATGCAACCCAGATTGTCCCATGATTATGTTTTTGTCCTTCATGAGTCTGGACCAGGATTATAGATGCTGTCATAAAACATGGTATCAACCTGAAATTATGACCATATTCAGCCCCCAGAAGGGAAATCAGAAGCCGTGGGATATAAATTACTGCACTGTCTTGGAGTTAATAGGTACTGTGGGGTTATGTGTGCATTCAAGTCTCAAAGATTTGCTCCCAAGTGCAGAAAAAGTGTCATCTCTTGCAGTCAACAAATAGGGCTGTCCTTACTGTGGCACTTTTAATTAAAGTGCCCCATCTGCTTCAGACAGCAGGTTTTACCTATTTTTAAATGTTAGCAAATTGTTAACTATTTAGTTTGTGATTACTTATATTAAAAGTTGGATGTAGAAAAATATGTGATATTTTTAAAAGTGCCAAATAATTTTAAGTGCTCTGTTTCTTGATTGGAATAGGTGATTTTTTTTTTTTTTTTAAATATAAATATGTCAAGTTGCTAATATCTTTGCTTTGGAAAAAAAAAAGGCAGGTACCTTCTACTTACGCTGGGGGAAAATATGCAGCCTATTACTCAGAGTTAACTTGGGAATTTATTATGTGGACTTTGAACTGGAGAAATTCCTTTTGAAGTTAAGGTTCAAAAAGGCGGTGAATAGTGCAAACTTAGAAGTGACACTACTTTGGCATTGTAACACCCATGATGCTTTGCTATATGATGGACATTAATCAAAATGATTCTAAATACCATATATTGTGTAGAATTGATATCCATAATATTCACAGTACTATCATCTCTGTCTCTGTTTCTGTCTTTCTCTCATCTATCCCTATTTATTCTATTTATTTGTCATATCTATCTACCTACCTACCCACCTACCTACCATGTTTTCCCAAAAATAAGACCTTATCTTATATTTTTTGCCACCAAAAAAGGCACCAGGTCTTCTCTTCAGAGGATGTCATCCACTGACTAACTACACCTGTGTGTGTACCCCGGCCTACTTTTCGCTGTCAGAGGCCTTCAGGAACTTTTCCTTCTGCTTCTGGAAAGGCTTTCCCGAAGGTCTCTGCAGCTGATAACAGAGCTCCGGATCAATCCGGAGCTTTGTTATCAGCCACAGAGACCTTCAGGAAAACCTTGTCAGCCTTTCCAACTGCAGAAGAAATGGGCTGGCGAGGTTGGTGTTGGGGTGTGCGAAGTCTGGCTACAACTGTCCAAAGATAAGTAGCAGGGAAGCTGCATCACCCCCATTCCCACTCTAGCTTAATTTTTACCCATGCACTCTGGTATGAGCGGGATCTTAATGAGGGCTTATTTGGGGCATAGGGCTTATATTAGGCACACATGTAAAAATCAAGCTAAGACTTACTTTCAGGGTAGGTCGTATTTTCTGGAAACAGGGTATCTATCTATCCATCATCTATCTGTCTGTCACCCATATCTATCTGTCTGACTATCTATCCTGTCTGTCTGTCTGTCCGTCTGTCATATCTATCTATCTATCTATCTATCTATCTATCTATCTATCTATCTATC
>BLBF01000010.1:24955470-25058523 GCA_015471245.1 Laticauda colubrina | reverse complement strand
TATGCATTGAAGACTACACATCTTAAAGCCCCTGTCACACAGCACCAATGGATAGAAAGAGGATGTAAAATGGAGAGAAACACTTGCCATCCATTGATTAATGCGATACATCCGTTCTGTACTCACTGCGTCCGTTTTTCATACTCTCTATCCGTCCAGCATCCGTCTACTGACATTTCATCCGCTCAAAAAGTTTTGAGCTGCTCAAAACTTTTTGAGCGGAAAAAGTATCCAACGCGTCCGTTTTACATCCGCTACGCATACGGAGAACATCCGTCATACGTCCATCGTCATCCATTACACATCTGCTAAATCTGCTAGGCATCCGCTGCACATCCGTGCAACTCGCATCCGCTCCAGCGGAAAACAGACACAGGGAGGAAGCAAAACGGACGCGGAACGGACACGCACACTAGTAGTACAGAGGGAGAAAGGATAAAAGCGGATGTAGCTCATATACAAAGCATTAAAATGGAAAAAATGTTCATATAGGAGACGTATCTCGGATATTTAGGATGTCTGCAGAATGTATAGAGGATGCAAAAGGACACCTAGCGGACTACCGATATTTCCCATAAAAAGGGAGAGAAATCACCTGGATCTCACTTTCAGTCCAGCAACCCTGCGGTGCAGACCTCTTCAGCCTTCATCTGGCTCTTCCTCTTCCACAGCATCCAGTCATCTCCACCATGGATCATAGCACACTCCTTTTGGTAGCTGCCATCGTTCCACAAGAGTGCGAAGCCATCTTCAGGCGCTTTCACCTGTTCTACAGGAAGAAAAGGAGGCGTCCAAGAAGTGTCTAGGTCTGAAGATGGATCGCGAGAAGAGCTGAGTACGGACTGTATAACAAGCTGATGGTGGAGCTGAGGAACGAAGACACTCGTGCATTCCAGAACTTCATGAGGATGCCACCAGCCATGTTCGATGAAGTTGTAGAGCGGCTGAGACCCAGGTTGACCAAGGAAAATGCCAACTTCCAGCCCAGCCTGGACCCTGGGCTGAAGGTGGCACTGACTCTGCACCACGTGGCCTCAGGGACCACATACAGGAACATGCAGTACGCCTAGAGAGTGCCACACAACACCATCAGCATTGTGGTCAGAGAGGTGGTGCAGGCCATCATTGAAGAATACCTGGAGGAGCTCCTCCAGTACCCCTCCACTGAAGAAGGCTGGAAGAAAGTTGCAGAGCAGTGGTATCAGAAGTGGAACTTCCACCACACCATTGGAGCCATAGATGGGAAGCATGTGGCCTGCAAAGCTCCAGCCAACTCAGGGTCCACTTATCACAACTACAAGGGCTTCTTCAGCATCATCCTCTTCGCCATGGTCGATGCTGACTACAAGTTCATGTACATTGATGCTTCAGGCAACGGGTCAGCTTCAGATGCCCAGGTATACAACGCCAGTGACCTCAAGGAGGGGCTGGAATGCAACCTCATCGTGGGCTTCCCAGATCCAGACCCACTGCCCAACGACATGCAAGATGTGCCCTACTTCATCGTGGGGGATGACGCCTACTCCCTCAGAACCTACCTCATGAAGCCCTACACTTCTAGATGCCTTACCTGTGAAGAGAAGATCTTCAACGACAGGCTGTCCAGGGCAAGGTGGGTGGTGGAGAACGCTTTTGGCATCCTTGCCAACAGGTTCCAGGTACTTCTCACTACCATGCAGCATCACCCAGAGACCGTGAGGAACATCATGGAAGCTTGCTGCATCCTCCATAATCTCATGCGCACCCACTACCCAGTGTTGCAGAACAGGCTCGTGGACCACCAACAAGGCAATGGGGACATGGAGCCTGGTGAATGGAGGCAAGGGTGAAACCTGATAGATACTGTGGATGTGCAAGGCCCCAACAGAGCTTCACGTGAAGGGAAGAAGCAGTGCAACCTCCTGAAACACTGGTGCAGCTCCCCAGCTGGAGCTGTGGAGTGGCAAGACAGGATGGTAGATGCTTAATGGATGCTTCCTTCAGGCTGTCTCATCACACTGATGAGATTGTGCCATGTATGTTGAGTGGCCCTACAATGAACAGGGCATTTAATAAAGAGTTGTGTTTATGTTCAAATGTGTGGATCAATGCTTACATTATTATTGATAATAAAGGGCCATAGGTGTGGCACCTGGGAGGGTGGACCATACAGTCCCACTATGCTTGCACTGGAGGTTTATCTATCCCACAGCTATTACCCAATCCACAGGTATCCTAACCCATCCCACTGCTATCCTTACCCATCCCACAGTTATCCCAGCCCATCCCACAGGTATCCCTCCCCATCCCACTGCTATCCTTACCCATCCCACAAGCATGCAAAGCCTTAAACCATTTCTAAAAGTTTCCACCAAGACTTTATTGACTAAAAGAACTGAACCAAGTGTGTGAAGCAAAGATAACCTTTATTAATAACAAACTGTAAAAGCAAAATGACCCAAGTAAAGTGTCCCAAGCAAAGATAAAGTCAACAGGTAGCAACCCAGTCTCTGTCACTCTTCTCAGTCACTCTGAGGCATGCCCATAGTCTCAGGGGTGAAGGGTCCAGGTGCTGTGGAGGTGGCAGTGGCTGAAGTGCTGGTCTGAGGTGACATTGGGGTGCCTGGCCCCGAGAGGACAACAGGGGATGGTGTGTGGAGGATGCTCTCAGAGTGCTGGCTCAGTCCCGTGATGTTGAGAGCCCCTTCCTCCATGACATGGGGTGTCAGTCCCAAGACCGATGACAGATGTTCTGAGGCCGGGCTTGGCTGTGGGGTGGAGGAAGTAGGAGTGTAGTGGGGCTGTCTGGTCTGCAGCTGAGCGAGGTGAGGTGTCGGTGGCATCTGTGGTGTGGGTGGCATCCATGGCGTCAGTGGCATTGGTGGCATCGGTGGCATTCAATGAACCTGTGCCTGGACTGGGAAGGGCTGCCTGTGCTGCTGGAACTCTTGGTAGCCCTAGCCTTGGTAGGTGAGGGCCTGTGGAAAACCTTGGAAGGGCTGTGACATCACCTGGGGTGGAGGAACAGACCTGGACTGGGTCGGAGCAGGTTCAGCTGGGCCTGGAGGGTTGTGCAGAAGACCAGTGATCCTCTCCTTGATCACCTGGTATTGTGATTCGGACATGTCCAGGAGGATCTGGTTGACGTAGGTGAGGAAGGGCTTGCTGTTTGAGGATGGTATTTCAATATGTATCTGCTGAGAGAAGAGATCTATGCTGCTTTTGATGGTGTCCGTGATCTCCAGCAGGACAGTGTGGCTCTGCCCCTCCTGTCTGGCTCTCTGCCTGCTTTCTGTGGAGGTGGAGCTGGGTGTGGGTGTGGGTTGGTCTCTGGTGGAAGTGCCCTCTCCTTGTTCCCACTGCGTCGGGGAGTCCTCCATGAGCTCCGCCATGGGGAGTGCAGCTGTCAGGGGGGTCTCCATTGTCAGACGCTCCACAGATACCTGCCTGGACACAGGAGCTGACTCTTGGCCAGAAGAGGACTGGCTCTCTGTGGGCTGCCTGAGAGAGAGGGTAGACAGAGGGGCTGCTCCTCGGTGGCGGATCTCACCCTCCAAGAAGCTGCACTTGGCCATCACATAGGTCTCCCGGTCGGTGAGCTTGACCGAGGCCTGGCCAGACTTCTTGAGGTGCAGCTTCCCGTACCAGGTGTTCATGTGCTTCCACCATCCGAGGAGGACCTCCAAAGTGTAGCCCAGGCTCTCTGCCTTCTCTCTTCAAGCCACCTGCTTCCTCTTGGTGTCTCGATAGAGCCTGTGTCCCTTCCGCCAGTGGTACGCGTTCTCCCTCAGCCATTCGAGCACCTCATCCTCATGTTCCTCTTCGATGGAGTATTGCCTCCTCTCCCTATCTCGTGTATGCCTTTTCCTCCCTCTGGCAGGGCCTTCTGGGCCCTCATCAGAGGGGCTTTGAGGTTCTAGGGGCTGCTCTACCACACCACCACCACCAGCAGCAGCAACAACAACAGCAGCAGCAAAAGCAGGACTAGCTGCACCAGCAGCACCAGCAGCTCCAGGAGCACCAGCAGCACCAGCAGCACCAGCAGCACCAAGAGGACCAGGATCATCATCAGCAGAGTAAGCATCAGCAGCACCAGCAGCACCAGCAGCACCAGCAGCACCAAGAGGACCAGGATCAGCAGCAGCAGAGTAAGCATCAGCAGCACCAGCAGCACCAGCAGGACCAGCAGGACCAGCAGCACCAGCAGGACCAGGAGCAGCACCAGCAGAGTAAGCACCAGCAGAAGCACCAGAACAAGAAGCAGCACCAGCAGAGTAAGCCCCAGCAGAAGCACCAGCACCAGCAGAGTCAGCCCGAGCAGCAGAAGCCCCAGCAGAAGCAGAGTCAGGGCCAGGGGTTGGGTTGATGGCCCTGTCCTTCTTGCCAGGACTGGCAGAAGATGGCACAGGCTTCCTCTTCTTCCCCATGGTTGTTGGCTGGAGATGTGTCTGGCAGCAGGTCTTTCCTCTGAATGGTGACCTGCTTGTGAGCTGCATCTTTTTATATCTGTGGGGCTGACACAATGCATCCTCCCCGCATGCACAGTGAATGCTTTGCATCCGCTAGGCATCCGCTAGGCTTCCGTGATGCATCCGTGTCATCCGCTTGGCATCCGCTCTGCATCCATTCCTTCTGCTGCGTGTCCGCTTCGCTGTGCTCCCCCGGTGGCCCTGCGGATGTGCCATCCGCTTCCATCCGCTTCCATCCACTTCCATCCGCTTCCATCTGCTAGGCTTCCATGGAGCATCCACTTAACATCCTGGCTACGTCTTCCCCCTGTCCGTTCCTTTCCGTTGTTGTCCGCTCTGTTTATGAAAATTTGGGGCACTTTTGAGAGCGGATAACAACGGATGGAAAATTTTCTCATCCGCTGTGTCCTTTTTACATACTTTTTGCATCCGTCGGCGTATGTGACAGGCCCTTAAAGTTGCTGAGTTTGAGAAACACTGCTCTAAATCTTTTGAAAGCCTGGGAATAATGTCAATGGAAGTGGTATGTTGAAAATGTTCAATCTGTATTTTTTTCCAAGGGAAGGGAATTAAGGATGTGGATGGGATAAGGAGGTTTCTCAGAGGTAAACTGTTACTTCCACTTTTATTCCTCTAATTCAAAACCAGGTTGAAATGGTAATGAGGGTGGAGATTCATTCTCCGAGCTGGTGGGCTAGTTTCCAAATATTTCATTATAAGTAACATCTTCAGCGGAATTTAGGGGACATCAATATTGGGGTTCTGCTTCCAAGGGCTTTGTGTGGTCAGTAGGTCTTGTGATGAGGAGATCATGTCAAATGAGGGTCTTGTTATGGGTCTTATGGTGGATTAGATATGGGTTGCGTCAAATGAGGTTCTTGTGATGGGAAAGTCACATCAGGTTCTGTGTTTCTTCAATTGGGGATCATTTGATGATGAAGAAGATGTCATTATCAATGAAATTGCATTGCTAAATTTACTATTATATTTCCCCCACATTGTTTAATTGTTTTCTCTCTGTCTCTCTTTCTGTTCTCCCTCTTTCTATACATTCAGAAGACTTTCTTGACAGGGTGAGACTGGAACATATTTCCTCTAAAGTTGGTGGAGTTTGATTCCTTAAAGGTTTTGGGAATTCTGTAACAGAGCAAATTTGTATTGGCAGAGAGAATGGGTTAAATGATCTTTGATGGATATCTTTCTCTATGGTTCTACTGCCATATGAAACAGCTGCTACTTACAATGTGAAATCCAGTATGCCTAGAGAGAGAAATTAATCTATAACTCCAACAATCATGCTTAAAATCTTCCCCTCCAAACCAACGAAGAATAGTGCTAAACAATATATACTTGACAGTTTCAACCACATTTGAAACTTAAATACATTAACCTACTGACATTCACAACAATGAAGGCAAGTTGACACATTCCTTAGTAATAAATGAATTGAGTCTCTCTTGGAAATTAAAAATAAAAGTTAGCATAGGGACACCTTCAGCTGTTTAATGTTGCATTCTAGGAATATCTAATAGAAAATTCGTCTGATATATGTATCAAGTTTATCTGTATTCTGGCTTAGAAATGAATGTTCAAAGACCCAAGACAATTCCATTTAATTCCAAAATAAATCCACTTAGCTCAAAGCTAGGATTGGTGTTAACTTTTTAACACTCTGTGAGCATTGATATCATTTTGTGATTTCTACAAAGATAATTCCCTATATTTCTAGGTCATCTATGTGAACTTATGCCAGTTCAAATCTTGGAGAATTTGTTCAGTTGAAAACATATGTTGCAAAACTGTAACATTTAAGGCAGTTTGACTTAATTATAAATTCTCACTGATGAAATTCACTTGAATTTGTTTTTCTAGTGAAACAAAAACAAAAGGCACAATCTATCCACTATTGACCTCATCTTATTCCTAAGAGGTCTGTAAGGGGTGTGCATAAGTGCACCATCGTGCCTACTGTCCTTGTCCTATTGTCCCCATTTATTCTTACCTATTTCCTGTAGCATGCAATCAATCAATTCATATACATTGAAATAATGGGACTGGGGAGAGATCGTGGCAACCTGTTCTGCCTGTACTTCTGTACAATCAGCACATATCAACATAAACATATAGGTTTTACTACAGAGTATGCACATAGCAATGGTGCATAACTTTTCAATGGATGCTCAGCACAACTAATGTTGTTCACATTTGACATCTGTTTGACATCTGTTAAATCTGTAGTTCTTGACTTACAACCATTCATTTAGTGATCGTTCAAAGTTACAATGACACTGAAAAATGTGACTTATGACCATTTTTCATAGTTATGACCTTTGCAGCACTTCTATGATCACATGATCAATATTAAGATGCTTGACAACTGATTGGTGTTTATGACTGTTGCTGGGTATGTGATCACCTTTTGTGACCTTCTGACAAGCATAGTCAATGAGGAAGCCAGAATCACTCAACAACTAGGTTACTAACTTATCAACGGCAATGATTCACTTAACAACTGTGGAGAAAAAAAGTCCTAAAATGGGGCAAAACTCATTTAACAATATCTTACTTAACAACAGAAATTTTGGGCTCAATTCTGGTTGTGGGCCGAGGACTACCTGAATATGATCTATTAAATTCCATGTCTTCTTTTCTGCAGGTTTTACTCATGAATTAGTATTTTTTTTAAAAATCTCATCTTTACATTACACTTTGAATTCTTTATTGTCATTGTACTTATACACACCATATACATACAACGAAATTCACATAACACCCAGAGACCAGACCCAACACACACATACACACACACACACATAACAATCCCCAAACACCCCCATACCTGCCAAAATTCCCTGCCTCCTAAAAACACACAAGCATCCACACAACAGACCAAGTAATACTGTCCAACAGCTCACTGATGATGGTCCTTAAGTTCATTGTTAAGTGCAATTATAGCTCTGGGTTAAAAACTGTTCAGAAAACATGTGGTCTGAGTTTTAATTGTTCTGTATCTTCTGCCAGAAGGTAACAGTTCACAAAGAATACCACCTCCTTCGAAAATCTTGGTGGCTGAATAACATGTATTAGATTGCACTTAACTACTGGTGATGCAGTGGTTACAATGCAATATTGCAGGCTAATTTTGCTGACTGCCAGCAGTTCAATCCTGACCTGCCCATTGACTTAATCGTCCATCCTTGGGAGGTTGGTAAAATGAGGACCCAGTTTGTTGTGGACAATATGCTGACTCTATAAACCACTCAGAGAGTGCAGCCAAGCACTGTGGAATGGTATATAAGTGTATGTGCTATTGTAATAAAGAACAAAGGTGGAAAGACAAGGAAATAGGATAAAAGGGAAGGGAAGGGAGGGGAGGGGAAGGAAGAGAAGAGTGGAGGAGAGAAGAGGAGAGGATCTCAGTAAAAGGAAATGCTCTTCCTTTGAACAGAGAAAAACAAAAGATGATCATTTGGTAATGGAAATGCTTTTCTTAATTTTAAAAATTGCATTAGAATCCTTTGTATCTAACATAACAAGCTTTTAAAAATTTCTCTTATTACTATACAATGCTATGTTAGGAGTTCATTCTCATATAGACTTAAGCCCATGTCACACTGAACCAACAGATGCAAAGAGGATGTAAAATGGACAAAAAAGTTTGCCATCCATTGGTTAACGCGATGTATCCGTTCTGTACTCACTGCCTCCGTTTTGCTTCCTCTCTATCTGTCCAGCATCCGTTTATGGACGTTTCATCCACTCCAAAAGTTTTGGGCTGCCTAAAACTTTTGTGCAGAAAATGTATCCAGTTCGTCCGTTCTGCATCCGCTACGCATCCGCTACGCATCCGTTATGCATCCGCTATGCATCCGCTGTATCCGCTTGGCGTCCGCTGCAAATCCGCGCAACTCGCATCTGCCCGGACGCAGGGAGGAAGCGGAACGCACGTGGAACAGAAGCAGAACGGATGCGGAACGGATGCAGCACGGAAACAAAGTGTTTAAAGAGAAAAAAACGTTCGCAGAGGGGATCTATCTCGGATATTAAGGATATCTAGAGGATGCCTAGAGGATGCCTAGAGGATGCAAAGGGACACCTACACTGCCTATAAAAAGGGGGAGCAACTAATCTGCATCTCACTTTCAGACCAGCAGCCCACCTGTGCAGACCTCTGCAGCCTTCATCTGACTCTTCCTCTTCCACAGCATCCAGTCATGTCCACTGTGGATCGTACCACAGTCCTTTTGGCAGCCACCATCCTTCTGCAACAGTACGAAGCCATCTACAGGCTCTGTGAACTCTACTATGGGAAGAAAAAGAGGCGGCCAAGAAGCGTCTGGGTCTGAAAATGGATCGGGAGAAGAGCAGAGTACGGACTGTACAACAAGCTGATGGTGGAGCTCAGGAACGAAGACACTCGGGCGTTCCAGAACTTCATGAGGATGCCTCCAGCCATGTTTGATGAAGTTGTGCAGTGCCTGACACCCAGGTTGACCAAGGCAAACACCAACTTCCCGCCCAGCCTGGAACCTGGGCTCAAGGTGGCACTCACTCTGTGCCACGTGGCCTCAGGGACCACCTACAAAAGCATGCAGTACGGCTGGAGGGTGCCACACAACACCATCAGCATTGTGGTCAGAGAAGTGGTGCTGGCCATCATCGAAGAATACAAGGAGGAGCTCCTCCAGTGCCCCTCCATTGAAGAAGGATGGAAGAAAGTTGCAGAGCAGTGGTATCAGAGGTGGAACTTCCCACACACCATTGGAGCCATCGATGGCAAGCACGTGGCCTGCAAAGCTCCAGACAAGTTGGGGTCCACATATTTCAACTACAAGGGATTCTTCAGCATCATCCTCTTCGCCATGGTCGATGCTGACTACAAGTTCATGTACATCGATGCTTCAGGTTTCGGCTCATCTTCAGATGCCCAGGTATACAACGCCAGTCACCTCAAGGAGGGGCTGGAAGGCAACCTCATCGTGGGCTTCCCAGATCCAGAACCCCTGCCCAACGACACGCAAGATGTGCCCTACTTCATCATGGGGGATGACGCCTTCTCCCTCACAACCTACCTCATGAAGCCATACACTTCCAGACTCCTCACCCGTGAAGAGAGGATCTTCAACTACAGGCTGTCCAGGGCAAGATGGGTGGTGGAGAACGCCTTTGGCATCCTGGCCAACAGGTTCCAGGTACTTCTCACCACCATGCAGCATCGCCCAGAGACCGTGAGAAGGATCGTGGAAGCTTGCTGCATCCTGCACAATCTCATGCGCAGGCGTTACCCAGTTTTGCAGAACAAGCTCGTGGACCATCAACAAGGCAATGGGGACATGGAGCCTGGGGAATGGAGGCAAGGGCGAAACCTGATCGACACTCAGGATGTGCAAGGCCACAACAGAGCCTCACGTGAAGGGAAGAAGCAGCGCAACCTCCTGAAACACTGGTGCAACTCCCCAGCTGGAGCGGTGGAGTGGCAAGACAGGATGGTAGATACTTAATGGATGCTTCCTTCAGCCTGTCTCATCACACGGATGAGATTGTGCCATGTATGTTTGGTGGGCCTACAATAAACAGGGTGTTTAATAAAGAGTTGTGCTTATGTTGACAAGTGGGGATGATTGATTACATTATTATTGATAATAAAGGGCCATAGGTGTGGCACCTGGGAGGGTGGACCATACAGTCCCACTATGCTTGCACTGGAGGTTTATCTATCCCACAGCTATTAGCCATCCCAAAGGTATCCCTGCTCATTCCACAGGTATCCCTGCCCACCCCACTGCTATCTTAACCCATCCCACAAGCTTGCAAAGGCTTAAGTCAATTCTAAAAGTTTCCACCAAGACTTTATTAAAAAAAAGAAATGAAGCAAGTGTGTGAATCAAAGATAAACTTTATTGAAGAACAAGCTGTAAAAAAAAAAAATGACCCAAGTCAACTGTCCAAATAAAGTCCACAGGTAGCCAGCTAGCCGGTCTCTTGCACTCTTCTTGGTCACTCGGAGGTGTGCCCAGTCTCAGGGGTGAAGGGTCCAGGTGCTGTGGTGGTGGGTGGTGATGGAGTGCCTGGCCTCGAGAGTACAACAGGGGACGGTGTGTTTAGAAAGGTCTCGGACAGCTGGCTCAGCCCCGTGATGCTGAGAGGTCCTTCCTCCATGCCATGGGGTGTCAGCCCCAGTACCGATGACAGATGTACTGAGTCCGGGCTTGGCTGTGGGGTGGAGGAAGGAGTAGTGTAGTGGGGCTGTCTGCTCTGCAGCTGTGTGAGGACTGGTGTGGTTGGCATCGCTGTCGTCGGTGGCATCATTGGCGTGGGTGGCATCGCTGTCATCAGTGGCATCATTGGCATGGGTGGCATCAGTGGCATCAGTGAAACAGGTGGCAACAGTGTCGCCCGATGACTCTGTGCCTGGACTGGGAAGGGCTGCTGCCTGTGCTGCTGAACCTCCTGGTAGCCGTAGCCCTGGTAGGTGAGGGGCTGTGGGAAGCCTTGGAATGGGAGGGATATCACCTGGGGTGGAGGAGCAGGCCTGGACTGGGTGGGAGCAGGTTCCTCTGGGTCTGGAGGGTTGTGAAGCAGCTTGTTGATCCGGTCCTTCACCACCTGGTACTGTGGATCCGCCATTTCCTTGAGGATCTGGTTGACATAGGTGAGGAAGGGCTTGCGGTTGGAGGAGGAGGAGTCGGTGTGGACCAGCTGAGAGAGGAGATCTATACTGGTGCGGATGGTGTCCCTGATCTCCAGCAGGACATTGTGGCTCTGTCCCTCCAGCTGTCCGGCTCTCTGCCTTTCTGCGGAGGTGGAGCTGGGGGGGGTGGATGCGGCGAGGAGTGTGGTGGACTCGATGTCTCCGTTCTCCCACCGCACCAGGGAGTCCTCTACGCACTCCACTACACTTATCACACCTGTCCGTGGGTTCTCCACCGTGGCACGCTCCACAGAAACCTTCCTGGAGACAGGGACTGATTCTCGGCCAGAAGAGGACTGGGTGGCAGCAGGCTGCCTGAGAGAGAAGGTAGTGAGAGGGGCTGCTGGTGCTCCTCGGTGGCGGATCTCACCCTCCAGGAAGCTGCACCTGGCCATGACGTAGGTCTCTCTGTCTGTCAGCTTCACGGTGGCCTGGCCAGATTTCTTCAGGTGCAGCTTCCCGTACTAGGTGTGCATATGTTTCCACCAGCCGAGGAGCACCTCCAAAGTATAACCCATACTCTCTGCCCTCTCTCTCCAAGCAGCCTGCTTCCGCTTGGTGTCCCTGTACAGCCGGTGTCCCTTCCGCCACAGATAGTCGTTCTCTCTCAGCCACTCCAGCACCTCATCCTCGTGTATCTCCGCAATGGAGTATTGCCTCCTCTCCCCTTGTCGCATACGCCTCTTCCTCCCTTTGGCAGGACCAGATGGGCCCTCATCAGAGGGGCTCCCAGGTAGTAGGGGCTGCTCCTCCACACCACCACCAGCAGCAACACCAGCAGGATCATCATCATCATCATCATCATCATCATCATCATCATCATCATCCTCACCAGCAGGATCATAATCAGCATCATCATCCTCACCAACAGGATCATAATCAGCATCAACATCATCATCATCATCAGCAGCAGCAGCAGGAACCCCAGGACCAGGATCAGCATCAGTAGAGTAAGCACCAGCAGGGCCAGCAAGTCCAGGAGCACGAGCAGGACCAGGAGCACGAGCGGGATGAGCAGGACAAGCAAGAGCAGGAGCACGAGCAGGACGAGCAGGACCAGGAGCAGCTTCAACAGAGTAAGCAACAGCAGAAACCCCAGCAGCAGCAGAAGCACCACCGCCAGGAGCAGCTTCAGCAGAAGCCCCAGCACCAGCAGAGTCAGGGGCAGGGGGCGGGAGATTGGCCCTGTCCCTCTTGCCAGGGATGGCGGCAGGTTGCTGAGGCTTTCGCTTCCTCCCCATGGTTGTGGGGTTGCTGGCTGGCAGGGAGGCTGGCTGGCACCAAGGCTGGCAGGAAGGCTGGCAGAAAGCCTGGCAGGAAGGCAGGCTGGCAGCAAGGCTGGCAAGGAGGCAGGCTGGCAGGGCAGGCAAGGAACTCGAAGTGTCCAGCAGCAGGTCTTTCCTCGGAATGCTGGCCACGTGCGAGCTGCTTCCCTTTATATCCGGGGGGCTTACATAATACTTTCCCCCCGCATGTGCAATTAACTCTCGGCATCCGTTCCGCTTCCGCTGTGCATCTGCTAGGCTTCCGCTGTGCATCTGCTTTATCCGCTGTGCATCCACTGTGCATCTGCTTCATCCGTTCAGCGTCCGCTGTGCATCCGCTGTATCCATTCTGCGTCCGCTTCGCTGAGGCCCCCCGGAAGCCCAGCGGTTGCGCCATCCGCTCCCATCTGCTTCCATCCACTGTGCTTCCGTTCTGCATCCGCTTTCCATCCGCCCTGCGTCCTCCCCGCGTCCGTGTTATCCGCTCTGGTTATGCAAATTTTTGCCCCTTTTGAGAGCGGATAACAACGGATGGAACATTTTGCTCCTCCATTGTGTCCGTTTTGCATCCGTTGGCCAGTGTGACATGGGCTTTAACTTTGAATGAAAAAAAGAAATTCTCAACCCCATTTATTGGCATTTCATTTACACTCTAAAAGACTAATGTACACCCATTAACTTGCAAATACCTTTTAAAAATCTGACAGGAATACAAATGATGCTGTACTCCTGCACCAAATTAATATATGTGCCTCTTAATCCTACTTATGCAGTCATTATAAATCTGGTTCTCATAATATAAACAACACAAGAGGAAGGCAACTTGTTTCTGGGCTTTACCTCTATATCAATAGAAGTCTCATGAAAATGTGCTATGTATGGTACACCTGCTCCATTTGCACAGAAAATTGACCTTTCCAAAGATTAGATGAATTCCACCATTTCAATGCAACTTTTGTTTTGATCCAGTAGAGCCAAGAGTACCTCAAACCTACCTTCAGAATCATCCTGAAATTATAATCAATGGACTTCAATCATCTATTAAGCTTTGTTATGAATAATTCCTGGATGTGCTGGATCTCCTTTCCACCACCATAAAAGGTACTTTCCTCTGAACAATTTCTGTCTAGCCACTAAAATTAAACCAAAATAAAAAAAAAAACATTTTAGAACTAAAAAGCAGTTTATTGGGTTTTAAAGAAACAGTTATGATATATGAAATCAGCAAAACACACACAAGATTTTGCCATTACTCAATTTTTGTGAATATTTTAATGGAGGTAAAATTGTGTAACATGACTACCAGCACTGATGATGTTACCTAGTTTGAGTAATGAAAGGTCTTCAAGGAAACAAGCTCAGAGACCACCAGAGACTCCTTATTTGGCGTAACATGTAAGGTTATCAGATGAGTTGATTAAAAAAAGAAAAAGAAGGAACCAACATTTTAGCAATATAAGAGACACGTGGTAGTAGGCAAAGTAGAATGCTATGTTCTCCAGGGCTCACCCTGTTGGGAGCTGAATAAGCCATGCCCACACCTGTTGCTCTCCTGACCCATTTCCTGGGGCAGCTGCTTATGACCAAAGATTACCCCACTATAGGACAGGTGTTTTGTACACATTACTCTGAGAATCTCCTCAGAGCTGTCTTGCAGATTGATGAGCCAGCTAGATCACAGTATCTAGTATCACATTGCTGTCACGGGACATTTTGCAACTTTTTTCCCTTCACGGAGCAGAGGTGGGCGTGGCTTGTACATGGCACATCCAGCCTCAGGCCACCAGTTTGACACCCCTGATCTAGATAGAAAGAACTACTGCAGCTAAAAAGGAATATGTAGCAAATAGTAACATGGCATTGGGCTTTCTTGGGCTGCTTCTGCTATTACCACTTATTGAATTGCTGTTCTTACTTGAAAAAAAGCAGTTGCCATGTACGTATAATCACTTCCCACTTCATTGTGACAAATACGACATTAAAGCAGTTTGTCCCCTTTAACAATTTAAACAAAGCAGTTAGAAGACGAACAACAATAGATGCAAGCATTTTGTATTGACTCATCAGTACCACACTTACACTGGTTAGTGTTCACACATGTTATATGTCTAATTAATGCTCTCACTGGACTCCATGTTGATTTTTTAAAACTGTGTTATTGTAAGTTTGGTACTGATGAATTATTACGAAATACTTGCATTTAACTGCTTTGTTCCTTTTTCTCCCACCAAAAAGCTTTTGCTTGTTAATGGGTCTCATGCACTGATAAATTATATCCAGTTATTTCTGCTGTCTGACACTTCCACCTAACAAATTGGTTAGGGTTACGGTTATAATCAATGGTTGACAAATTCCTCTGTGAATTGATGTACACATGCCATAATTACAACAAGGATATTACGCCAATCAATTATTTCTAGGCTAGGCAAAATCTTTTCAGACATGTGATTTTAATACTAGTGGTGGGCAAAAAGGAATAAGAGACTCCCTTTTTGACATCTTGCCTAGTCTGATTTTGGACATCCAAGGTGATTATATGATTGGGCTCAGGGAATATACTCATCTCTGACATTCTTTCTCTTCATTTAGACATTGTATATATATATATATTATATTTGTTTGCATTAATTTTATCTTTTATTTTATTTTTTACTAAAAATCATATATAAAAAAATTCCTTCTCACCCTTACGGGTATTATGTGTTTTCCACACTCTTAGGTCCTCTACTCTCTATTAAGAATTTGAGAGCTCTGTGCAAGATCTTAGCTATTTCTAACACTGCACTGGACAGAGACCTCTGATGTTGTTCCTGGGATCTGTTAGAGCCAGTGTCCCAGCTTAGGAATCACAGTCTGATTGCCCTTACCAGTGGTGGGATTCAATTTTTTTTACTATTGGTTCTGTGGACATGGTTGGTGGGCTTGGCAGGGGAAGGATACTGTAAAATCTCCAGTCAGAGGTGATATTTGCCAGTTCTCCAAACTACTCAAAATGTCCGCTACCAGTTCTCCAGAACTGGTCAGAACCTGCTGAACCTCACCTCTGGCCCTTACCAGTATTGGTACCTCTTTAGTCTTTACTTCCCATAACCCCTACAATTCCTGTTTAAGGTCCTGATACTTGCTGTCTTCTCATATTTCTTCCTCTTCTTCGTGTTGCTGTCACCTGGCACAGCTACATCTACTATCTCTGCTCTCTTTTGATCCTTGTCTCAACATTGTCTTTCCTTGTGAGAGTTTGCTGCTAGCAAGTGGTTCATTTATGCTGCTAGACATTCATGCACTGCACTGCTGCTGTTGTTGTTTTTAGCAGGAAGTGTGGATACTGTCTGGGCCAGGTGCTATCCAGTTGTTCATGTTCTTGACCTATAGCTGGATGTCAGCTATTGTAATTGTAACTGGTTCTTGGTGTGGGAGTTTGCTGTGATCTTCATCAGGCCCTGCAGTCACTCTGTACCTGATGTTATGTGTCTTGTCTTTCTCCAATATGTTCTTCCAGTACTGTTCACTTTCTGCAGATGGTAACTCTGCTGTATTATTGTACTGCCATTGGAAGTGCATTTTGGATGATAGTATGGAAAACATGGTATTAATCTTCTTGGCCTCTGCTTCTCTAGTGTAGAAGTCCCCAACCTTCCATGAAACCAGCACCAGGGGCCAATTTTGTGGAAGACAATTTTTCCACGCACTGGGGGGGAGATGGATTCAGTTTCACTGTGCAGTATAGTTCCTAACAGGTCACGGAACTGGTTCATGGCCCAGAGATTGGGGACCCCTGCTCTAGTGTAACTCCTATATCTGGTAGTCAGGGCTGTGAGGCTTTGTGTGGTTTGACTGGCTGGAAATTTTGGGAGTTGAAGTCTACACATTTTAAAGCTGAGAAATAGTGCTCTTATCCTTTCTTTGGTGCACGTGGTTAACAGGAGGAGACAGTAACATGGAGAGAACTAGTCTCACCTGGGAAGGACTGTTTTTACCATCCAGGTTCAATTCACCCTAGTTCCGAATAAATCTCTCACTTGTACCCCAATTCACCATGGAATTGTTTTCATTTCATACAATTATCTGGAGTTCATTAAGTCAGAGTTCTTCTAGAGGGCATCTAATGGTTAACATTTTGTTGCCATGTATCTAATATTTGTTATTTTGGTTACCAGTTACTCCATTATTATTATTTTTACTGCATGGATTGCTTTACAACATTTTTTCTATACTAATTATTATGACATTATCATGAATATTTTAATTGTTGGTTTAAGATTCAATTCTCATTATCTGAAGCAAACAGGTAGAGAAGTCTTACTGCTCTTGGAAGTCTCTTGGTCACCAGTGCATGACCCATAATTCGAATCCTGATGGATAATATCAAATGGAAGTTGTCTTTTTAACTCAATTAGTAGATGAGACACAAGAGATAAATACACCTATTATTGCTGCAGGGCTCTCAAGCCTTAAGCTTGGTTGCTGCTTCTAGAACAGCATAGGCGTGTTGACCTTAACAATCTGGGTAACTTTCCCAGAAAATACATGTCACACATTGACAGAGGAGCCGGCATGTCGTATGTTCTGTAAAATAAATATTCCCTAGAGTGATAAAAGTCTGGTGCCAATTTATCCTTTTCCATTGTGAAATTTTCACAGGCCCCTGCTAGCTGTCTATATCTGCTCTTGTAAACTAAATTAGTCAGTACATTATATTAACTCAAGCATGTACAAAGATTATGTTGGCTGATACATCCCATTTAATATCACAATGGATGTCTAGGCATGCCCTGCATGAGCTGCTGCAAAACCACAGTCCAACATAAAGTTTCTGAACAGGAAATTTAAGCTTTTAATCAGGAGTTAGTGACATCAACCAAATCCTTGCCTGGCAAGAGAAGTATGGCCTTATGCTATTTTCAACTGCAGGTAATTCTCACTTAAGGATTGCCCTATTTAGTGATCATTCAAATTTATGACAGCACTGAAAAAAGCAGCTTTTTGACCGATCCTAGAACTTATGATAGTCAAAGCATGCACAGCACATGATTATCATTTGCGTACTTCACAATTGACTTTCAACAAGCAAAGTCAATGGAGAAACTCACAGTAAGTCACAAGCGACATTGCACTTAACAACTATGATTGATTTGATTAATGACTGCAGCAAAACTGATGTAAGTCCAGCATGGTCACATGTTTTGTATCATTTAATAACAGGGTTGCTAGTCCCATTGGTGATCATTAAGTGAGGATTACCAATACTACTGCTGCATCATTGACTTTTATTGATGTTTTTTTCTTCTTTTTTAATGATTTGGAATATTTACAAATGAGAGAACTCTTTTCCATTGTTTATATTGTTTAATTCCATCATTTGTATGATATGGGGACTGGAGTCTAAAACAGAATGGTTACAGGAATTGGGCATGGCTAGTCTAGTGAAGAGAAGGACCAGGGGACACATGATAGCAGTGATCCAATATTTGAGGGGCTGTCACAGAGAGGAAAGGATAAAGCTATTTTCCAAGGCACCTGAAAGCCAGACAAGGAATAATGGATGGAAACTGATCAAGGAGAGGTTCAACCTAGAAATAAGAAGAAATTTTCTGACAGTGAGAGCAATCAACCAATGGAACAACTTGCCTTCAGAAGTTGTGGGAGCTTCATCACTGGAAGTTTTCAAGAAGAGATTGGACAGCCATCTGTCAATAATGGTAAAGGGTCTCCTGCTTGGGTAGGGGGCTGGACTAGATGACCTACAAGATCCTTCCCAACTGTGGTAATCTATTAAACATATTGCAATTTCTGAGATTTTTTTATTATTAGGAATTTGTTTTCCACAAGCAGTCTACAAATCCAATCTACTGGGGAAGGGCATTACACTCAAAATGCTCTCTACTGAAACACCTGCACTCATTATGGCATCTATATTATGTACTGGACTCAGTAAATTATCACAGCTGCGATTCTGGTGGTTTCCTTTCTGCATGGAGATGATAACTGAGGAACTTCTCTGATGAAAATCAACAAAACAGAAGCATAACGAAACTACAGGGAGGTAGATTCAGGTTAGATTAGGGAAAATTACCTGATGGTTGAGAACTGTCAACCCGTGGAACAGGCTATTTTATGTTCCTCTTCACTAGAAGTCTTCAAAGAGAGATTGGGTAGCTGTCAGTCATCCTGCCCCAAGCAGGGAGTTGGAACAGACGACCTCTGTGTACACTTCCAAACTTATGGTTCTATGAAACTCCAAATAAGATGACAGAAATCATTATAGGAGGTCACCAAATCAGTCAACCCTGACTGTTCTTTGGAAGGACAGATACTGAAACTGAAGCTCAAATACTTTGGCCACCTAATGAGAAGAGAGGACTCATTGGAAAAAGTCACTGATGTTGGGAAAGATTGAAGGCAAAAGGAGAAGGAAACAGCAGAGGATGAGATGGTTAGATAATGTCATTGATGCAATGAATATGAATTTGGGCAAACTGTTGGCAACAGTGGAGGATAGGGAGCCTGGGGTGCTATGGTCCATTGGGTCAGGAAGAGTTGGACATGACTCAGTGAACAGTCCTCAACTTACAACCAATGTTTAGCAACTGTTCAGAGTGACAATAGCACTGTAAAAAGTGGCTTACAATAGGTCCTCACACTTATAACTGTTGAAGCATTCCCATGGTCATGTGATCATCATTTGCAACCGTCTCAGTGAGTTTCTGGCAAGCAAAATCAATGGAGGAAGTTGGATTCACTTAATAACTGCAGAAAGACAGATCGTAAAATCAGGCATGACTCACAACACACTTTGCTTAACAACAGAAATGTTGGCCCTCAGAATTTGGTATCCGGCATTATTATTAGTAATAAATAACTAGTAATAAATAACTAAAGATCTTCATATTTGGAAATCATCAAAACACCATTTCAGATGGCAATATATCCCAGAAACAGCAGCCATTTCTATATTTCACAGCGATCTCTGTGATTTTCTTGGCCCAGGAAATGCTACAACTTCTTTTTGACCTGTTGACCTGATCTTAATTTAAAAAACAAAACAAAAATAAACAGAAGACTGGCATTTGACCTCTTTTTTTCTTTCATATTCAACAATGCCTTAAACTGTCCTTGTTTTCAGTCATCAAGGCATATCTAAAACTGCTGAAGATTTTAATTTTTTTTTTTAGTTTTAATCTCAGTTGCCGATCTTCTTTCCCAAATCTGAATTGTTTAATTCCTCTCTAATCTGTTTTTCCTGATCATGATACACACACCCTTCAATAGGCAAAAGAAATGACCCTGTATCCCCTGATTTTTCAGAACTATCTACAATTTGTTGTGATATGCACTGTCAAAAACTTTGGCTAACCAATGAAGCAATAACATACTGTATTTTTTTTATTTTTAAAAAGAACACCTTGCTTTTTCCATTATCTGTTAGGTGTTATCTGTACACCTTTTTTGTTTTCTACATTGCTGGATTCAGAGCACTGTTGTTTGATCACTTGAGCATTCTTTTGAGCACTGAACATTCTTTAGCATGCCTGTTTTAGCATTTGAATATACATTGATTTTTTCCAGGTCCTTGGCCACTTCTGTATTTTTCATACTAGCTTCCAAATCATGTATAATACTTGAACTGCATCATCTTGTAAGATTTTAAACAACTATCCTGGTAATTTGTCAACTACTGAAGTTTTTTTTAGCAATGTTTTCTGCAGCCTGTTTAACTTCATTTTCTAGATGATGATCATATTTTTGGTATATGTCAGAGAAGGTTGTATTCTTTTGTATGTTCATTCCACGTTTTCTTTATGTCTTCTTTTTCCAGAGGATTTTTGCCTTCTTTGTACTTGTGTGCCTTTTGTACTTCTTTGTACTTTTTAATGTCCATTGTTTTCTTTAGTTTCTGTATTTGCCTTAAAATTAGCCTCTTGTTTTTCCCATTCTATTGTTATTCTAAGGCTTTTGCATTTTCTCTAGAGTTCAATTTCGACAATATTTGTTTCTCATACCTTTTGCTTTCTATTTTTCATCATTTTTTAAAATGTACCAAGATGCCCAAAATTGTTTTGAAATAAGATGGGAGGCAAATAAAATTATTACTATTTACTGTTATTATTACTGATTGTTGCACAGTCTGCCAGATGTTTAAACTTGATTTGGCATTTTTGTCTACCTATCGAGTCCTTACCAAGTACCTGGGATAGGCAGATCTGGATGCCTGATGATGTTATAGATGTTTGATGGTGTTATTATTTCTATTATTATTACTATCATTAATAATCAGCAAAAAACTATTTGGCTTTCTTTTGCTTTCTGCATCTCTGGATATTTTTGTTTGCTTTATGTTTAATTTATTAATTTTAGTACAGATTTGCAGCACTCTATTTATACTTAATGTTTTGAAATAAATCTTTACATTGACCTTATAAAATTTGCTGTATTTATTGTTCTGATGCTTTTATTTGTTTTCTTGACTTTAAGTCATACTTTTCAAAAAGGGTTAGAAGCCTCAGTCAGCATTTCTGGTTACTTTTTGTTTATTGAATAAAATTTGTCTGTTTTTTAAAATGTTTCATAGATTGTTTAGCTTTGTTTGCCTCACAGAGTCCATTGGAATTGAGCAGTTAATAAATTCAAACAAACAAACAAACAAAATCTTTGTTTACATATTATATAGTGACATTGATTTTGGTGTTAATCAGATAATGCTTAAAAGCATTATCTTTTAAGATGCTGGAAAAGTTATTTGATACAAAATTGAATTTTCTATTGTCTTCTTTCCTGCTTTGTTTTGCTCACTTAGGCTATATTTTTCTCATTACTGGCATGTGAGTTTTGGGGTATATTATTGATTTATTATTGATTTACTTTTGATGTTGTGTCTACAAAGTTTTGCAAATCACTACAAAACTATTACCTTCTACTTCCTCTGTGTTGGCTTGCTTTGGACTTAAACTGAATTATTTTTTTGAATTGTGTCCAAGCGATGGATAAAATAAGAGTCATATCCAAATGATGGATACTCTATTCCTTCCAGGTTTTTTTCTGCTGTAGAAGATCTAATGTTCTCCTGATGTGAGAGAACTATTTCATCCCACTTCAGTTGGCTGATGTCTTGACAACATCAAATAGGTTCATGTTTAGTCATGCCATGATTTAGTCATTCGCTATAATACATAGTATACATACTTCTGCAGTAGCAACTTTTCCTTTTGTCTTTGCCATATCGGCATTCATGGGTTGTGATACAGCCATTTCAAAACCACCAGTGTTCCTTGTACTTGATCTCTATTTGATTACCATTTAACTGGAAGATGACTTATTTTCTTGTAATGTGTTGACATTAGGCAGAAGATGTTGGTAGATGATAACCACATATTCGCTAAATTAATTTGATGTCTTAAGTCAAACTCAAGGCCTGGGGCCATATCTGGCCTACAGGGTGTTTAGATCTGACCCACGGGGCCACCCTGACGGCCTGTGGTGCTTCTGCAAGTGAAAATGGAGCTCGAGGGGGCCATACACAACCCTCCCAAACTCCATTTTCACTGACAGAGGGTTGCAGGAGGCCATTGCAGCTGAAAACGGAGCTCGGGAGCCCATTTTGCTGGCAGAAAGCTTGGGCCACTATAGGTGCCCCCATACAAGTGATGTCATGCTGGCATACCCATTTTGGTCACACCTACCTTGCTCCGCCCAAGATTAAACACAACCCTGATGTGGCCCTCAGTGAAATTGAGTTTGACATCCCTGTCTTAAGCTTCTAGAACATTGCCCCTTTTCTTCAACTAAATTCAGAATAATTCAGATTTAGTGAATCAGTCACCATTTTAACACATGAAATTCAGTGGCGGGATTCAAATGTTTTTATACTGATTCTGTGAGCGTGGCTTTGGTGGGCGTGGCAGGAGAAGGTTACTGCAAAATCCCCATTCCCTCCCCACTCCACCCCACTAACCTGCTTTCTAGCTCTGTTCTCCTGTGCAGAGCAACAAAAAAAGACCAGCTAATCAGCTGGGACTTGGGAGGCAGAGAATAGATGGGGGGAGCAGTCAGAGGTGGTATTTGCTGGTTCTCTGAACTACTCAAAATTTCCACTACTGGTACTCCAGAACTGATCAGAACTTGTTGAATATCACCTCTGATGAAATTGGGTGTGGAGATGCCATCTTATTCTGCATTTTGGCCTCCCAAATGTCTTGAAGCAGTTGTGACTGGAACACTCAGAGGATACAGACAGGAAGTAGCAGGTGAAGCTAGGCAGAATCACATCTGATACCTGTACGATTAACGCAGGAGCCCCACAAGGCTGTGTGCTTTCTCCACTTCTCTTCTCCCTATATACCAATGACTGCATCTCAAACGATCCATCTGTTAAAATACTGAAGTTTGCAGATGACACAACAGTGATTGGTCTCATTTGAGACAACAACAAATCCGCATACAGATAGGAGGTTGTACAACTTGCCTCATGGTGTAACTGGAACAATCTGGAACTGAATACACTCAAAACCGTAAAAATGGTGGTAGACTTTAGAAGAAACTCTCCCATACTACCACCTCTTACAATACTAGACAACACAGTATCAACAGTAGAGACCTTCAAATTTCTAGGTTCTATCATATCACAAGACCTAAAATGTACACCTAACATCAAAAACATCATCACAAAAGCACAACAAAGAATGTTCTTTCTGTACCAACTCAAAAAGCTCAAACTGCCCAAGAAGCTGCTGATACAGTTCTACAGATGAATTATTGAGTCTGTCATCTGCATCATTATAATTGTCTGGTTTGGTTTTGCAACCCAGCAAGACAGACACAGACTTCAGAGGATAATTAAGCCCCTGTCCCACTGCACTAACGGATGCAAAGAGGATGTAAAACATTAAAAAAAGCTTGCCATCCATTGGAAAACGCTATGCATCCATTGTGTACTCATTGCATACGTGTTTCATACGCTCTATCCATCAAGCATCCGTCCACTGCAATTTCATCCGCTCAAGAAGTTTTGAGCTGCACAAAATTTTGTGAACGGATGAACTTTCCACCGTGTACGATGTAAATCCGTGACATCCAAGCAACAAACATTCTATGTCCGTTTATCATCCATTAAACGTCCACTGTATCCTCTTTGCATCCTCTGGACATCCTCACAACTCACATCTGCTGCAGCTGAAAACAGAAAGAGGGAGGAAACAAAAGGTACATGGAACGTCTACACAACGTTAGTAGCACGGAAATAGAAAGGATGCGCAGTGAACAGTTTGCATCCGATATACATCCACTAGGCTTCCTATGAACATCCGTTTAACATCCCCGCTACATACTACCCACATCCATTCTTTTCCACTCTTTTCCATTCTGTTTATGCAAATTTTCGCCACTTTTTGGAGCAGATGGCAATGGATGGAGCCATCCCCAAAATTTTGCTCATCCGCTGTGTCCTTTATGCATATGTTTTGCGTCTGTTGGCCACTGGGACCTAGACTTTAGGACTGCAGAAAAAACAATTACTGCCAACCTTCCTTCAATCGAGGACCTGTATACTGTACAAGTCAAAAAGAGGGCTGTGAAAATATTTACAGACCCTGACATTCTGGACATAGACTGTTTCATCTTCTACCCTCAAAATGATGTTATGGAGCACTGTACACCAGAACAACTAGACACAAGGACAGGTTTTTTTCCCGAATGCCATCTCTCCTTATTGCCCATCCCCTCCCACTTGTGACTGTATGACTGTAACTTTGTTGCTTGTATTTTTACTGTTTCCTAGTATGATTTGATTGCTTACTGTACCATATGACTATTATTAAGTGTTGTACCTTATGATTCTTGACTCTTGACAAATGTATCTTTTCTTTTATGTACACTGGAAGCATTTACACCAAAACAAATTCCTTGTGTGTCCAATCACACTTGGCCAATAAAGAATTCTATTCTATACTAACTATACTGTATGTGACCAATGGGTTTCTCCCATTTAAACAGTTTACAAAACCATAACCGTTAGCTTTTGACATTCTATCATATGCCTTCAGAAAACATAATGTCTGTGCCTCTTATTCACACTGTATCTCCCTTAATTCAAACTGGAACACTTGCTTTACTTGAGTATATGATTTCCATGTCCTGCAAAGGCTCCAAAGTAGCTGATCTGCTAATGAGTAATTTAGAAGAAGGGAGGCTAATCTTACACTAGAATTTATGTCTCTTAGATTCCACAGTATCTTTCTGATCTTTACAGCAAATGAAAAGTTTTTGTGTTGCATAAATTTCATATTCAGAGACAAGCACCAATGGGGTGTGCTCCGTCCTACATAGCTTTGAATTGTGAGCTTTGAAGTTCAATAGTGCAATTCAGCAAGTTCAGCTTCTTAACAGAGCTCAACTACATTCCAAATGGTATTAATAGTCTTCCAACTATGCCATTGTTTTTCCGCAAGTGAAAAGAGTCAGTCACACCCTTCTTGATGACAAAGGCCCTCCTTGGGCTTCATTGAGTAAAGCACTTTTACTTTCTTCCCACAGTATGTATGCATGTATATGTTTGTATGTGTGTGTTTTTGTCTGTCTTTTATTTAATGAAAACAAGCCTAATGTCCAATACCTACAGATTTACTACCACAAGAATAAGCAGCTGAAGGCTGAGGAAAAACAACAACTATCCTGCAGAGTAGTTAATTTCTTCTAAATAATCTGTTCAGGGCCTTCCACCCATGCTTAGTTAAGAGGCTATCCTTCCTTTCTGAAGTTATAAAAAAACATATTGGTATGAAATTTGTTGTCATTAATCAATAATTTCATTCTTACCTCTGTTGCATATATTCAGCTTCGGTACTGTTTGTTGTTCTGATTTTACAAATGCAACTTGTGAAAGTTTGATTACTCTTGTAGCTTTGGAGTCCTCTTTCTTTTGCACATCACTGGCTGATGAAGAAAATGTCTTTTAATCATGGACCACAGCAGGAATGAGGCAGATTTGTAGAAATCTGAATTTTTAGGCTTCTTCCTTTAATTTATTCTCCAGTTGAATACATTAAAATAAAAAGAGCAGAATCAAAGATAGAGCTAAGTCATTAGTAACTTCTTTGTATAAGCAATACGCAGGCTTCTAGATGCTTCCATATTCTGTCTGGAAAATAATGGTTTGTGTGTGATGACCCATATTCTCTCAAAATAACCCAAAACCCAAACATACATTAAAGTCCAGTAAGGCCTTCAACTTAAGGGCCTGTTACATTGGCCGACGGAAGCAAAACATTTGTAAAAAGGACACAGCGGACGAGAAAATGTTCCATCCATTGTTATCCGCTCTCAAAAGTGCCCCAAATTTGCATAACCACAGCGGACAACAATGGAAAGGAACGGACGGGGGGGAGCATGTAGAGGGGATGGAAAGCGGATGCTCCACGGAAGCCTAGCGGATGGAAGCGGATGGGAGCGGATGGCACATCAGCAGGGCTTCCGGGGGAGCACAGTGAAGTGGACTCTCAGTGGAAGGAGCGGATGCAGAGCAGATGCAGAGTGGATGAAGCAGATGCAGAGCGGAAGCCTAGCGGAAGCCTAGCAGAAGCCTAGCGGATGCACAGCGTTCACTGCGCATGCAGGGAGGATGCATTGCGTCAGCCCCGCGGATATTAAGGGAAGCAGCTCGCAAGCAGGTCACCATTCAGAGGAAAGACCTGCTGCCAGACACAGCTCCAGCCAACCAGCCGGCCAGCCAGCAAGCCAACAACCCAACAACCATGGGGAAGAAGAGAAAGCCTCTGCCATCTTCTGCCAGCCCTGGCAAGAGGGACAGGGCCACCATCCCACCCCCTGGCCCTGACTCTGGCTTCTGCTGCTGGAGCTGACTCTTCTGGTGCTGGAGCTTCTGCTGGTGCTGCTCCTGGTACTGGTGCTTCTGCTGGTGCTTACTTTGCTGGTGCTGGTGCTTCTGCTGGTGCTTATTCTGCTGGTGCTGCTCCTGGTGCTGGGGCTTCTTTTGGTACTTACTCTGCTGGCGCTGCTCCTGGTGCAGGTGCTTCTGCTGGTGCTTACTCTCCTGGCGCTGCTCCTGGTGCTGGTGCTTACTCTCCTGGCACTGCTCCTGGTCCTGCTGGTCCTGCTGGTCCTGCTGGTGCTCCTGGTCCTGCTGGCGCTGCTGGTGCTTACTCTGCTGCTGCTGATCCTGGTCCTGCTGGTGCTGCTGGTGCTGCTGGCGCTGCTGGCGCTGCTGGTGCTGGTGCTGCTGGTGGTGCTCCTGGTCCTGCTGGTCCTGCTTTTGCTGCCACTGTTGTTGTTGCTGCTGCTGGTGGTGGTGGTGTGGAGGATCAGCCACAACAACCTCGAAGCCCCTCTGATGAGGGCCCATATGGCCCTGCCAGAGAGAGGAAGAGGCATATGCGTGAATGGGAAAGGAGGCAATACTCCATTGAAGAGGAACATGAGGATGAGGTGCTGGAATGGCTGAGGGAGAACGAGTATCTAAGGCGGAAGGGACACAGGCTCTATCGAGACACCAAAAGGAAGCAGGCTGCTTGGAGAGAGAAGGCGGAGAGCCTGGGCTACACTTCGGATGTTCTCCTCAGCTGGTGGAAGCACATGCACACCTGGTACGGGAAGCTGCACCTCAAGAAATCTGGCCAGGCCACAGTCAAGCTGACGGACTGGGAGACCTACGTGATGGCCAAGTGCAGCTTCTTGGAGGGTGAGATCCACCACCAGGAGCAGCCCCTCTCACAATCCTCTCTCTCAGGCAGCCCGCAGAGAGCCAGTCCTCTTCTGGCCAAGTGTCAGCTCCTGTGTCCAGGGAGGTATCTGTGGAGCGTGCCACGATGGAGAACCCCCTGACAGCTGCACTACCCATGGTGGAGCGTGTGGAGGACCCCCTGATGCAGTGGGAGCAAGGAGAGGGTACTTCCACCCCAGGCCAATCCACATCCACCCCCAGCTCCACCTCCACAGAAAGGCAGAGAGGCAGACTGGAGGGGAAGAGCCACACTGTCCTGCTGGAGATCAGAGACACCATCAGAAGCAGCGTTGATCTCCTCTCTCAGCGGGTACACACCGACGTCCCATCCTCCAACCGCAAGCCCTTCCTCACCTACCTCAACCAGACCCTCATGAACATGTCGGAATCACAGTACCAGGTGGTAAAGGACAGGATCACCGATCATTTTCACAACCCTCCAAACCAAGCTGAACCTGCTCCCACCCAGTCCAGGTCTGCTCCTCCACCCGAGGTGATGTCACTGCCCTTCCAAGGCTTTCCACAGCCCCTCACCTACCAAGGCTACGGCTACCAGGAGGTCCAGCAGCACAGGCAGCCCTTCCCAGTCCAGGCACAGGTACATCATACGCCACCGATTCCACCAATGCCACTGATGCCACTGATGCCACTGATGCCAACCACACCACAGATGCCACCAAGGCCACAGATGCCACCAACACCACAGATGCCACCCACACCACAGATGCCACCCACACCACAGATGCCACCCACGCCAGATATGCCACCCACGCCTCACCTCACTCAGCTGCAGACCAGATATCCCCACTACACTACTCCTTCCTCCACCCCACAGCCAAGCCTGGCCTGAGAACATCTGTCATCGGTATTGGGGCTGACACCCCATGTCCTGGAGGAAGGGGCTCTCAACATCACGGGACTGAGTCAGCTCCCTGAGAGCTTCCTCCACACACCGTCCCCTGTTGTCCTCTCGGGGCCAGGTACCCCAATGATGCCTCAGACCAGCACTCCAGCATCAGCCACCTCCACAGCACCTGAAGCCTTCGCCCCTGAGACTGGGCATGCCTCAGAGTGACCAAGAAGAGTGCCAGAGCCTGGGTTGCTACCTGTTGACTTTATCTTTGCTTTGGACACTTGACTTGGGACATTTTGCTTTCACAGCTTGTTATTAATAAAGATTATCTTTGCTTCACACACTTGCTTCATTTATTTTATTAAATAAAGTCTTGGTGGAAACTTTTAGAAATGGTTTAAGCCTTTGCATGCTTGTGGGATGGGTAAGGATAGAAGTGGGATGGGCAGGGATACCTGTGGGATGGGTAATAGCTGTGGGATGGGCAGGGATACCTGTGGATGGGTAATAGCTGTGGGAGAGATAAACCTCCAGTGCAAACATAGTGAGACTGTATGGTCCACCCTCCCAGGTGCCACACCTTTGGCCCTTTATTATCAATAACAATTTAATCATTGATCCACACATTTCAAGATAAATACAACTCTTTATTAAATGCCCTGTCCATTGTAGGGCCACTCAACATACATGGCCCAATCTCATCAGTGTGATGAGACAGGCTGAAGGAAGCATCCATTAAGCATCTATCATCCTGTCTTGCCACTCCACTGCTCCAGCTGGGGAGTTGCACCAGTGTTTCAGGAGGTTGCACTGCTTCTTCCCTTCATGTGAAGCTCTGTTGGGGCCTTGCACATCCCCAGTATCTATCAGGTTTCGCCCTTGCCTCCATTCACCAGGCTCCATGTCCGATTGCCTTGTTGGAGGTCCACGAGCCTGTTTTGCAACACTGGGTAGTGGGTGCACATGAGATTGTGCAGGATGCAGCAAGCTTCCACGATGTTCCTCATGGTCCGTGGAAGATGCTGCATGGTGGTGAGAAGTACCTGGAACCTGTTGGCCAGGATGCCAAAGGCGTTCTCCACCACCCGCCTTGCCCTGGACAGCCTGTAGTTGAAGATTCTCTCTTCACGGGTGAGGCATCTGGAAGTGTCGGGCTTCATGAGGTAGGTTCTGAGGGAGAAGGCATCATCCCCCACGAAGAAGTAGGGCACATCTTGTGTGTCATTGGGCAGGGGGTCTGGATCTGGGAAGCCCATGATGAGGTTGCGTTCCAGCCACTCCTTGAGGTGACTGGCGTTGTATACCTGGGCATCTGAAGATGAGCCATTGCCTGAAGCATTGATGTACTTGAACTTTTAGTCAGCATTGACCATGGCGAAGAGGATGATGGTGAAGAAGCCCTTGTAGTTGAAATAAGTGGACCCTGACTTGGCTGGAGCCCAACTTTGCAGGCCACGTGCTTGCCATCTATGGCTCCAATGGTGTGGGGGAAGTTTCACTTCTGATACCACTGCTCTGCAACTTTCTTCCAGCCTTCTTCAGTGGAGGGGCACTGGAGGAGCTCCTCCTTGTATTCTTTGATGATGGCCTGCACCACTTCTCTGACCACAATGCTGATGGTGTTGTGTGGCACCCTCCAGCCATACTGCATGCTCCTGTATGTAGTCCCTGAGGCCAGGTGGTGCAGAGTCAGTGCCACCTTAAGGCCAGGGTCCAGACTGTGCCAGAAGTTGGTGCTCTGCTTGGTCAACCTGGGTCTCAGCCGCTCCACAACTTAGTCAAACATGGCTGGCGGCATCCTTATGAAGTTCTGGAATGCACGAGGGTCTTCGTTCCTCAGCTCCACCATCAGCTTGTTGTACAGTCCGTACTCTGCTCTTCTCCCGATCCATCTTCGGACCCAGACGCTTCTTGGCCGCCTCCTTTTCTTCCCGTAGAACAGTTGAAAGAGCCTGTAGATGGCTTCGCACTGTTGTAGAACAATGGCGGCTACCAAAAGGAATGTGTGGAGATGACTGGATGGTGGACTCCATGGTGGAGATGACTGGATGCTGTGGAAGAGCAAGAGCAAGATGAAAGCTGAAGAGGTCTGCACTGCAGGGCTGCTGGACTGAAAGTGAGATCCAGGTGAGTTCCTCCCCCTTTTTATAGGAAATATAGGTTTTCCACTAGATGTCTTTTTGCATCCTCTCGACATCCTCTTGACATCCTAAATATCCGAGATAGGTCCCCTCTGCGAACGTTTTTTCCATTTTAAATGCTTTGTATGCGAGCTGCATCCACTTTCATCCTTTCTCCGTCCGTGCTACTAACGCTTTGTGTCTGTTCTGCGTCCGTTTCGCTTCCTCCCTGTGTCCATTTTCCGCTGGAGTGGATTTGAGTTGTGCGGATGCGCAGCAGATGCCTAGTGGATATAGCGGATGTGTAACGGATGACGACGTATGTAGAACGGATGTTCCCCGTATGCGTTGCGGATGCAGAATGGATCCGTTGGATCCATTTTCCCCTCAAAAAGTTTTGAGCAGCTCAAAACTTTTTGAGCTGATGGAATCTCAGTTGATGGAAGCTAGACGGATAGAGAGGATGAAAAATGGAGGCAGTGAGTACAGAACGGAAGCATCGCATTAACCAACGGATGGCAAGTGTTTCTCTTTGTTTTACATCCTCTTTCCATCCGTTGGTGCAGTGTGACATGGGCTTAAACTTCACTGTTTTATTAGGCACAGTTTAAAGTCACAAAAGTAAATAATGAGGCAAAAAGAAAACCAAAACAAACCACACTGATGAGAGTTCCAAAGCCATCCAAGATAACTAATCATAAACTCCAGGAAAATAACTGAGGCGAATCCATAGGAAGAATGCCAGCAAAGATAAACCTCTTTCAAAGTAAACACTAAACCTTGACTCCAGTAATTCTAACTGCGTAGTTATAAATTTATATACATAGCTCCCAGCTGCAAGCCATGAAGAGGATCATGGTAATCTCCTCTTGAGTAGACTTTGCTTTTCCCTGATCCTCTCCTCCCTGCCTGACCTAGGATGGATAGGGGATGGGCCTGGATCCTCCTCTGACTGCTCAGCCAGCTTTTGCCCTTCCCCAGCCTCCTCCACCACCTTTGGAGCCACACTCCCACTCCCTGTTGGCTGTTCCTCCTCTTCCTCAAAGTCAGTCTCCACCAGGGGCATGACAGTGTGTGTCTTGAGAAATCATTCCACTATTTCAGATTGGACTGAACTGGTAAAGGCCACAAAATTTAAGGGCAGCTGAACAGTGTAACACAGTTGTGCAGTTCTGATACAAAGCACTTCTGTGTTCAGCTGTTTAGGAAAACAACAGCAGAATTATGGTGATGAGGCTGACCAAGGATGAAGGGAAGGGGGGGTATGCCAACATCAGCTTGAAATTGCCAAGAAGCACCACTCCGATCCCACCCATTACTGACCCCTAATATTGTCACCAACATAATCAGTGGTGAGGCGCATGAGATTTAACATGCCTGGCAGTTGTCTTTGGTGGGTGTCAGAATAACAGGGAAAACAGTATTTAATACTGGCACAGCTAAGGATGACTTAAATATATATACCTCACTCATAGAGTCAAAGCAAAAGCAGGGATCAATATCATGGTGTAATGGCTCATCAAAGATGTTACCAGACACATTTATAAAACTGTATAAATTTGCACTGCTATTCCTGTCTTGTACTTAGGGAAGTTTACACCTAAGATGGCTGAAGAATATGGTGTGCAGACTGAGAAGACTGGTAACATCTTGGAAAGGATTTTGTCCAAATTGAAAAGTTGAATAATTTGTCTTACTTTTTCTTTCAGGAGGGCAGTGGCCCATCACTTTCCTTTCTATGGGAAAATATTACTGCACATGCTGTGTATATAGTATGCAGGCAAAATGAACAGTTTTAAAATTCCTTTCTTGTATTTGCAAAGCATTTCTTCAAGAAGACTTTTTGATCATGTTGATATTATGATATCAGCTGAGCAGTATCATGGTAGAACACTTGTTTTTCATATAGAACATCTTCAGTTCAAATCACAAGAAGTATGACTGGCTCTGTGTGTTTGTGTGTGTGTTGTTTCTAATTATTTCATTAAAATATTTTTGTTTCCCCAGTTATGAGGTAGCAACCAGGCAGCATGGACAAGCCTATAGTTAACTGCAGGTGCAAAAGGATCTTCATTCAATTATCACATAAAATTGAGAGAGAACAGTCAAATTTAAAAGCTAGGAAATAGGGAGGGAAGCCAGAGTCTTCAAGCCCAGGAAAACTAGCTATCTGACACATGATTGTTCATTGTGAGTCAGGGTTGACTGACTTGGCCAGGAAAGAAGATGTCTTAAAGATGTGTGAATTTCAACTCCCAGAATTCCTCAGCCAGCATCAGAACAATGGCTTTATTCCATCCAATTTTATGTATCCATATTCAATCCACCAAGATCCCTAACTAAGTCCTTGTTTTAATTCCCATCTTACAGGCAGATGTAATGAAATTGAGCAGAAATCACATCAGAAGCAATATGTGAATGGATGACAAGTTCTTGATTTTTAAAAAGACTTTACTATGAGCAGGGTTGTCCAACCTTGGCAACTTTAAGACCTGTGAGTCCACAAGTCTTAAAGTTTCCAAGATTTTGTCATCCCAAGCTTAAAGCCCTAGATCCACACAAACTCCCCAACCTTTCTGAAACCTGAGACACTCCAGTCCATAAAGTGTTAAATATTTGCTTTATAAAGGTGACAAATCTCATCTGATTTTAAAAATGAGAAGCTCTGACATGCCACAAGAACACTTCCTTCTCCAATGAAAAGGATTACTGCCAATTTCCCACACCTGTACCTCACCTACTAATACTTCCTGCAAGCTCTGCTAAATTCATTATAACAGGAACTGTTGCCAAACTCAGCTTAACATAATTATTGACAAGCTATAAAACTGCAGATATATGAAGAAGCTACATTTTGGTATTCAAAATGTACAGAACATGATATACTTTCAATGGTATTCTAATTCTTTCATCAGTTATAGGTTTAAAAGGCTATCTTATCCTGGAGACTTTCCCTCCTTTTTTAAAAAAAAGAGTCCATTGTAATTGGCATATCATCTCCTGAAGATGGTTGGACAAAAAAAAAATCCTTTAGAATTGAGCACTGAGGCAAAATGAGATAAAGGAAGACTGGTCCATCATGGCATCTACAGCAATTGGGAGGAAATTCCCTTTTGCACATTGATTGAATACAATATAAATATCTGACTAAGCGACTAATTATTGATTAATCTAGAAGGCCTATTCCACATCAGTTGCATCTTTGAGAGAAGTGGTTCTGTTTGGTGCTCATAGTACATGAGAGTCCCATCACACAGAAGGGAAATACTGTATGTATAATCCTACTGACATTTGCTACATAAGAATTATGATTTAATTAGTAGGGAGAGAAAAAGGAGGAAAGAATAAGGAACATTCAAATGACTAACCAAAATTAAGGAAGGATTTAAATTACCAAATAGGGAAGAAGAATTCAATAATTAGTTCAGAATAGTGATGGACAATATGTATAGGGATTACAGGTGCATATATTTGCTGAGGCCTTGGCATGCATATGATCTTTGACTCAGACTTTGGGTGCTACATTCCAAAAAGTAACCTAGGTAAGGACGACAAGGGGGCAGGGCCAGCACAAAACCTAAATTTCCTTATCTTTTAGTTTGAAAATATCATTACTTGTACATAGAATAGTAGACTCCTAACACAGGATTCTGATTGGCTAAAAAACCTGAATGGGGATTGGTTCAATAGGAACCAATCCAAGAAACCACTCAAAAAGTGGCAAAACTAAATACCTGTCATTGGCTACAAGCCGGCAGGCAAATCCCTATAAAAAGGCTGCCGCAGCTTGAGCCAATGTTCCGTTTTTCCACTGCTGTATATAATAAAGACTTGTTGTTGGAACCCGGTCTACCTCGCGTTTTTCCGGACGGAACACTGGTGACGAAGGTAGGATTGTCCTAAACGCGAGACTGAGCATGCGGCTACAAATAAAACTAGACAAAGAACTATGGCAAGAAATAACGCGCCGCCCGCACCCTTCAATCCCAATGAAGAGGATTGGGAATCCTACGGAGACCATTTCCAGATGTATTTGGAAAGTAATGAGATGGAAGAGATCTCAGACCAGCGTAAGAGAGCTGTTTTCTTGACACACTGCGGGCCCAAAATCTTCAAGATGGCCAAGGCTTTGGCGAAGCCCTGAGATGTGAAACAATTGACTTGGCCAGAGCTCCAAAGAGTACTAAAGGCTCACTAGGCACCGGTGGTATCAAACCTAATAAAACGGCACGAGTTCTACCGAAGAGACCAGAAAGAAGGCGAGACCATCGCTGACTTTGTGGCAGCCCTCCGACAAATAGGGGGAGTGTGCGAATTTCTAAATTTAGATGAGGTGATGCGGGATCGAGTAATACTGGGTTTAAGAGACTCTAATATACAGAGCAAACTGCTAAATAAACCCAACATAACCATAGCCGAAGCCATCGCCGAAGCCACAGCTGCTGAAGCCGTGAAAAAATCGGCGGTCAAAATGAAACAGATGAACACGAACAACGACGAAATGAGCCTGGACAGAGGGAAGAAACAATTTCCCACCACCACTCACCACGAGGATATTGACGAAATGTCAGAATCCGGGGAGGAAGACGACGAAGTCCACCACCTATACACCAACAAGAAAGGGTGTGAAAAAAAGAATTGGCGGGAATGCGCTGGCTGTGGAGGGAACCATCCTTGGGCCGATTGCAGATTTCTCGATGCCATTTGCAGGGCTTGCAAGAAAAGAGGGCATATCGAGAAAGTCTGCAGGAATAAAAAAAATTACAGCCCAAACAGACGCAGCAACTCCCCCGCACAAACTGAGCCAAAACAAACTGAGAGAAAGTGGCAGCGGAACAAGCGAGCCACTAACCGAGAGAAAGCACATCAGACTTTCACTATCGGAAGCGCTCAGACGGAAAGCGGGAAGAAAGTAAAAATAATCGTAAAAATAGAAGGCAGCCCCTGCGAAATGGAGGTAGACTCTGGGTCTTTCCTATCAATGGTATCATGGGACACCATCAAACAACTGGTCCCAGATATCAAACTCAAAGAACTCCAGAGACAAAAATTAACCCTGAAGGACTACCAAGGAAACCGAATTCCTGTGGTAGGCCTAGGACATTTCTGAGTCGCCTACAAACAACATGTCGAAGTACTACCATTGACAATAGTCGACTGAGACCGACCAAGCCTCCTGGGAATCGAATGGTTCACACCATTGGGCATCGGGATGACCGGAGTAGACCGGGTGGCCGCAACCGACTGGGAAGAAAGCCTGATCCAAGAGTTCCAGGATGTTTTCGACGGCTCCCTAGGCAGGTATTGGGGGACCCCAATTTCCTTTAGTCTAGACCCCCAGGTAGCCCCTAGAAGACTAAAGGCCAGACGAGTTCCTTTTGCTCTGAAAGCAAAAATAGAGGAACAACTAAATAAATAAATAGACCAAGGGGTTTTAGAACCTGTGGACCATGCTAAGTGGGAAACGCCAATCGTAACACCAATTAAACCAGATGGGTCGGTTCAAATTTGTGGTGACTACAAGGCTACCCTGAACCACGCATTGCAACAAAGCGCATACCCGGTGCCAGTCGTACAACACTTATTACATTATCTTGGGGGAGGAAAAGTTTTCGCTAAACTAGATCTAGCTCAAGCTTACCAGTAGACCCATTAATGGCTGAAGCACAAACTATAGTGACCCACAAAGGGGCATTCAAGTGCAACAGACTCCAATTTGGAGTGAGTGTAGCCCCAGGCGTTTTCCAGAGCCTCATGGAACGCCTATTAAATGGTATAAAAGGGGTCGTACCATATTTCAACGATGTCCTAATTTCGGCCAAGGATACGACCCAACTAAAAAAAAGACTAAAAGACGTACTAACTAAATTCAGAGAATCTGGCCTAAAAGTAAAAAAAGAAAAGTGCTGTTTAATGACTGATCGTGTCGAATTCCTGAGCTACTTAATAGACGGAGAGGGTATACACCCTACTGACAAAAAAGTCAAAGCTATTAAAGACGCACCAGAACCAAGGAACAAAACTGAACTACAGGCATTTTTGGGACTAATAAATTTTTATAACGTGTTCCTACCCCACAAAGCGACAATAGTGGAACCATTACACCGATTACTGGATAAAAAAACAATTTGGACTTGGGGTTATAGAGAAAAGAAAGCTTTCCAAAAAATAAAAAATTTATTAACATCAAACACCGTTCTTATCCAGTTTAGTAACACACTTCCATTGACGGTGACTGGCGACGCCTCACCGTTTGGAGTCGGTGCCATCCTGAGCCACCAATTGCCAGATGGGAGAGAGGAACCCATCACATACTATTCAAAGACTCTGTCTAAAACCAAGCGTAATTATAGCCAATTGGACAGAGAGGCCCTGGCAATCATCGCCGGAGTGAAACGCTTCCACGAATATCTATATGGAAGAACATTTTTGATAGTAACGGACCATAAGCTGCTACTGGGAATTTTGGTGGGAAACAAGCCGACACCGAACATTTTGATCCCGGGAATGACTAGATGGTCAGAATTCCTAGCAGCCTACTCTTATACTCTGACACATCACCCCGGGAAACAAATTTCCCATGCAGACGTGTTGAGCAGAGTACCATTACCGAATATAGAGGAAGACCCAGCGCCGACGATGAACACCTTACAGATAGAAACATGCCCTGATCTACCCATATCTGCAAATGATGTCGCCAGAGCCACTGCAAAAGACCCATTGACTGCCCATGTACTGAACTGGGTAGGCAAAGGCTGGCTGGAAAATCAAAAAACTGAGAACTTTAAAACTTTCCGGACCAGACAAACTGAACTCTCAATTCAAAAGGGTTGTTTGTTGTGGGGTGATCGGGTAATTATTCCCTCCAAATTACAAACTAAGGTACTGGGTATGCTTCACGAAGGCCACCCTGGAATTGTTAAAATGAAAAGCCTTGCTAGAAGCTATGTCTGGTGGCCGGGTATAGACAGGGACATCGAATACTGGGTAAATTCTTGCAACAAATGCCAAAAAAACCAGACCTTCCCCACCAAAAGCACCCATTAGGGACTGGGAAACCCCACGAGGCCCCTGGTCAGGAATTCACATTGACTTTGCGGGTCCCACTAAGGGGCATACTTTCCTAATTGTCGTAGATGCATACTCAAATTGGCTGGAGGTTAAAATTATGCCATCTACGACAACAGAAACCGTTATTAAACAACTTGGCAAACTTTTCACAACCCATGGCCTGCCGGACGTCCTAGTGTCCGACAATGGGCCACAATTAACAAGTATCCAATTCGAACAATACCTAGCCTCCCTAGGTATTAGACATGCCCTGACCGCGCCGGCCCACCCGGCTGCAAACGGTAGGGCAGAGAGAATGGTCAGGTTTACCAAAGAAGGGTTAAAAAAAATGGATATTGGGGATGTCCAAGAAAAAATAAATCGCCTACTCACCCTCCAGCATATTACACCGGATACGATAACAAACAAAAGCCCGGCTGAATTACTAATGGGGAGAAAACTGAGGTCGCATCTAGACAGATTGCACCCAAACTATACACCAGAAAACCCCCCCGACTCCTCCACCCGTTTCAGGACATTTGAAATAGGCGACCTAGTCTATGCAAGAAATTTTACCGGGGACCCATTATGGCTTCCAGGTACAATAACACAAATTACAGGCCCCCGGTCCTACCGACTAACCATAGACGAGGGCAGGGAATGGAAGCAGCACATAGACCAGCTTCGATCCCGAAACATAGAAAGAAGTACAAACACACAACCACAAATATTAAAAAACAACGAAAATCAAACCAGGGAGGGGGGAGAAATACAAGAAAATAATAAAGAACCGTTTAAATTAAACACAGAATATGAAAACAAACAAAAAGAGCAAAAAAGAGACTTACAATTAGAAGAAAGTTGCGAGAAAAGTCCACTCGAAGGGGCCAGCCAGGCCAGCTTGACCTGCCCGGAGAAACCAGGAGGGAGCGGCAAAACTGCCGGCCTAAGAAACTCAGGCGGCAATAAAATGGCTGACTCACCCTTCCAGGCGGTTCCATGGAGAAGGACCGGAGAGACAGCAAACCCATCCGAACCAGTCGAAGTCTTCAGCAGGAATGAACCGCGCAAGTCCAGTCGAGTCAAAAGAAGCCCCACCTACCTGCGCGACTATGTCACCACGTAGGACTAAACCAAGAGGGGAGGGGTGTTCTGTATATAGAATAGTAGACTCCTAACACAGGATTCTGATTGGCTAAAAAACCTGAATGGGGATTGGTTCAATAGGAACCAATCCAAGAAACCGCTCAAAAGGTGGCAAAACTAAATACCTGTCATTGGCTACAAGCCGGCAGGCAAATCCCTATAAAAAGGCTGCCACAGCTTGAGCCAATGTTCCGTTTTTCCACTGCTGTATATAATAAAGACTTGTTGTTGGAACCCGGTCTACTTCGCATTTTTCCGGACGGAACACTTATTAAATGCTTTTTACTTTTCAATCCATTAGCATTTTTGATGTGGTGCTGGGAATCTCAGTCATGGATTTTGTGGGCCTCAGGCAGACTCAGAATTTACATACTTGATGAATCACAGTGTTGTTAGTCTGCCTATTTGTTTTGACTGCCCAAAACATTCCAGCTCCTCCTCCTGCTATCCTTATTTTAACCTCTTGTGTCAGAATCCACAGAATTAGTCTGATCTCTTTCCCATTAATTATGTTCTCCAGGCCCGGGACCTACACCATACTGGGTTAAATATGCATTGCCATAACATAGGGGGTTTTGGAGTTATATTTGTATATATACCGAAGGACCTTTGTACAGACCCAGTTTGGGGGTAGTGGTTATAGCATCAAACTAAAAACTGTTTTACTCCCACTTTAGCATGGAGCTAGGCTGGTGACCTTGGATCATTCTTCTGTCTCAACTCTAGGAAGGAGGCAAGAGCAAATCACTTCCAAAGACTTTGCAGGTTCAATCCAGGCATGCAAGTCAATGCTGACTCAAAGGCACAGATACAAAGTTCTGTGTCTGTTTGTGTAATGCACAATCAATGCAAAGATGCCTTTGGCTGATAGATGCATTTTCCCCCTCTGCTCCCTGTAGACCTCCATTAATATGTTGTGATCCAGAAACTCTGGTGGAATGGAAGAGAAGGGCACAAATAAAAGGAATAGACAAATGAGAGAGGTTGTGAACAAGTACCTGACCAATTATTTTAAATACTTTACTTAGATGCCTGAGAATGCCTAAAATATGCACAATAAAAATTATCAGATAAAACTTATAAAACCAAGCAATACAAGAAAAAGGAACCTCTGTTTGAGATACATACATTAGCGTGTATGTTGTGGAGCGATGGAAATGACTGAGGTGGACATGGAGCAACTGACAGGAATCTTTATTCTGCAAATAAAGGGTTGCTGCGACTGCTGGGCTAACAAGCAGTCAGCTTGCGGCAACAGCTGATGCTGTTTGACAGCGCTTTATATAGCCAGCTGTCAAATGGCATCAACCAATCAGAGTAGTCCGCGCTCCTGCCAGGAACGTGGACCAGAGGGAAAACTTCGTGTTGATGCAATACTCCTTTCCCCTGGCAAGGAGCATGCGTAGTCCCATAAGTAGGCCGGTCGTCTTCTCAGGCGGTTGGAACATCGTAGAACAGGGGCCTCCATCCGTCAGTTGAAGTCCTCTGCTTCAGGGAGCCCTTCGGAGCCGGTTACCGCAGGAGCCTCGTCCTCTGGAGCTGCAGATGAGTCACCAGGTGCTGGAACAGGTAGGTCCCTCTGTCCACGGTTCTCCCGGGTGTCATCAGTCAGCAGCGGCAAGTTCTCATTGGCTGGTGGTAGACTCGGGTTAGTGGGTGGTAGACCAGATCTGTCAGCGGCCACTGTCCAATGCCTTCTCAGCTGGTCGATATGTCTGCACCAGGTACGACCATCCTCCAGCAGCACCCTATATGACTTAGGCCCTGTCACAGCTATGACCTGTCCTGGCACCCATAAGGGGTGGCCTGCATAATTGCAGGTATAAACCAGGTCATTTAAGGCAAACTCCCTAGGCTGGCTGTCAGTCCCAAGAGGAGTCACTGGGGTGTAGTGGGGGTGCAGCCTGTCCAGGGAAGTCCTCAAGCATCTGCCCATAAGGAGTTCAGCTAGGGACCTATTGGTAGTGGCACAAGGGGTTGTATGCTGATATAGCAAAAATCTGGAGTGCCAATCACTTTGGCCAAATCTCCCTAGGGCTTCTTTCACTGACCTAACTACCCTTTCAGCCATTCCGTTGCTAGCAGGGTGAGAAGGAGCTGTGAGGGCATGCCTGACCTCCAGGTTGGCTAAGTATAGTTCAAATTCGCAGGAGGTAAATTGGGGTCCATTCTCTGACATTACTGTGTCAGGGATGCCATGTGTCACAAATAGCCTGGTTAGGGCCCTGGTAACTGCAAGGGTGGTTGTTGTTGGCAGCAAGGCCACATCAATCCTTTTTGAGAAGGAGTCGACTACTACTAGAAATGTACGCCCCTGCATTCGGCCAGCCAGGTCAATGTGCAGCCTGGACCAAGGGACTTCAGTGTCCTCCCACTTCCCAGGGGATGCATCCTCCCAGGGGATGCAGTTGGTGGGGCAGGTCTGGTTGCCTGACAAGGCTGACAAGTGCTTACCCAGCTGGAGATCCGGGCATCCATTCCAGGCCACCAGACATAACTACGGGCCAGGGCCTTCATTCTAACGATGCCCGGGTGGCCTTCATGCAGGAGCTTCAGAACTGAAGCTTGCAATGAGGAAGGAATGACTACCCTTGTTCCCCACAACAAACAACCCTGGAGAGATGACAGTTCCAGCTGGCGTGCCTTGAAGGGCAGGAACTCAGGGGAATAAAGGACATCTGGCCACCCCCTTCTCACCCAGTCGAGGACTTGGGCCTTGAGGAATAGTCCCTTGAGGAATAGTAAGCAATATCAGAAGCTGTAATGGGCAGATTGAGTTTGTTGAATTCGAACACAGCATGGATTGGTGCAGGGTCTTCAGCTGGAACCGGCAATGGGCAGTGGCTGAGAGCATCAGCATGTGCGAGGTTTTTTCCAGGTCTATGGATCAGTTTGTATGAATAAGCAGCCAAAAACAAAGTCCATCTGGTCATCCTTGGAGATAGAATCTGAGGTGTTTGTTTATCAGCAGACAAAAGGCCTAGCAGAGGCTTGTGATCTGTGATTAGTTCAAAATGGTGGCCATAGAGGAATTCATGAAATTTCTTTACAGAGGCAACTGCAGCCAAAGCCTCTTTGTCTATCTGGCTGTAGTTGCGTTCAGCTGAAAAAAAGGTTCTGGAGAAAAAGGCAATGGGTGCCTCAGAGCCATTTGGCAGTCTGTGACTAAGAACAGCCCCTATGCCAAAAGGGGAAGCGTCTGCAGCAAGAACTAATGGAAGATGCTGGTTGAACTGAATTAAAACTGCTTTAGAGGTAATCAAGGATTTGACAGATTGGAAGGCATGGGCTTCCTTAGGTCTCCAACGTCAGGGGGACTTTTTGTCCAAAAGTCTATGTAAAGGCTCTGCGATTGAAGCTTTGTGAGGGAGGAATGCAGCATAGAAATTGAGAAGCCCTAAGAAGGCCTGGAGCTTAGTTTTGTTGGAAGGAGTGGGTGCCTCATGGATGGCCCTGACTTTAGACTCTATAGGGTGTATGCCAGAGGTATCAATTCTATAGCCCAGAAAACCTACTTGCTTAGTGGCAATAGTGCACTTGTCCTTTTTAAGTTTGAGGCCATTTTTCCTGAATCGATCTAGAACTGACCTTACTCTTTGTAACAACTGAGGTTTGTCTGTGGCTGAAATTAAAATATCATCGAAATAGGGGACTACCCCTGGGAGATCTTGAAATAGCCTCTCCATCAGGGATTGAAATATCCCAGAGGCTGTATTTGACTACTGAGCAATGCATATTTTATGGATCATTGAGTATAGTGTTATTTTGATAAGGTGGGCCTTACAGTAATTTCTACTGTCCATTGACATTTTTTTGCATAAAACTAGTTTCCTATATTATGTGTCATTAGTTTCCAAATCAAATAGCAAAGTAAGATATGTACATGTTAAGTAACTGGCTTAAGAACCACAAAAATAACAATAGCAAACATTTGCCAACTTGAAAATGTTTGCCCACAAGCAAGTCATTGAAGGACTATGTCCTTTTCCTACATCATAGCTGTTTAAGACAAACAATTTAACCAAAGGGTTTTAGATTCCATTTTTATTTTTTTCTTTAAATAGATAGTTGCTAAAAATATAAATTTTCTGTTTTATTTCCCGATACTGAGCTTCATCATTGATCACACCAAATGTTGCAAAACTGAAAAGTAATTTCAATGGATTTAAATAGCCTCCCTAATCAATGCCTTTCTTCCCAGCCATTTCTGTCAATCCTTTGATTGACTGTAAGCCATTAGTGACCACCCAGTACCTTGCTAAGAAAAATACCAAGATAAAGAGCAAAAGATTCTACATATTGCCAATTTATACACTGTATATAGACACAAGATTAAAAACAATTCTTATCCTATAAATAGAAAAACTATGTGTTTTTCCAGAATGGGGAAGACTACAGCAAGGTAACCAATGTATATTGGAGTTAAAAGCCAAATGTCTGAAAATTGTCTGTTTCATATGATTCAAGAGTCAATGCAATGTTTTGGGCCCAAAGTGCATGCAGTCATAAAAATGCTGCCACATAATTGCTAATTAACTTGTATGTGTTGGATAAACGAACCAGGACTATTCACATCAACTATACTTGATTATTTATGTTAAGATAAAATTAAATCCCATCTTTAACATTAAATCCCAGTTTGTGATTGGCTCCACTTTTTTGTTCTGGCTTAATTCACAACCTGTTGCTTTTCTCACCAAAATTGTACATCCATGATATAAATTGAACTTCCTGAACTAAATGAGTAAATAATGTGATTTTATCTTGTGATTCTATTTTGAGCCTCAACTTTCTATTCAGGGCAAAACCAGGCAGAATATGAGTGATCAGTTATTGCAAAAGCAAGGGATTATTCCTCTCGCAGAGGATCTTTAATATTTTCTTCCATTCTTTTCGACAAATTAATCTATCTCTTTAAAAAGATTAGGTACTTAACTGGGGAATATCCAAAAGTTTAGGACATGCTTAAAGGAGGACAACAACATGATACAGGGACTCAAGGAGATGTCCTATAGCAGCAGCTCCCCACATTTTGGGCACCAATGACCAATAGAGATTTTTCTATTGACTGGAGCAGGCATGGTTTTGCATGCTTCCTGAATCCCACAGATGGGCCTTCACTTGTTTGTTTAGACTGGTTTCTGGCATGCTGCACCCCAGTGCCTGTCCACATATCAAGGGCAGGGGTCCCCAAGTTGGAGACCCTTGTCCTACAAAGACAGCCTAAAGAAAAGTTGCAATTTTCATCTATGGAAAAAAAAATTAAAGATACAATTTCTGTGTTGAAATACATGAAAAGTACCAAGATGGTCACAGACTACATTCCATTTCCATAGAAATAATGGATGTCAGTTGCAGCTACCTAGATTTTATTTTTAAAGGAAAAATGTCCTGACAGTAGATGGAATATCTGTGCAGGTTGTAAGTTCTCCAAATTGAGAGAGATTTAAAAAGTGGTTGAATAATCATGTCTCAAGAGTAGTTTACAAGAAGTAAACAGTGAAATCAAACCCTTTCTTCTTCTTCTGCCATTTGTATCAGAGTCCAATTGTGATGGAATACAAAAGGGGAGAATGTATCATGAACAATATATACTGCATACTTTTTATTGGGAATATTGGTCACAATCAGAAACATTCTTCCGTGTAACATCAGCTAGGGCAGGAATAATCAGCCAACAATGTAGTTCTGCCTTCTTATTGATATTTGTAAATAGTGACACTCTTTTATAGGGAAATTCTCTTGGCATGAATGCTTTGATAATGTGCTCTATTATATCAAAGTTCTAATTTAAGCCCATGTCACACTGAACCAACAAATGCAAAGAGGATGTAAAACGGACAAAAAACCTTGCCATCCGTTGGTTAACGCGATGTATCCGTTCTGTACTCACTGCCTCCATTTTGCTTCCTCTCTATCCATCCAGCATCCATTTATGGATGTTTCGTCCGCTCCAAAAGTTTTGGGCTGCCTAAACCTTTTGCGCGGAAAATGTATCCAGTTTGTCTGTTTTGCATCCGCTATGCATCCGCTATGCATCCGCTACGCATCCGCTATGCATCCGCTACGTATCCGCTACGCATCCGCTGTATCCGCTAGGCATCCGTTGCGCATCCGCGCAACTCCATCCGCCCGGACGTAGGGAGGAAGCGGAACGGATGCAGAACGGATGCAGAACGGATGCAGAAAGGAAACAAAGCATTTAAAATGGAAAAAATGTTCGCAGAGGGGACCTATCTCGGATATTAAGGATGTCTAGAGGATGCCTGCAGGATGCCTACAGGATGCCTAACGGAAAACCTATACTGCCAATAAAAAGGGGGAACAACTCGCCTGCATCGCACTTTCAGAACAGCAGCCCAGCGGTGCAGACCTCTGCAGCCTTCATCTGCCTCTTCCTCTTCCACAGCATCCAGTCATGTCCACCGTGGATTGTCACAAAGTCCTTTCGGCAGCCACCATTGTTCTGCAACAGTGCGAAGCCATCTGCAGGCTCTGTGAACACTACTGCGAGAAGAAAAGGAGCCACCCAAAAGAGTCTGGGTCCGAAGATGGTTTGCCAGAAGAGCAGAGGACGGACTGTACAACAAGTTGATGGTGGAGCTTAGGAGCGAAGACACTCGGGCGTTCCAAAACTTCATGAGGATGCCTCCAGCCATGTTTGACGAAGTTGTGCAGCGTCTGACACCCAGGTTGACCAAGGCAAACAAAAGCTTCCAGCCCAGCCTGGCCACCTGGCCTCAGGGACCACCTACAGGAGCATGCAGTATGGCTGGAGGGTGCCACACAATACCATCAGCATTGTGGTCAGAGAAGTGGTGCAGGCCATTATTGAAGAAGGAGCTCCTCCAGTACCCCTCCACTGAAGAAGGATGGAAGAAAGTTGCAGAGCAGTGGTATCAGAAGTGGAACTTACCACACACCGTTGGAGCCATAGATGGCAAGCACGTGGCCTGCAAAGCACCACCCAAGTCGGGCTCCACTTATTTCAACTACAAGGGCTTCTTTAGCATCATCCTCTTCGCCATGGTCGATGCTGACTACAAGTTCGTGTACATCGATGCTTCAGGCAATGGCTACTCTTTAGATGCCCAGGTATACAACGCCAGTCACCTCAAGGAGGGGCTGGAACGCAACCTCATCGTGGGCTTCCCAGATCCAGAACCCCTGCCCAATGACACACAAGATCTTCCCTACTTCATCGTGGGGGATAACGACTTCTCCCTCACAACCTACCTCATGAAGCCCTACACTTCCAGACTCCTCACCCGTGAAGAGAGGATCTTCAACGACAGGCTGTCCAGGGCAAGACGGGTGGTGGAGAACGCCTTTGGCATCCTGGCCAACAGGTTCCAGGTACTTCTCACCACCATGCAGCATTGCCCAGAGACCGTGAGGAGGATCATGGATGCTTGCTGCATCCTGCACAATCTCATGCGCACCAGCTACCCAGTCTTGCAGACAAGGCTCGTGGACCTCCAACAAGCCAATGGGGAAATGGAGCCTAGGGAATGGAGGCAAGGGCAAAACCTGATCGACACTGAGGATGTGCAAGGCCCCAACAGAGTCTCACATGAAGGGAAGAAGCAGTGCAACCTCCTGAGACAATGGTGCAACTCCCCAGCTGAAGCAGTGGAGTGGCAAGACAGGATGGTAGATGCTTAATGGATGCTTCCTTCAGCCTGTCTCATCACACGGATGAGATTGGGCCATGTATGTTTGGTTGGCCTACAATGAACAGGGCGTTTAATGAAGAGTTGTGTTTATGTTGACATGTGTGGATAATTATTACATTATTATTGATAATAAAGGACCGTAGATGTGGCACCTAGGAGGATGGACCATACAGTCCCACTATGCTTGCACTGGAGGTTTATCTATCCCACTGCTATCCTAACCCATCCCATAGCTATTACCCATCCCATAGGTATCCTAACCCATGCCAAAGCTATCCTGACCCATCCCACAAGCATGCAAAGGCTTAAACCATTTCTAAAAGTTTCCAGCAAGACTTTATTAAAAAAAAGAAATGAAGCAAGTGTGTGAATCATAAATAGACTTTATTAACAATAAGTTATAAGACAAAAATGAGTCTCTGGCACTCCTCTTGGTCGCTCAGTCTCAGGGGTGAAGGGTCCAGGTGCTGTGGAGGTGGCTGATGCTGGAGTGCTTGTCATCAGCTCCTCCAGAAGCAGAAGCAGCAGAAGCACCAGCCCCAGAAGAGCGAGCCCATGCTGCAGAAGCCCCAGCAGAACCAGAGTGAGGGCCAGGGGGCGGGATGGTAGCCCTGTCCCTCTTGCCAGGGCTGGCAGCAGATGGCTGAGGCTTGCTGTGCTTCAGCATGGTTGTGGGGTTGCTGGTTGGCAGGGAGGCTGGCTGGAACCAAGGCTGGCAGGAAGGCTGGCACCAAGGCAGGCAGGAAGGCTGGCAGGGAGGCTGGCACCAAGGCTGGCAGGAAGCCTGGCAGGAAGGCTGGCAGGCAGGCAGCAAGGCTGGCAGGCAGACATGAACCAAGGCTGGCAGGAAGGCTGGCAGGCAGACATGAACCAAGGCTGGCAGGAAGGCTGGCAGGCAGATATGAACCAAGGCTGGCAGGAAGGCTGGCAGGCAGACATGAACCAAGGCTGGCAGGAAGGCAGGCAGCAAGGCTGGCAGGCAGACCGGCTGGCAGCAAGGCTGGCAGGGAGGCTGGCAGAAAGGCTGGCAGCAAGGCTGGTAGCAAGGCTGGTAGCAAGGCTGGCAGCAAGGCTGGCAGGCAGACATGCAGGCAGGGCAGGCAAGGCAGTCAATGCGTCCGGCAGCAGGTCTTTCCTCTGAATGGTGACCTGCTTCCGAGCTGCTTCCGTTATATCCGCGGGGCTGATGCAATGCATCCTCCCCACATGCGCAGTGAACGCCAGGCATTCATTAGGCTTTCGCTGTGCATCTGCTAGGCTTCTGCTTTGCATCCGCTTCATCCGTTCGGCGTCCGCTCTGCATCTGCTGTATCCGTTCTGCGTCCGCTTCGCTGAGGCCCCCCGGAAGCCCTGCGGATGTGCCACCCACTCCCATCCGCTCCCATCCGCTTCTATCCGCTGGGCTTCCATTCCGTATCTGCTTTGCATCCGCCCTGCGTCCTCCCCACATCTGTGTTATCTGCTCTGGTTATGCAAATTTTCACCCCTTTTGAGAGCGGATAACAACGGATGGAACATTTTGCTCATCCGCTGTGTCCTTTTTGCATCCGTTGGCCAGTGTGACATGGGCTTAACTGAAGTACTTTTGTGGAGTGGGAGTGACAACAGTATTAATCCTAAAATCTAACAAGGTAAATCAAAAGCATAACATAACTGGAATGGGATTAAAATGCTCCATATTGTACTTGGTGACATTTTTTGGACCAAGCTTAACTACTTGAAAGCTTTAAGTACAAAGATATTTGCTAGAGCCAGGTTACGGCAATTGGTCTTTCAAATGACTTTTAATGATAGTGCACATAATCTCTAGTCTCTTTAAGTCTGCTTAAAATAAACCTTTTTAGGAAACTTGTTCCACAGGTTCATGCAACATTGCCTAGGTTAACAAAACTCTCAGATGCTACATATTCAGCTAATGTTGCAAGCAATAGAAAAAGCATAAAACATATATAAGATAGGATGCTGTACTGCTGAACCCAGTGTCAATCAGAAGCGATTTTGCTTGACTTGGCCAGAATAAAAGTACAGTTTCCTCCAACTCTGTTGTCCTCCAAAAAGCTTGGACTGCAGGCACCATCTTCTTAACCAGATAACTTTAGATATAGCTCCTGCTATTTATTGGCATCAGTGCCAAAGAAAGTAGAGCTATATATAAAGGTGACAATTATACTTGAATTAAATGTGCAAATATACAGTCATATAGTCGTTCCTGAATTATGACTGTACTTCAAATTGCAGATGGGAGATTGCATATTTGGATTTTCTTCCATATGCATGTGCCTTTTAATATGTCACCAATAATGAACTATGTTAGCCATCATTCCTAAATCTTTATTAAGAGTTTAAAATACTGCAGATGATGTCTTTCTTTACATGTTTTTTCTGTTCTTTGCAGATTACATGTTTTGAAATTTCAAAAGAGAAACATTCTATTTATCAGTATGAATAAAGCCCATGTCACACTGCACCAATGGATGCAAAGAGGATGTAAAATGGACAAAAAAGCTTGCCATCCATTTGAAAACGCAATGCATCCGTTGTGTACTCACTGCATACGTTTTTCAAACTCTCTATCCGTCCAGCATCCGTCTACTGTGATTTCATCTACTCAAAAGTTTTGAGCTGCACAAAACTTTTTGAGTGGATGAAGTATCCAGTGCGTCCATTCTACATCCGCTACGCATACGGGGAACATCCGTTATACGTCTGTTGTCATCCGTTACACATCCGCTATATCCGCTAGGCATCCGCTGTGCATCCGCGCAACTCAAATCTGCTCCAGCGGAAAATGGACACAGGGAGGAAGCGAAACAGACGTGGAACGGACACACAGCATCAGTAGCACGGACGTAGAAAGGATGAAAGCGGATGCAGCTCGGATATAAAGCATTCAAACAGAAAAAACATTCATATAGGGGACGTATCTCAGATATTTAGGATGTCTGGAGGATGCCTGGAGTATGTGGAAGGACACCTAGCGGAAAACTGACATTTCCTATAAAAAGGGGGAGGAAATCACCTGGATCTCACTTTCAGTCCAGCAGCCCTGGTGTGCAGACCTCTTCAGCCTTGGTCTTGCTCTTCCACAGCATCCATTCTTCTCCACCATGGATCATTGCACGCTCCTTTTGGTAGCTGCCATATTTCAACACCAGAACCAAGCCCTGTTTAGGATCTTTCACCTTTCCTACAGGAAGAAAAGGAGGCGACCAAGAAGTGTCTGGGTCCGAAGATGGATCGCGAGAAGAGCAGAGTTTGGACTCTATGACAAGCTGATGGTGGAGCTGAGGAAGGAAGACAATCGGGCATTTCAGAACTTTATGAGGATGCCGCCAGCCATGTTTGACGAAGTTGTGGAGTGTCTGAGACCCAGGTTGACCAAGCAGAGCACCAACTTCCGTCCCAGCCTGGACCCTGGGCTGAAGGTGGCACTCACTCTGTCCCACCTGGCCTCCGGGACCACGTACAGAAACATGCAATATGCCTGGAGGGTGCCACACAACACCATCAGCACTGTGGTCAGAGAAGTGGTGCAGGCCATCATCGAAGAATACAAGGAGGAGCTCCTCCACTACCCCTCCACTGAAGAAGGCTGGAAGAAAGTTGCAGAGCAGTGGTATCAGAAGTGGAACTTACCACACACCATTGGAGCCATAGATTGCAAGCACCTGGCCTGCAAATCTCCAGCCAAGTCGGGGTCCACTTATTTCAACTACAAGGGCTTCTTCAGCATCATCCTCTTTGCCATGGTCGATGCTGACTACAGGTTCATGTACATCGATGCTTCAGGCAACGGCTCATCTTCAGATGCCCAGATATGCAATGCCAGTGACCTCAAGGAGTGGCTGGAACGCAACCTCATCATGGGCTTCCCAGATCCAGACCCCCTGCCCAATGACACACAAGATGTGCCCTACTTCATCGTGGGGGATGACGCCTTCTCCCTCACAACCCACCTCATAAAGCCCTACACTTCCAGATGCCTCACCCGTGAAGAGAGGATCTTCAAGTACAGGCTGTCCAGGGCAAGACGGGTGGAGGAGAATGCCTTTGGCATCCTGGCCAACAGGTTCCAGGTACTTCTCACCACCATGCAGCATCATCCACGGACCGTGAGGAGCATCGTGGAAGCTTGCTGCATCCTGCACAATCTCATGCGCACCCGCTACCCAGTCTTGCAGAACAGGCTCGTGGACCACCAACAAAGTAATGGGGACATGGAGCCTGGTGAATGGAGACAAGGGCGAAACCTGATCGACACTGTGGATGTACCAGGCCCCAACAGAGCTTCACGTGAAGGGAAGAAGCAGCGCAACCTCCTGAAACACTGGTGCAACTCCCCAGCTGGAGCAATGGAGTGGCGAGACAGGATGGTAGATGCTTAATGGATGCTTCCTTGAGCCTGTCTCATCACACTGATGAGATTGGGCCGTGTATGTTGAGTGGCCTTACAATGAATAGGGCATTAATAAAGAGTTGTGTTTATGTTGACATGTGTGGATAATTGATTACATTATTATTGATAATAAAGGGCCATAGGTGTGGCCCCTGGGAGGGTGGACCATACAGTCCCACTATGCTTGCACTGGAGGCTTATTTATCCTACAGCTATTACCCATCCCACAGCTATTACCCATCCCACAGCTATTACCCATCCCACAGGTATCCCTGCCCATCCCATAAGCATGCAAAGGCTTAACCATTTTCTAAAAGTTTTCACCAAGACTTTATTAAGTAAAAGAAATGATCCAAGTGTGTGAAGCAAAGAAAACCTTTATTAATAACAGTAAAGTGTAGGACTTTATTTAAAAAGCAAAAGGAACCAAGAAAAGTGTCCCAAGCAATGATAAAGTCAACGGGTAACAACTCAGTCTCTGGCAATGTTCTCAGTCACTCTGAGGCATGTCCATGGTCTCAGGTGTAAAGGGTCCAGGGGCTGTGGAGCTGGCAGTGGCTGGAGTGCTGGTCTGAGGCACCATTGGGGTGACTGGCCCCGAGAGGACAACAGGAGGTGGTGTGTTCAGGAAGCTCTCAGAAAGCTGGCTCAGCCCAGTGAGGTTGAGAGGCCCTTCATCCAGGACCTGGGATGTCAGACACAGGTCCAATGACAGATGTTCTGAGGACGGGCTTGGCTGTGGGTTGGAGGAAGGAGGAGTGTCGTGGGGATGTCTGTTGTGCAGCTGGGCGAGGTGAGGTGTTTGTGGCGTGCGAGGAAACACCTGTGGCATTGGTGGCATCTGTGGCTTCGATGACATTGGTGGCATCAGTGGCATCTGTGGCATCTGTGGCGTCTGTGGCATTGGTGGTATTGGTGGCATCAGTGGCACCTGTGGCGTGCGAGGAACCTGTGCCTGGACTGGGAAGGGCTGCCTCTGTTGAGGTAAGTCCTGGTAGCCGTAGCCTTGGTAGGAGAGGGGCTGTTGAAAGCCTTGGAAGGGCTGTGACATCACCTGGGGTGGAAGAGCAGACCTGGAGTGGGTGGAAGCAGGTTCAGCTGGGCCTGGAGGATGGTGCAGCAGTGCTGTGATCCGTTCCTTCATTACCTGGAACTGGGGCTCAGGCATGTCCATGAGGGTCTGGGTCACGTAGGTGAGGAAGGGCTTGTGGGTTGAGGATGGAATCTCAAAGTGTACCAGCTGAGAGAGGAGATCTGCGCTGGTCTTGATGATGTCCCTGATCACCAGCAGGACAGTGTGGCTCTGTCCCTCTGGTCTGCCTCTCTGCCTGCTTTCTGTGGAGGTGGAGCTGAGGGTGGGTGTGGGTTGGTCCCTGGTGGTCGCTGCTTCTTCTTGCTCCCTGTGTGTGAGAGAATCCTCCATGTCCTCCGGCATAGAGTGTGCAGCTGTCGGGGGGGTCTCTGTCGCAGGGCGCTCTGTGGACACCTGCCTGGACATGGTCCCTGTCTCCTGGCCAGAAGAGGACTGACTGTCTGTGGGCTGCCTGAGAGTGAGAGTAGACAGAGGGGCTGCTCCTTGGTGGCGGATCTCACCCTCCAAGAAGCTGCACTTTGACATGACATAGGTCTCCCAGTCGTTGAGCTTGACCGCGGCCTGGCCAGACTTCTTCAGGTGCAGCTTCCTGTACCAGGTGTGCATGTGCTTCCACCACCCGAGGAGGACATCAGCAGTGTAGCCCAGGCTCTCCGCCTTCTGTCTCCAAGGCGCCTGCTTTCGCTTGGTGTCTCGATAGAGCCTGTGTTCCTTCTTCCACATATACTCGTTCTCCCTCAGCCACTCCAGCACCTCCTCCTCATGCTCCTCTGCAATGGAGTACTGCTTCCTCTCTCCTTTCTCCTTCTCCTTGCCTTGCCTCTTCCTCCCTCTGGCAGGGCCTTCAGCATCAGGGCTTTCAGGGCTTTGGGGCTGGTCCACCACAGCAGCAGCAGGAGAAGCAGCAGGAGAAGCACCACCAGCAGCAGGAGCAGAACCACCACCAGCAGCAGGAGCAGCACCAGCAGCAGAAGCAGCAGCAGCAGCAGCAGAGTCAGCACCAGGGGGTGGGATGGTGGATCTATCCCTCTTGCCAGGGCTGGCAGAAGATGGCACAGGCTTCCTCTTCTTCCCCATGGTCTCTGATGAAGATGTCTCTGGCAGCAGGTCTTTCCTCTGAATGGTGACCTGCTTGCGAGCTGCCTCCTTTTATATCCATGGGGCTGATGCAATGAATCCTCCCCCGCATGCTCAGTGATCCGCTACGCATCCACTACGCATCCGCTCTGCATCCGCTTCATCCGCTATGCATCCACTCTTTCCGCTATGCATCCGCTTTGCTATGCTCTCCCCAGAAGCCTTGCAGACGTGCTATATACTTCCATCCGTTTTCATCCGCTAGGCTTCCGTTGAGCATCCGTTTTACATCTGCGCTACGTCCTCCCTCCGTCCCTTCTTTTCCGTTCTCTTTATGCAAATTTGGGGCACTTTTGGGAGCGGACAACAACGGATGGAAAATTTGCTCGTCCGCTGTATCCTTTTTACATACGTTTTGCATCTGTCGGGCGATGTGACCTGGCCTTAAGAGAAGAAAGACAGCAATCTGTTTTAACATTTAAAACAATGAAGCACACATTATAGAAAATTGGCCATTCATATTCTTATAGCTTTTCCTTTTAAACATCTATTATTTAAAATTGTTTGAAAGAGTTCAAGACCAGCTCTGCCTTTCTATGTATATTTTATCTACATTTCTATTTCTTAACTGAAATGCAAAATTAAATCCCAACAGTGAGATTAAATTGGTTCAAGAGGAGGAAGGATAGGATAAGGGGGTTTGGTATGGATTTGGAACAGAGTTGCGAGAACATTTAACATCAACTCCCTTGGACATCCTGGCTTCTCTATCTTATCAAACTGTCAATACATACAATTTAATTTAATGAGCTATCCCTAAACCTTGTGCTCCAGGAATGCACCATTTGATATTGGATTTCAAGGCACCTACCAGTCCCAGATCATTCCTTGATATTCCTTAATAACTGGCATCTAATTCAAGATTGGCGTTCTCTGCTTTCACTTTGCTGATTTATGCAAAAGGCTCTTACAATCCTTCTCTAATCAGTGGAATAAGTGGTGATTTAAAAACAAAAGGAACTGCTTATTGATTTGATTTGTCAATCACTTACAAGATAATAGAGATAAGAGTAAAAAATCTGTTCTGTACTCACTGCGTCTGTTTTTCATACTCTCTATCCATCTAGCATCGGTCTACTGAGATTTCATCTGCTCAAAAAGTTTTGAGCTGCACAAAACTTTTTGAGCAGATAAAGTATCCAATGCATCCATTATACATCTGCTACGCATACGGGGAACATACGTTATATGTCCGTAGTCATCTGTTACGCATCCGCTATATCCGCTAGGCATCCGCTGCGCTTCCGCGCAGCTCAAATCCGCTCCAGCGGAAAACGGACACAGGGAGGAAGCGAAACGGACACGGAATGGACACGCAGCATTAGTAGCACGGACGTAGAAAGGATGAAAGTGGATGCAGCTCACATATAAAGCATTAAAACGGAAAAAACGTTCATATGGGGGACGTATCTTGGATATTTAGGATGTCTGCAGGATGTCTAGAGGATGCAAAAGGACACCTAGTGGAAAACCTATATTTCCTATAAAAAGGGGGAGAAATCACCTGGATCTCACTTTCATACCAGCAGCCCTGCGGTGCAGACCTCTTCAGCCTTCATCTTGCTCTTGCTCTTCCACAGCATCCAGTCATCTCCACCATGTATCATTGCACACTCCTTTTGGTAGCCGTCATCGTTCTACAACAGTGCGAAGCCATCTACAGGCTCTTTCACCTGTTCTACGGGAAGAAAAGGATGCATCCAAGAAGTGTCTGGGTCCGAAGATGGATCGCAAGAAGAGCCGAGTCCGGACTGTATAACAAGCTGATGGTGGAGCTGAGGAACGAAGACCCTCGTGCATTCCAGAACTTCATGAGGATGCCGCCAGCCATGTTTGATGAAGTTGTGGAGCGGCTGAGACCCAGGTTGACCAAGCAGAGCACAAACTTCCAGCCCAGCCTGGACCCTGGGCTGAAAGTGGCACTGACTCTGCGTCACCTGGCCTCAGGGACCACATACAGGAACATGCAGTACGCCTGGAGGGTGCCACACAACACCATCAGCATTGTGGTCAGAGAAGTGGTGCAGGCCATCATCGAAGAATACCTGGAGGAGCTCCTCCAGTGTCCCTCTACTGAAGAAGGCTGGAAGAAAGTTGCAGAGCAGTGGTATCAGAAGTGGAACTTCCCCCACACCGTTGGAGCCATAGATGGGAAGCACGTGGCCTGTAAAGCTCCAGCCAAGCCAGGGTCCACTTATCACAACGACAAGGGCTTCTTCAGCATCATCTTCTTCGCCATGGTCGATGCTGACTACAAGTTCATGTACATCGATGCTTCAGGCAATGGCTCATCTTCAGATGCCCAGGTATACAACGCCAGTGACCTCAAGGAGGGGCTGGAATGCAACAACACACAAAATGTGCCCTACTTCATCGTGGGGGATAATGCCTTCTCCCTCACAACCTACCTCACGAAGCCCTACACTTCCAGATGCCTCAACCGTGAAGAGAGGATCTTCAACTACAGGCTGTCCAGGGCAAGACGGGTGGTGGAGAACGCCTTTGGCATCCTGGCCAATAGGTTCCAGGTACTTCTCACCACCATGGAGCATCATCCACAGACCGTGAGGAACATCGTGGAAGCTTGCTGCATCCTGCCCAATCTCATGCGCACCTGCTACCCAGTGTTGCAGAACAGGCTCATGGACCACCAACAAGGCAATGGGGACATGGAGCCTGGGGAATGGAGGCAAGGGCGAAACCTGATAGACACTGTGGATATACAAGGCCCCAACAGAGCTTCACGTGAAGGGAAGAAGCAGCACAACCTCCTGAAACACTGGTGCAACTCCCCAGCTGGCGCAGTCGAGTGGCAAGGCAGGATGGTAGATGCTTAATTGATGCTTCCTTCAGTCTGTCTCATCACACTAATGAGATTGTGCCATGTATGTTGAGTGGCCCTACAATGAACAGGGCATTTAATAAAGAGTTGTGTTTATGTTGAAAATTGTTGATGAATGATTAAATTGTTATTGATAATAAAGGACCATAGGTGTGGCACCTGGGAGGGTGGACCATACAGTCCCACTATGCTTGCACTGGAGGTTTATCTACCCCACAGCTATTACCCATTCCACAGGTATCCTAAACCATCCCAATGCTATCCTTACCCATCCCACAGCTATTACCCATTCCACAGGTATCCCTGCCCATCCTACTGCTATCCTGACCCATCCCACAAGCATGCAAAAGATTAAACCATTTCTAAAAGTTTCCACCAAGACTTTATTGACTAAAAGAAGTGAACCAAGTGTGTGAAGCAAAGATAAACTTTATTAATAACAAACTGTAAAAACACAATGACCCAAGTAAAGTGTCCCAAGCAAAGATAAAGTCAACAGGTAGCAACCCAGTCTCTGGCACTCTTCTCAGTCACTCTGAGGCATGCCCATAGTCTCAGGGGTGAAGGGTCCAGGTGCTTTGGAGGTGGCTGCTGCTGGAGTGCTGGTCTGAGGCACCATTGGGGTGCCTGGCCCTGAGAGGACAACAGGGGATGGTGTGTGGAGGAAGCTCTCAGAGAGCTGGCTCAGTCCCATGATGTTGACAGCCCCTTCCTCCATGACATGGGGTGTCAGTCCCAAGACCGATGACAGATGTTCTGAGGCCAGACTTGGCTGTGAGGCGGAGGAAGGAGGATTGCAGTGGGGCTGTCTGGTCTGCAGGTGAGTGAGGTGAGGTGTCGGTGGCATCTGTGGTGTCGGTGGCATCTGTGGCATCAGTGGCATCTGCAGCATCGGTGGCATTTGTGGCATCGGTGGCATCACTGGCATCGGTGGCACCGGTGGCGTACAATGAACCTGTGCCTGGACTGGGAAGGGCTGTCTGTGCTGCTGGAACTCCTGGTAGCCATAGCCTTGGGAGGTGAGGGCCTGTGGAAAGTCTTGGAAGGGCTGTGACATCACCTGGAGTGGAGGAGCAGACCTGGACTGTGTGGGAGCAGGTTCAGCTGGGCCCTGGAGGGTTGTGCAGAAGACCTGTGATCCTCTCCTTTATCACCTGGTACTGGGATTCGGACATGTCCATGAGGGTCTGGTTGACGTAGGTGAGGAACGGCTTTCTGTTAGAGGATGGTATGTCGGTGTGTACCAGCTGAGAGACGAGATCTACGTTGCTTTTGATGGTGTCCCTGATCTCCAGCAGGACAGTTTGGCTCTGCCCCTCCGGTCTGGCTCTCTGCCTGCTTTCTGTGGAGGTGGAGCTAGGGGTGGGTGTGGGTTGGTCTCTGGTGTCAGCGGCCTCTCCTTGCTCCAACTGCATCAGGGGGTCCTCCACGTGCTCCCCCATGGGGAGTGCAGCTGTCGGGGGGGTCTCCATCATGGCACACTCCAAAGATACCTGTCTGGACACAGGAGCTGACTCTTGGCCAGAAGAGGACTGGGTCTCTGTGGGCTGCCTGAGAGAGAGGGTTGACAGAGGGGCTGCTCCTCGGTGGCGGACCTCCCCCTCCAAGAAGCTGCACTTGGCCATCATGTAGGTCTCCCGGTTGGTGAGCTTGACCGCGGCCTGGCCAGACTTCTTGAGGTGTAGCTTCCCGTACCAGGTGTGCATGTGCTTCCACCACCTGAGGAGGACCTCCGAAGTGTAGCCCAGGCTTTCCGTCTTCTCTCTCCAAGCCGCCTGCTTCTGCTTTGTGTCTCGATAGAGCCTCTGTCCCTTCTGCCAGAGGTACTTGTTCTCCCTCAGCCATTTGAGCACCTCATCCTCATGTTCCTCTTCGATGGAGTACTGTCTCCTCTCCATATCGCGCAGTTGCCTCTTCCTCCCTCTGGCAGGGCCTTCTGGGCTCTCATCATTAGGGCTTTGAGGTTCTAGGGGCTGGTCCACCACAGCACCACCACCACCAACAGCAGCAGCAAAAGCAGCACCAGCAGGACCAGCAGGACCAGCAGGACCAGCAGGACTAGCAGGACCAGCAGGACCAGCAGCACCAGCAGCACCAGCAGCACCAGCAGCACCAGGAGCACCAGCAGAGTAAGTACCAGCAGAAGCACCAGCACCAGCAGAGTCAGCACCAGCAGCAGAAGCAGAGTCAGCACCAAGGGGTGAGATGGTGGCCCTGTCCTTCTTGACAGGGCTGGCAGGAGTAGGCACAGGCTTCCTCTTCTTCCCCATGGTTGTTGGCTGGAGATGTGTCTGGCAGCAGGTCTTTCCTCTGAATGGTGACCTTCTTGCGAGCTGCATCCTTTTATATCCGCGGGCTGACACAATGCATCCTCCCTGCATGCGCAGTGAACGCTTTGCATCTGGTAGGCATCTGCTAGGCATCTGCTAGGCTTCTGTGATGCATCCGCTGTATCCTCTTGGCATCCACTCTGCATCCTCTCCTTCCGCTGCGCGTCCGCTTCGCTGTGCTCCCCCGGAAGCCCTGCGGATGTGCCTTCTACTTCCATCTGCTTCCATCCGCTAGGCTTCCATGGAGCATCTGGTTTACATCCTCGCTATGTCCTCTCCTCGTCCCCTTCATAACCTTTTTCAAACAAAGATTGGACAGCCATTTGTCTGACATGGTATGAGGATTTTTATCCTGAACAGGTGTTGGACTAAAAGTCATCTAATTCTGTGATATTTCTTTATTTACTTAAATCTATATGTTGACCAACTGTCAGTGAATCTGAAGTCACTTGTCTGAGAAATTGAATGGATAATTTATAGTTAAAATTAATAATTGTTTGGGGCTTATTGGCTATTGAGGTTTTATACTTGCAAGTTGCCCAGAGTTACTGTGAGGAAGCCATATAAATTTTCTTAATAAATAAATAAATAAATAAATAAAAGGACATTATTTATTGAAGCAATCAGGAATGTTGCAACCCTTACAGATTGTAATGGCTGGAAAAGTTAGTTCTAATAGGTGAACATCCAGCTTGAAAACTTACAGCAAAGGGAATTATCCTTTTTAGAAAATTGGTCCCATGACAGACTTGTTTTTATTGTTAGATTTTTTTCATTAATAGTAATCTATAATCTGCAGTTTTATAATTTATAACTATTATTTCAAGTTTTGTACATTAAAAAACAGTGTTGATTTTCTTCTAGCACTGGCTTCTTTTAATGCAGCAAACTAGATGTGAGTTCTCGTTCCATCTTGGCCATGAAAGTCATTATTGGGAAAAATAGGAGGAGGAAGTATTGGACATGTTGTCCTCCTGAAGTTATTTGTAAAAATAAAGGTGGGATAATAATAAACAATAAACAAATAAATAAGTCAATATTCCATCCTAAGTTATCTTTTATCAAGACTAAACAATCTAGTTAGCTTTTTCTTTTAAGTCTTTATTTCCAGCTCCTCCTCAATGTCCTTCCTTTCACCTGTTTCAATTTGTCTAACTCTCTCAAAGTGACAAGACAGAATATGACATAGTGCTTAGATGTGATTTGACCTGGGCAACTATAGTTGACCAATTATGCCTGGTGATATGGAAACAGTTTCTATTTGCTGATTTAGGTACCATGACACAATGCTGACGTTAATCCATTTCAACTCAAAATCCTTTTCACATACAACAGCATCCAACTAGCTACCACCATCTTGTCATTATATATGTGATTACTTTTTCTCCCTGAAAAAAAATTGCATCTGTTTCTATCAAGTTTCACTTAGTTATTTTCTGTTTCTCAAACCTTTCAATGTTGATTTGAATTTTGTTTCTGTTGCTTTCACAATTGCCTCTATATCCCTTCATGTCACCTTTTTGAAGTGATTCCTATTAGGAATCGGGCTGGCAGAGTAAGTTGCAGAAACTATCTATAGCAAACTGATAAAACAGGGGAGTTTTGTTTGTCTGAAGTGCTCTATCCCTCCCCAAAAAAATCCTTAGAGAAACATGTCTCTTTGTTAACAATAGAGGGCTTTCAGGATAACATAGTCAAGAGTTTATCATAGAAAGCTTGGTATATTCTCAAGATGTAGACACACTAGTTTCCATATTGAGTCATTTTCATGCCCATGTTTAGCTTTCTTGATAGCATATTGTGTCCATGTTCACCCATTATCTGACCATTATGAATAACTTTCCATTCAGGACACAAGAGTCAGACCAACTGAGACTTATGGCCATAGATTACTCCATCAATGAAAGTATTTTTTCAAAGACCAAAGGACACTCTTGTTCTGCAGACCTTATTTGAAATGTAATGTTTGGTGATTCTTTTTTACTAATTCCAACCCTCTTTCCCCCGAATTGTACTTAAAAGTTCAGGTCAGGGTGAGAGCTGTCTAAAATATGCAGTGCACAACATGGAGCATTCATTGATGCCAAGAAAAATCCGCACTCACATGCCTCAATTAAGGGCAACATTGCTGAAGCATTATTCTCTCTCCATCTGAGGCAAGTCCAGACACAAATTGAAATATCTGAACTATGCCAGCTTTTATTAAGCATTTCAGTCAAGGGAGGCCTTTTCATTTCTTTCTGTGCTCTCCAAATCCCAAATATGGAAGGCTTTTCTCCATTGTGTAAAAAGAATGCAGCCAATTTTCAGTTACAGACTGTGTAACTGAAGGAACAGTTTATTGACTCTATCCTCTGTACTCAGTGTAGTTTAACTCTAAAATCTGAATATCCATAGCAAAACCTCCTAAAGGAAAGAGTATAGCTTAATGGCTAAGTCAGAATATAGAACTTCAATATGGAAAGATGCAACTTCAAAAGCTACCTGCTAAGCATCAAATTGTAAACAGGGATGCCCTCAAACACCAAGGTAAGAGGAGGATCTGCACTTCTCCTGCTGTTGCCACAACCATACACTTGACCACACTATGCTGCCTCCTGTGAACTCTTCCTTGCCACAGCAGTGGTTCTCCTCTTATTATTTTCACAATTGGCTCTCATCTATACCACTATTTTGCAGTGACCCTGTGCACCTCATTTAAAGGCCGTGTCACACTGCCCAACGGATGCAAAAAGGACACAACGGAAGAGAAAAATGTTACATCCATTGTATCCGTGCTCAAAAGGGGCAAAAATTTGCATAATTGGAGCAGATAACACGGACGCGGGGAGGACGCAGGGTGGATGCAAAGTGGATGCGGAACGGAAGCACAGCGGATGGAAGCGGATGGCGCGCCCGCTAGGCTTCCGGGGGGCCTCAGCAAAGCGGACACGAAACGGAAAAAGCGGATGCAGAACGGATGCACAGCGGATGACGCGGATGCAGAGCAGAAGCCTAGCGGATGCACAGCAGAAGCCTAACGGATGCCGGGCGTTAATTGCGCATGCGGGGGGGATGCATTGCGCAAGCCCCCCGGATATAAAGGGAAGCAGCTCGCACATGGCCAGCATTCCGAGGAAAGACCTGCTGCTGGATACCTCGAGTTCTTGCCTGCATGTCTGCCTGCAAGCCTTGCTGCCAGCCTGCCTCCAAGCCTGCCTCCCAGCCTGCCTCCCAGCCTCCTGGGCAGCCTCACTTCCAGCCTTGCTGGCAGCCTGCCTTCCAGCCTCCCTGCCAGCCTTGCTGCCAGCCTTCCTTCCAGCCTCCCTGCCAGCCAGTCTGTCTGCCAGCCTTGGTGCCTGCCTTTCCTGCCAGCCTTCCTAACAGGCTTCCTGCCAGGCTTCCTGCCAGCCTTGGTGCCACCTTCCTGCCAGCCTTGGTGCCTGCCAGCCTTCCTGCAGGCCTTCCTGCCAGCCAGCAACCCCACAACCATGGGGAAGAAGCAAAAGTCTCAGCAACCTGCCACCATCCCTGGCAAGAGGGACAGGGCCACCCTCCCGCCCCATGTCCCTGACTCATCTTCTGCTGGGGCTTCTGCTGCTTGGGCTCGCTCTTCTGTTGCTGGAGCTTCTGCTGTAGCTGCTCCTGGCAGTGGTGCTTCTGCTGAGTACTCTGCTGAAGCTGCTCCTGGTCCTGCTGGTCCTGCTGGTCCTGCTCGTTCTGCTCGTGCTCCTGCTCTTGCTGACCCTGCTGCTGGTGCTTACTCTGCTGCTGCTCATCCTGGTCTTGCTGCTGTTGTTGCTGCTGCTGCTGCTGCTGCTGATTATGATCCTGCTGGTGATTATGCTGCTGCTGCTGCTGCTGCTGCTGCTGCTGCTGCTGCTGATTATGATCCTGCTGGTGATGCTGCTGCTGCTGCTGCTGCTGTTGGTGTGGAGGAGCAGCCCCTACAACCTGGAAGCCCCTCTAATGAGGGCCCATCTGGTCCTGCCAAAGGGAGGAAGAGGTGTATGCAACAACAGGAGAGGAGGCAGTACTACATTGAGGAAGCGCACGAGGATGAAGTGCTGGAGTGGCTGAGAGAGAACGACTATCTGTGGCGGAAGGGACACCGGCTGTACAGGGACACCAAGCGGAAGCAGGCTGCTTGGAGAGAGAGGGCGGAGAGTATGGGCTACACTTCGGAGGTGCTCCTCGGCTGGTGGAAGCACATGCACACCTGGTACGGGAAGCTGCACCGCAAAAAATCTGGCCAGGCCAGGGTTAAGCTGACGGACAGAGAGAACTATGTCATGGCCAAGTGCAGCTTCCTGGAGGGTGAGGTCTGCCACCAAGGAGCACCAGGAGCCCAAATCTCTACCCTCTCTCTCCGGCAGCCTGCTGGGAGCCAGTCCTCTGGCGGCCGAGAGTCAGTCCCTGTCTCCATGCAGGTATCTGTGGAGCGTGCCACGGTGGAGAACCCCCGGGCAGGTGTTGAAAGCGTAGTGGAGGGCGATGAGGACTCCCTGGTGCGGTGGGAAAAAGGAGACATCGAGTCCACCACTGCTGAAGCCCCATCCACCCACACCTCTGCCACCACAGTAAGGCAGAGAGCCGGACCGCAGGAGGGGCAGAGCCACAAGGTCCTGGTGGAGATCAGGGACACCATCCGCACCAGCATAGGTCTCCTCTCTCAGCTTGCCCCCATCGAATCCTCCTCCTCCAACCACAAGCCCTTCCTCAATTATGTGAACCAGACCCTCAAGGAGATGGCGGATCCCCAGTACCAGGTGGTGAAGGAGAGGATCACCACACTGCTTAACAACCCTCCAGACCCAGAGGCACCTGCTCCCACCCAGTCCAGGTCTGCTCCTCCACCCCAGGTGATGTCCCTCCCATACCAAGGCTTCCCACAGCCCCTCACCTACCAGGGCTACAGCTACCCGGAGGTCCATCAGCACAGACAGCAGCCCTTACAAATGCAGGCACAGCCCTTACAAATGCAGGCACAAATGCAGCAGCCCTTACAAATGCGGGCGACACCATTGCCACCGGTTCCAATGATGCTACCGATGCCAACCACGACAGTCCTCACCCCGCTGCAGAGCAGGCAGCCCCACTACACTGCTCCTTCCTCCATCCCACAGCCAAGCCCGGCCTCAGTACATCTGTCCTCAGTACTGGGGCTGACACCCCATGGCATGGAGGAAGGACCTCTCAGCATCACGGGGCTGAGCCAGCTGTCCGACAGCTTCCTCAACACACCGTCCCCTGTTGTCCTCTCGGGGCTAGGCACTCCAATAACACCTCAGACCAGCACTGCAGCAGCACCCACCTCCACAGCACCTGCTCCCTAACACCTTAGATTGGGCACACACCTCCGAGTGACCAAGAGGAGTGCAAGTGACTGGCTGCCTGGATATTTGTGGACTTTATTTGGACACTTGACTTCGGTCATGTTTATTTTACAGCTTGTTATTAATAAAGTTTATCTTTGTTTCACACACTTGCTTCATTAATTTTTTTCTATAAAGTCTGGGTGGAAACTTTTAGAAATGGTTTATCCTTTGCATGCTTGTGGGATGGGTTAAGATAGCAGTGGGATGAGCAGGGATACCTTTGGGATGGGTTAAGATAGCTGTGGGATGGGAAGGGATACCTGTGGGATGGGAAGGGATACCTGTGGGATGGGCAGGGATACGTATGGGATGGGTAATAGTTGTGGGATAGATAAACCTCCAGTGCAAGCATAGTGGGACTGTATGGTCCACCCTCCCAGGTGCCACCCCTATGGCCCTTCATTATCAATTACAATGTAAGCATTGATCCACACATGTCAACATAAACACAACTCTTTATTAAACGCCCTGTTCATTGTAGGCCAACCAAACATACATGGCCCAATCTCATCCGTGTGATGAGACAGGCTGAAGGAAGCATCCATTAAGCATCTACCATCCTGTCTTGCCACTCCACCACTCCAGCTGGGGAGTTGCACCAGTGTTTCAGGAGGTTGCGCTGCTTCTTCGCCTCACATGAGGCTCTGTTGGGCCCTTGCACATCCTCACTGTCGATCAGGTTTTGCCCTTGCCTCCATTCCCCAGGCTCCATGTCCCCATTGCCTTGCTGGAGGTCCACGAGCCTGTTCTGCAAGACTGGGTAGCGGGTGCACATGAAATTGTGCAGGATGCAGCAAGCTTCCATGATCCTCCTCATGGTCTCTGGGCGATGCTGCATGTTGGTGAGAAGTACCTGGAACCTGTTGGCCAGGATGCCAAAGGCGTTCTCCACCACCCGCCTTGCCCTGGACAGCCTGTAGTTGAAGATCCTCTCTTCATGGGTGAGGCATCTGGAGGTGTAGGGCTTCATGAGGTAGGTTCTGAGGGAGAAGGCGTCATCCCCCATGATGAAGTAGGGCACATCTTGCGTGTCGTTGGGCAGCGGGTCTGGATCTGGGAAGCCCACCATGAGGTTGCTTTCCAGCCTCTCCTTGAGGTGACTGTCGTTGTATACCTGGGCATCTGAAGATGAGCCATTGCCTGAAACATCGATGTACATGAACTTGTAGTCAGCATCGACCATGGCAAAGAGGATGATGCTGAAGAAACCCTTGTAGTTCTGATAAGTGGACCCTGACTTGGCTGGAGCTTTGCAGGCCACATGCTTGCCATCTATGGCTCCAACGGTGTGGGGGAATTTCCACTTATGATACCACTGCTCTGCAACTTTCTTCCATCCTTCTTCAGTGGTGGGGCACTGGAGGAGCTCCTCCATGTATTCTTCGATGATGGCCTGCACCACTTCTCTGACAACAAAGCTGATGGTGCTGGGTGGCACCCTCCAGCCGTACTGCATGCTCCTGTAGGTGGTTCCTGAGGCCAGGTGGCGCAGAGTGAGTGTCACCTTGAGCCCAGGTTCCAGGCTGGGTGGGAAGTTGGTGTTTGTCTTGGTCAACCTGGGTGTCAGGTGCTGCACAACTTCGTCAAACATGGCTGGAGGCATCCTCATGAAGTTCTGGAATGCCTGAGGGTCTTCGCTCCTGAGCTCCACCATCAGCTTGTCGTAAAGTACGTACTGTGCTCTTCTGGTGAACCATCTTCGGAGCCAGACTTTTTTTGGGTGCCTCCTTTTCTTCCCGTAGTACTGTTCACAGAGACTGTAGATGGTTTCGCAGTGTTGCAGAAGGATGTTGGCTGCCAAAAGGATTTTGTCGCAATCCACGGTGGACATGACTGGATGCTGTGGAAGAGGAAGAGTCAGATGAAGGCTGCAGAGGTCTGCACTGCTGGTCTGCTGGTCTGAAAGTGCGATGCAGATGAGTTGCTCCCCCTTTTTATAGGCAGTATAGGTTTTCCGCTAGGCATCCTCTAGGCATCCTCTAGACATCCTTAATATCCGAGATAGGTCCCCTCTGCGAACATTTTTTCCATTTTAAACACTTTGTTTCCATGCTGCATCCATTCTGCATCCGTTCTGCATCCGTTCCGCGTCCGTTCCGCTTCCTCCCTGCATCCGGGCGGATGCGAGTTGAGCGGATGCGTAGCGGATGCTTAGCGGATATAGTGGATGCGTAACGGATGCGTAGTGGATGTGTAGCAGATGCGTAGCGGATGCAGAACGGACGAACTGGATACATTTTCTGCGCAAAAGTTTTAAACAGCCTAAAACATTTTGAGCGGATGAAACATCAATAAACGGATTCTGGACGGATAGAGAGGAAGCAAAATGGAGGCAGTGAGTACATCGCGTTTTCGAACGGATGGCAAGGTTTTTTGTCCGTTTTACATCCTCTTTGCATCCGTTGGTGCAGTGTGACAGGGGCTTAACTTGGTCAGTGCAGGGTAAGTGAACATCATATAATTGAAGTAGCAGTGCAACACAAGGTTAATTCAAACTCTGATTTATTTTGGTTAAACTGCCTACATCTGATCAGCAAGTTTTATGAATACCATGACTCAATCAAAATTCAGGTGGTTTGCACACTCCCTCAGTTCTTTGTGAAAATGAGTTAGAGATATGGAATGTCCAATAAAGGAAGCTTCTTCACTAATGAGGCCTGGCACCTCATTATTCTCTCAAAGGATAATCAGCTACAACAATTGTTAGCTGTTATTAATAGCTTCTTGGCCAGTGGGACAGAGATGTAAAGAAACCTTAGCAATGTTCTCCTGGTGCAAAAGCTCATGGGATACCCCCAGGAATTTTCTGAAAAAGCAAGTTATGATTTTGTACTTCCAAATGATGATTGGTGATGTCATGTGTGCTATAGTTCCATTAGTGAGCAGATTGTTTTGGCTTAGTGCTCCTGGATGTCGGTCTTACAAAAGGAGCCTGTGCACCACCCAAAAAATTCCTCAGAGTAGTGGTCCAAAAGGCAGTGGAGAATAGGGGAGGGTCCTGTTGTGCTATGGTCAATTGGGTCACAAAGCATCAGATATGACTTAGTGATTGAACAATAAATGCTTCTATTGTGGTCACAGTCAATCTCAGAGAGCTGTGTCTCACAAAGTCAGGTGTGAAAGATCAAGTCCACATGTGAAGGTACAATTAAATTGCTATTCATGCCTATGCACAGGACTTTTCTCAACTAATGAATAGCATCTGCTTAGGGTTAGAGAAAAGTCCATGGAATTCAATGGAGATTGGACTTAGTTTGCTTGTGACGACATGGGGATTCTAGGCTGATCCCTCTTTTGACTCTGCCCTACTCCTTCTACACACAAACAGTGACTGGTCTTACTAGCTGATTTTGGGGACAAATTGAGAGCTCAGTGGGAGCAGGGCTTGACCTCAGTGTATTAGTGAACTGACTCTGCCAATTGAAACAGCTGCCTTACTTTGTCTGATAGTTCCCAGTCTTCACTTTGGAGCTTAAATATCTATCAGAAAACAGAAAAGTAACTATGGCAAAAGTGTTTCAGGAAAAGAAAACATGGATTTGATTATCACATGGGGTGACTTTGAGCCAATCACATCAAGTGATTGGAATCATTTAAAAAGCAATTCTGGCAGTATTAAAAACAACAAAATAAAACTATTTTATTTGTTTGAAAAATTGGGCTTGAAAAAAGTAACAGTGGAAAAACTTTGTGAGGGAATGTTTCGTGGTACCACATTATTTCTGTTTTTGTTGCAAGTTCCTTCTATTCTGAAAAAAGGAAAGGTAGCCATACTAGCCAAAAATGAAAATCCAAAAATCAATATTAGGGAATATTTTTATGAGGTCCACTCATAATCACAAAAATGGATGAAAGCTTTATAGTTTGCAGAATTCTTCAACAGGCAAGAGAGCCAACAGCAAAAAAAAATAAAAATCTGCACTTGCCTATGTCTTATGCTAATTGTGAGAGTAACAATATTCTACATACTTTTCCAAGTAGCCTTTGAGATTTCCAGAATGGCTGATGGATTGAATAATTGATGTCTGTTGATTTTGCAAAATACAAATTCCAATTGTTTCACAAGCTTGTTTTCAACTTCACGTGAAACATACAAATGACTTGATAGATGGAAAATAGATGTAAAGAGAGGAACATTACAGTTTTTATAGTTGAAGGTAATGTTGTACAATGCCTTTGTTCATCTTGGAAGGTAAGCAGAATTACCCTTGGTGCTTGATTGGGGATCTCTTGGGGATTACAGAATTGTTGGCTAAACTGGGATTTTTTAAAAAAAATAAGGAAGCAGCAATTTCTAACTGTTTCTGTATCACTGCCAGTAAAAGGGAAATTAAGCCATCATCAAGAAAGAATCTCAGCTTGAAATCATCTTAATTTTTCCTTAATTGTCCACTAATGTTATCTACCAACAGAGCTCCAAGAGCTCCAATTCATTCTCCATAGGTAGAATTCCAGCTTTATGAGGATCTTCACATATATTAGACTCTTTCATCTCTCTGTTGTTCTCAACATGGGATGAGTGTTGTCAGTGCCAACTTGAACTACTGCTTGGTTTCATGGAGCACCATTTGGATGCAGGGAGTAATTCCTTCTAATCTATCTTGATATCATTGAAATACAATAGAACATGCAGGTATAGATCTCAGTAAACTAAAATAGAAATAATATAAATATAACCTTCGCACCCTGTAATTCCTTGATTCCACTGAAAAAACCATTATTGTTATTTTACATGGAAAATTGGAGCCCCCCTCCTTTTTTTTTTTTTGCTTCCTTAACTCTGATGGTTTTGTCTTTTGGCTTCTCTATATTTATATGAATAAACAAAATAGGGTCTTATCTAGGGGTGGGATTCAAATAATTTAACAACCGGTTCTCTGCCCTAAAGAGTTCTTCCAATAACCAGTTTGCCAAACTGCTCAGAAAGTTAACAACCAGTTCTCCCAAAGCTGTGCGAACCAGGTGAATCCCACCACTGATCTTATCTTCCCTATGTTGTATATTAGCTGCATTTGAAGCCTTTTGTATTAGGGTTATAGGAGGAAAAAGTTTCTTCTAAATGTCTGTGGAGAAGCTTGACTGAGGCATTTAAAAAAAAATAACCTAGCTAGGTTCATATCTCCTTCCCTTATTAATGGGAGACAATGCTGCAGAAAATTAAACAGCCAAAAATGGCTTGAAATGGCGTGCAAACTGTCCACCTTTGAACTAAAGATAAAACAAAGGGAGCATTATCACATAGAAGCACTTAAAATATAGGAATAAATATACTAAGAGAATGGTGCATTCTTTACCCAGAAGCTTATTTTTTTAAAATGTGTTTTGGAAGCTAGGGCTTTGAGGATATATACTAGTTTTGTTACAGACCTCAGTGCATTGTATGATAAATAAAAACAGACTCTGTGTTATGACATTCAAATCTGCCCATAATTGGGATCAAGCTATTTGAAAGATTCCATTCTCCCATTATGTCTGTGTCCTTGTTTGTATGGCCTAGGAGAGGACCCCTAGTTGTGCCATTAAGCAGCATGAGAAATAGCCTCCAGCAATTCATTGCACATGCCAGGAATAAGAGTGTTCATTATGGATTTGTTGCTGTAGTTTTAATGGCAAGGACTGGGAGAGCCACTTTTATGGGTTCCTTTTTCAGGAGTCAATGTACTATGGATGGTCTTGGGAATGGCACAGTTTGACCCGGGGTTCTATAACAGTTCCAGAAAGTGCCACTTACTACAGACCCAATTGAGCAGCAAAATATCAAAAATTCCCTGTCTTAAAATGCCAGACTGAATCCTTGCATGTCTGTCTTTCTGCTATCAAAAAAGGAGAATATGTAAACCACTTAAGACTTGGAGAGCGCCGTAAAGCATTATGGAGCAGTATATAAGTCTGTTGTTTTTCTATTTATGCGCTAAAGCTGATTTATCTGCTGAAATCAATTAAGCTAGTTAAGATGTTTAGCTTTTTCATTTAGCTTTTCCCTGAGGTTTAATTTTTCCTCTAGTTTAGCTTTTTCCTGAGGGATTTGAATTGATTTGTTGCTATATTTTAATTATAATTCTATTTTATATTTTATTCTTATTAGCTGGTATGAAACTATTAAAAGACATGGAATGAAAAGGAAAAAAGCTAGGCATTCATGTATGCACCTATACAAAGTATACCTCTATTTATCCTTTGCTTTGATAGTAAAGTATCATGGGCCATTCCCAAATAAAGGGAATTTACTACTCCCTTCTTTTAATATTTGGATTCTGGATAGGCCATTTCACTTTAATTGCCACATCCATAACAACTTAAAGGCGACGATTTTTCAAGCAACAAACAAAAAAACCTTTCATTTGGGAGCATTGAGATGAGAAACTTTATACAGATTCTAGTGGAACCAGATTTCAGTCTTCTGTAAGATGTTTCAGTTAGGGAAAAATCTATATCCAAGGTCAATGGCTTCAGGCAAAAATTCTTTACTTCCTTGAGCTGGGTTTTCATTCCTGTCATGCTGATAATATATAAGGATAATTTTGAATGGCATTTTCCCCTTCCTGATTAACAGGAGTCCCAATGTGAGAAGGAATGATGGTGTACTAAAATTAAAAAGCATTGGGGACTGTGTCATAAAGCACTGATTTTGAGTACAAGCAAAGCTTTGTCTCCCAATGAAAATAGATACTATGAAAAAAGGACAAAAATCCCCATCTTTCCTGCTGCCATCTGATAATTCTCTATCTTGCACACAGACACATGATTGGTCATTTAGTGACTGTTCAAAAAAAATTTTATTTTTATTTTATTTTATTTGGTTTGTCAATTGCTTATAAGATAATAGGTGTAAGTAAAAACATAGTTATGAATACATGGATGCACATAAGAAAAATAAAAGAAACAATAGGACAGGGATGATAGGCACATTGGTGCACTTATGCACATCCCCTACAGACCTCTTAGGAAAGGGGTGAGGTCAATAGTAGAAAGTCTAAGGTTAAAGTTTTTGGAGTTTGGGGAAGAAACCACAGAGTTAGGTAGATTATTCCAGACATTGACCACTCTGTTGCTGAAGTCGTATTTCCTGCAATCAAGTTTGGTGTAATTAACCTTGAGTTTGTATCTATTGTTTGCTTTTGTATTGTTATGGTTGAGGCTGAAGTATTCATTGACAGTAGGACATTGCAGTGTATGATTTTATATACTATACTTAGATCAGACCAAAGGCGGAGTAGTTCTAGGTTTTCTAGGCCTAGAATTTCAAGTCTGGTGGCATAAGGTATTCTGCAACGAGTAGAGGAGTGGAGAACTCTTCTAGTGAAATATTTCTGGACTTTCTCAACTGTGTTAATATCAGATACATAATGTGGGTTCCAGACTGATGAGCTGTATTTGAGTATTGGTCTTGCAAAAGTTTTGTAAGCTCTAGTTAGTGGTATAATATTAGCAGAGAAAAAGCTATGTAAGATTAGATTAACAACTCTTAATGCCTTTTTGGCCATGTAGTTACAGTAGGCTCTAGCACTTAAATCATTAGAGCTGAGTACTCCAAGATCCTTGACAGAGTTTGGATCATCAACAAGGTCTTGACTATTCAGCCTGCATTATATTTTCTGATTTTTTTTGCCAATATGTAAGACAGAGCATTTATTTGTTGAGTTTTGAAGTTGCCATTTGTTTGACCATTCTGGTACATAGTCGAAGTCTTTTTGAAGGGTAGCAGTATTGTCTGTGGTATTGAACAGCTTTACATCATCATCGAAGAGAACGCAATTGCTCTTAATATGATCACAGAGGTCATTTATGTAGAGTATGAAGAGAGTTGGTCCTAGAACACTGCCTTGGGGGACACTGTTGTTGACAGGTACAGAATTTGATAGGACACTCCCAATTTTGACCATTTGTTGTCTGTTTGACAGGAATGCTTCTATCCAGTTATGCAGGTGTCCAGAAACACCATAAGATTTTAGTTTTAGGAGTAGTTTGTCATGTACCACTGAATCAAGGGCTTTACAGAAGTCTATGTAGATTGTGTCTGTTGCTTTGCCCTAAAGGTGGTATTCAACCAGTTCACACCTACTCAGGTGAACCGGTAGTGGTTATTTGGCATGGGTCACCGTACCGATGGTGACCCCTGGCTGGCCACACTCCCAACCCAGTCACCCAGTCGCTCACTTGTGATTGCTTTCCTAGCTTTCTGTTCCCCACGTCCTCTTTCTCCCTGGGGGAAAGGAAGAAAGGCATGGACGCTGAAAGTATCACTTTCCTCATGTGAGTTTAAAGTGTCAGGAGTGAGAAAAAGTGCGGTCTGACAGAGGAGGTGGGGGTGAATCGAGCCTAGGAGCACTTTTGCAACATAAAAGAAATGCATTTTGGAAACAGGTCCTTTAAAAACTTCTCCAAGGATTCCCCATGGATGCTGCAAGTATCGCTTTCCCCTTGTGAGTTAAAGTGCTGGAGTGAGAAGGAGTGCGGTCTGACAAAGGGGGTGGGGGAATCCACTCCAGCCTTGGAGAAGTTTAAATGAGCTGCTTCTAAAATGCTTGTCTGTTAAGTGCTCGCTCTCTCTCTCTCTCTCTCTCCCTCTCTCCCTCTCTCTCTCTCTCTCTCTCTCTCTGTGTGTGTGTGTGTATGTGTGTGTGTGTGTGTGTGAGAGAGAGAGAGAGAGGAAGGTAGAGAAAGAAAGAAAAAAATAGGAAGAGAGAGAGAGATAAAACTCTGTGCTATTATTTTTAATTGTTCCATTATTTATCATGTGTTAATATTTTACACTGTCCCTACACCTGGAATGATTTTTCTGCCTTTTTTTTGTCCAGGGCTACCACATATTTTTCAAGGTTTACGTGCATTCAATGTCCAGAGCATAAAATACACAGGTGTTTAACAAGAGTTGAAAGGGATCTTGGAGGTCTTCTAGTCCAATCCCCAGCTCAGGCAAGAAAACTGAAGATGCCAAACTCTGAGTAGAAATCCTGGGACAGGTGTCAGAATAATACTTAGAAGGGACCTTGGGGTGAACCCTATACCATTTCAGAGAAATGGCTGTCCAGTCTTTTCTTAAAAACTTCCAGTGATTGAGCACTCAGAACTTCTGGAGACAGGCAGTTCTACTGGTTAATTATTCTCACTGTCAGGAAGTTTCTCCATAGTTTTAGGTTGCTTCTCTCTGTTCAGTTTCCATCCATTGCTTCTTGTTTGCATTCTGCTTCTTTGGAAAATACATTGTCCCCCTTTCTTTGTGGTAGCCCCTTAAAAGCCTGTTGCCTCTCATACTCTTGAGTAAAGCATGTGAGATATTTCCTCCTTTCAGCAGTCCATGAAAGTACATCTATAGTATGCAGATAATAAAGTCAAAAAAGGTGAACAACATTTTTACAGAACTATAGATAAGTTGAGGCTGGGTGACAAGGAATGGCTGGGAGGGGAGGGTGCAGGTGAGGCACCCCTTGATGTGAGTGACATTGAGTTGGCCATGCCCACCCAGTCACATGCCATGCCCACCCAGTCACATGACCACCAAGGACGCCCACCCAGTCACATGACCACTTAGCTACACCCACCCAGTCACATAGCCACCAAGCCACACCCACCAAATAAGCCACATCCACAGAACCAGTCGTAAAAAAATTTGAATTCCACCACTGCTTTGCCCTGATCGAGTTGTGTAGTCCATATATTTTTGCAGTGTAAGAGTTACAGATTGCAGGACAGTATTTTTCTGAAACCAAATTGTTTATTAGAGAGTAGGTTGTTTATCTCCAAGTGGAGGATAATGAATTGGTTAATAATTGATTCAATGACTTTATAGGTGATGCAGCATAAAGAGATTGGTCTATAATTTTCAACTAGGCTGGGGTCTCCCTTTTTGAAGATGTGGATGACTATGGCTTGTGACCATAATTTGGGCAAGGAACTGATCCTGAAAGATTTTTCAAAGATTATGCTTAGGGGTTCGGCTATGGCAGTGGGTAGCTTTTTTAAGAAGTAGGCACATATTCCATCCGGTCCAATAGATAGAGATCGTTTTAGATTGTGCAGTGCTTTTTCAACATTGTCTTCTGTAAAATCAATATGTATTAGATCATTGTAGTTGTCTGTGGTTCGGCTAGGAAATACTGGGCATGATCCATTGCTGTTTACAAATATTGAGCCAGTGAATGTGTTAAAGAGGTTGGCTTTAATGGTGTCATCATTGCAGTCTTTACCATTAGGTCCTTTCAGGAGTGGGATGGACCTTCAGTCTTTTAGTTTGTTGTTTACAAAATTGTAGAAAGCGTGGGTGCAGTTGGTGTGTAAAAGATTTTCCTCTTATTAAATGTGATAATTGGTGCATTCAAGTCTTTATCTAGTGGCATAAATTTTTGTATCGGCTTTTGAAGTTGGCAACTTGATGAGATTTGTTTTTCCACCAAAGTGATCTCTTTTTGGATTGAAGCTTCTTTATTGTTAAGGGTAATCTGTTTTTTCTGATTTTTGGACTTGTTATTGGTACATTTTGTTTGATGACTCTTTTGACTTCAAGTAAAAATATGTTGTAATGGTCTTCAACAGTATTGCATCCAGTAAATAGAAATTGCCAATCAAGGGATGAGAGATCATCGTTTATAAAATCATAGTTGCCTTTTTTGAAGTTATAATTGGGGATCACATTGTTGTGTTGATTTTTGTGTGGACCTATGTTGAGACAAAATCAATCATGCTGTGGTCACTGTTGGAAAAGAGTTCTTTAATTTGTATTCCGTAAATTGAATTCAAATTACTGCAGAAGATGAGATTGAGGCAGTTGTTAAGTCTAGTATTGTTAGTTACCAGTTGTTTCAGTCCCAGGTTTGTTCCAGCATTGTAGAAGGTTGCATGTATGTGTTCAGTTTCATATTTGTTTAGGGTCCAATTAATTGAAGAAGGTAGATTGAAGTCACCAAGAAAGATAAAAGTGTGTGGGCAGGATGTTGCCCGTGTTAATAGTGAATTTAGCTTGTTTACATGTTCGATGTCATTATCAGGGGCTCTGTAACATAGTAAGAATCAAAATGTGATATTTAAGGACAGTTCACAGACTATGGCCTTAGAAAGAGCAAACTTTTGGGTAACTTGGATGTTTTTTAGATGTAAGGACTTTTTATGGAAGATAGCAACACCACTTCCTCAACGGATTTCATGATCTGATCAGTAAACATGATGGTCTCTTACTGTGGTAATGGAGTCAGGGAGAGATGCATTGAGCCATGTTTCACAGACAAATATGATGTCGAATTTAGCCATATTTAGTAAGAGGAGAAATTCAGGTAATTTATTCACATGGCTTCTTGCATTGAGTAGCTTGCATTTAAGGCCAGTTGTAATTGGAATTGAGGTACTTAGGGATGTGCGTGACTAGTTTTGAGTGATGGTGGGTTGGATGAAGTAGGATTGGATGTGGAGTTGTGTGTTATGTGACTTATTTTTGATACAATCAGCGTGGCAGTCAATGTAGAAATCCTTCTCTCCATTGTCTAGACATCTTTTGAGTTTATTGTGGAGTTCACAGGAGCGGATTCTTTGCAGTATGGATAAGTCTGGTCTTGAGCGAAGTTTCTGATCTTGAGTGAAGTTTCTGGTCTTGAGTGAAGTTGTGAATTATGAATTATGAAATTATGAAGGACTTCTCCAAAGCTACTTAGGATCCCCATAGTTATATGACCACACTTTGGCTGCTGAGAAATCAGCCCACGTTTAAGCCCATGTCACACTGGCCAATGGATGCAAAACGGACACAATGGATGAGAAAAATGTTCCATCCGTTGTTATCCGCTCTCAAAAGGGGCAAAAATTTGCATAACCAGAGCAGATAAAACGGATGCGGGGAGGACGAAGGGCGGACGCAAAGCGGATGCAGAACGGAAGCCTAACGGATGGAAGCAGATGGGAGCGGATGGGAGTAGGTGGCACATCCGCGGGGCTTCTGGGGGGCCTCAGCAAAGCGGACGCGGAACGGATACAGTGGATGCACAGCAGACACTGAACGGATAAAGCGGATGAACAGCGGATGCACAGCGGATGCACAGCGGAAGCCTAACGGATGCCTGGCGTTCACTGCGTATGCGGGGAGGATGCATTGCATCAGCCCCGTGGATATAACGGAAGCAGCTCGGAAGCAGGTCACCATTCAGAGGAAAGACCTGCTGCTGGACACATCGACTGCCTTGCCTGCCCTGCCTGCATGTCTGCCTGCCAGCCTTGCTGCCAACCTTGCTACCAGCCTTGCTGCCAGCCTCCCTGCCAGCCTTGCTGCCAGCCTCCCTGCCAGCCTTGGTTCATGTCTGCCTGCCAGCCTTCCTGCCAGCCTTGGTTCATGTCTGCCTGCCAGCCTTGGTTCATGTCTGCCTGCCAGCCTTGGTGCCTGCCTGCCTGCCAGCCTGCCTGCCAGCCTTCCTGCAAGCCTCCCTGCCAGCCTTTCTGCCAGCCTTGGTTCCTGCCAGGCTCCCTATCAGCCAGCAACCCCACAATCATGCGGAAGCACAGCAAGCCTCAGCCATCTGCTGCCAGCCCTGGCAAGAGGGACAGGGCTACCATCCCGCCCCCTGGCCCTCACTCTGGTTCTGCTGGGGCTTCTGCAGCATGGGCTCACTCTTCTGGGGCTGGCGCTTCTGCTGCTTCTGTTTCTGGAGGAGCTGATGACAAGCACTCCAGCACCAGCCACCTCCACAGCACCTGCACCCTTCACCCCTGAGACTGAGCGACCAAGAGGAGTGCCAGAGACTCTTTTTTGTCTTATAGCTTGTTGTTAGTAAAGTCTATTTTGGATTCACACACTTGCTTCATTTCTTTTTTTGTATAAAGTCTTGCTGGAAACTTTTAGAATTGGCTTAAGCCTTTGCATGCTTGTGGGATGGGTTAAGAAAGCAGTGGGATGGGCAGGGATACCTTTGGAATGGGTAATAGCTGTGGGGATAGATAAACCTCCAGTGTAAGCATAGTGGGACTGTATGGTCCACCCTCCCAGGTGCCACACCTATGGCCCTTTATTATCAATAATAATGTAATCAATTATCCACACATGTCAACATAAACACAACTCTTTCTTACACGCCCTGTTCATTGTAGGCCAACCAAACATACATGACCCAATCTCATCCGTGTGATGAGACAGGCTGAAGGAAGCATCCATTAAGCATCTACCATCCTGTCTTGCCACTCCACTGCTCCAGCTGGGGAGTTGCACCATTGTCTCAGGAGGTTGCGCTGCTTCTTCGCTTCATTTGAGGCTCTGTTGGGGCCTAGCACATCCTCAGTATCTATCAGGTTTCACCCTTGCCTCCATTCCCCAGGCTCCATGACCCCATTGGCTTGTTGGAGGTCCACAAGCCTGTTCTGCAAGACTGGGTAGCGGGTGCGCATGAGATTGTGCAGGATGAAGCAAGCTTCCATGATCCTCCTCATGGTCTCTGGGCAATGCTGCATGGTGATGAGAAGTACCTGGAACCTGTTGGCCAGGATGCCAAAGGCGTTCTCCACCACCCGCCTTGCCCTGGACAGCCTGTAGTTGAAGATCCTCTCTTCATGGGTGAGGAGTCTTGAGGTGTAGGGCTTTATGAGGTAGGTTGTGAGGGAGAAGTCGTCATCCCCCACGATGAAGTAGGGCACATCTTGCGTGTCGTTGGGCAGGTGGTCTGGATCTGGAAAGCCCATGATGAGGTTGCCTTCCAGCCCCTCCTTGAGGTCACTGGCATTGCATACCTGGGCATCTGAACATGAGCCGCTGCCTGAAGCATCAATGTACATGAACTTGTAGTCAGCATTGACCATGGCAAAGAGGATGATGCTGTAGAAGCCCTTGGAGTTGAAATAAGTGGACCCCGACTTGGCGAGAGCTTTGCAGGCCACGTGCTTGCCATCTGTGGCTCCAATGGTGTGGGGGAAGTTCCACTTCTGATACCACTGCTCTGCAACTTTCTTCCATCCTTCTTCAGTGGAGGGGTACTGGTGGAGCTCCTCCTTGTATTCTTTGATGATGGCCTGCCCCACTTCTCTGACCACAATGCTGATGGTGTTGGATGGCACCCTCCAGCCGTTCTGCATGCTCCTGTAGGAGGTCCCTGAGGCCAGGTGGCACAGAGTGAATCTCACCTTGAGCCCAGGTTCCAGGCTGGGCCGGAAGCTGGTGTTTGCCTTGGTCAACCTGGGTGTCAGGCACTGCACAACTTCGTCAAACATGGCTGGAGGCATCCTCATGAAGTTCTGGAATGCCCGAGTGTCTTCGCTCCTGAGCTCCACCATCAGCTTGTTGTACAGTCCGTCCTCCGCTCTACTGGCAAACCATCTTTGGACCCAGACTCTTTTTGGGTGGCTCCTTTTTTTCTCGCAGTAGTGTTCACAGAGCCTGCAGATGGCTTCGCACTGTTGCAGAACGATGGTGGCTGCCGAAAGGACTTTGTTACAATCCACGGTGGACATGACTGGATGCTGTGGAAGAGGAAGAGGCAGATGAAGGCTGCAGAGGTCTGCACCGCTGGGCTGCTGTTCTGAAAGTGCGATGCAGGTGAGTTGCTCCCCCTTTTTATAGGCAGTATAGGTTTTCTGCTAGGCATCCTCTAGGCATCCTGTAGGCATCCTCTAGACATCCTTAATATCCGAGATAGGTCCCCTCTGCGAACGTTTTTTCCGCTTTAAACGCTTTGTTTCCACTAGGCATCCGTTCTGCATCCGTTCTGCATCTGTTCTGTGTCCGTTCCACTTCCTCCCTGCGTCCGGGTGGATGGAGTTGCGCGGATGCGGAACGGATGCCTAGCGGATATAGCGGATGCGTAACAGATGCGTAACGGATGCGTAGTAGATGCAGAATGGACGAACTGGATACATTTTCCGCGCAAAAGTTTTAGGCAGCCCAAAACATTTGGAGCGGATGAAACGTCCATAAACAGATGCTGGACGGATAGAGAGGAAGCCAAATGGAGGCAGTGAGTACAGAACGGATACATCGCGTTAACCAATGGATGGCAAGGTTTTTTGTCCATTTTACATCCTCTTTGCATCCGTTGGTTCAGTGTGACGTGGGCTTTATAGCAATAGCAATAGTACTTATATACTGCTTCACAGTGCTTTACAGCCCTCTCTAAGCTGTTTACAAAGTCAGCATATTGCCCCCAACAATCTGGGTCCTCATTTTACCAACCTCAGAAGGATAGAAGGCTGTGTCAACCTTCAGCCAGTGCGAATTGAACTGCTGAACTGCAGGCAGCCAGCAGTCAGCAGAAGTAGCCGTTTGTACTGCACTCTAACCACTGCACCACTGTGACTCTATGGCTGTTTGCAGAGTTCCATGGTGACAAAGCAATGTTTCATGATGATTTTGCCAAACACTAGAATTTACTTCTGGTTTCCTGCAAAAACACCCCATAGCAAACCACTGGTTCACTTAATGATCATGGCATTTGCTTAACAATTATGGTGATTGCTTTATGGAATTTGCTTAACAATTGCTGCAAAAAAAGGTTGTTCATATCCAATGATGTAATGAGTCATTTTGCAACTGTCACCACTTAGACTGTAATGACTGTCAATCCATTAAGGCCATAACTTAAGGATTTCTTATATACCACAAATCCAACATAGCAGCCATTTCTGTTTCTTTCTCTTTTTTGCATTAAAACAATATCGAAGTGAATTAAGTGCAATTGTTTGGCTGTAACAGTTTGTTTTCATCTGCTGAATTATTATTAAATAAAAAGTAAACCTGAGATTCAGGATTTTTTCTTGTTTTGTCAATATATCTGAGGAATGAAAACACAGAGTTTCAGACTGATGTGCAAATCCACAAGCTAGCATATACTGCCAAAATTTTGATACTGTTTATGTATTCATTTTACAAATATAAATGTTAATCATTCCCAAATGATTCCGGTTGGCTGACACTAGAATTATATAAATGTTAAACATATGAGTAAACATTTAATACCCTCCCTAATAGCTCTGAAACCTGGGTAAAATCTTTCATAAGGAAGGGCGTGTGCGTCTCAACTAAAACATTTTAATATGAATCTTTTTGAGACTCTCCTTATCCTTCTGCAGAGGATTGAAAACTGCGGAAACCCCACCCCCCAAATGCATGGAAGTATAATAGTATAAACTTCATCATTGCATCCATGGGCATCAGCTGTACATTGAGCTACCCTTGAAAGTTTGATTATTTGGAAGCTATAGCTCAGTGATGGGATTCAAATTTTTTTACTACCGGTTCTGTGGGTGTGGCTTGGTGGGTATGGCATGCTTGGTGGGCATGGTAGGAGAAGGTTACTGCAAAATCCCATTCCCCCACCCACCCCATTAATCTGCTTTTCAGCTCTGTTCTCCTTTGTAGGGCAACAAAAGAAGTCCCATGAGATCAGCAGACTCAGGAAGCAGAGAATAGATGTGGGCGGGGCCAGTCAGAGATGGTATTTGCTGGTTCTCCGAACTACTCAAAATTTCCACTACCGGTTCTCCAGAACTGGTCAGAACCTGCTGAATACTACCTTTGATATAACTGGTACAGAGTGCCACAGTAGTTCTTAGAGGGGTCCTATATGACCCATATTACATCACTGCTATGCGAGTTGCATTTGTTGCCAATGTGCTTCCAAATGCAATTCTAGGTGTTGGTCATTACCTTTAAAGCCCTGCATGGCAAAGGTCCAGGTTACTTGAGGAACTGTCTACCCTGATGGGACTGGCCCACCCAATCTGCATGGCCAGAGGGGGCATACTTTGGATCCTGTCAGTCAAGGAATTTCAACTGGCAGGGTCCAGGAAAAGAGCCTTCTCTGCCATGGCTCCCTGCCCTTTGGAATATCCACCCTCCTGAATTTCTGTAAGAGCCTTAAAACCTGGTTCTGCCAGATGACTTGGGCTCCAATGGGGGAGCTTTGGAGGAGCCAAAAGAGGTGGTTGATTAATTAAGAGCTAATCTAACCTCCCCCCACCCATGCACCTGGTTCCTCCTTCCTTGTCCATCTTGTGTTGGTGATTTTATTTTGTTTGTATTGTCTTTTATGTGCTGATTTTAATTTTTTTTTTATCCTGCAAGCCACCCAGAGTTATTTTGAAACCAGATGATAAATTTAAAAAATGAAATTAGTGAAGTGGAGCCACTCTCTTCCCACCCCTTCTGGCTCAAAAGGTCTACAAGTTATAATTATGTCCCAGTTACATCTAAGGAAGTTGCATTAAAAAAAAGTTACAGGCCCTTTGGAAGCTTGAATACTGTGTGACTTGAATACTGATGTGGTAGAATTACATGCGAAAATCTGTAAAACTGACATGGAGTAGAATTATATTGTCCACATTTTGACATTGTACAGCAGTTATTCCCAAGAAAGCTCCTGAAATGTTTTGTCCATCTACACAGCATTTCGTTAAATGGCAGGACAGAAAATTTTTATGGCAAGTGCGAAAATCGATCTTTTAAGGCCCTGTCACACTGCCCAATGGATGCAAAACGTTTTTAAAAAGGACACAATGGACGAGAAAAATGTTCCATCCGTTGTTATCCACTCTCAAAAGGGGCAAAAATTTGAATAACCAGAGCGGACAACACGGAAAGGAACGGATGCGGGGAGGACGCAGAGCGGATAGAAAGCGGATGCAGAACGGAAGTCCAGTGGATGGAAGCGGATGAGAGCGGATGGCACATCCGCTAGGCTTCCGGGGGGGCTCAGAAAAGTGGACGCAGAATGGATACAGCGGATGCAGAGCAGATACACAGCAGATGAAGCGGATGCAGAGCGGAAGCCTAGCGGATGCACAGCGGAAGCCGAACGGATGCCGAGCGTTAATTGCGCATGCGGGGGGGATGCATTGCATAAGCCCCGCGGATATAAAGTGAAGCAGCTCCCAAGCAGGTCACCATTTGGAGGAAAGACCTGCTGCCGGATACATCAAGTCCTTACCTGCCCTGCCTGCATGCCTGCCTGCAAGCCTTGCTGCAAGCCTTGCTGCCAGCTTCCTGGCCAGCCTCCCTGCCAGCCTTGCTCTCTGCCTGCCTGCCAGCCTTGCTGCCAGCCTGCCTTCCAGCCTCCCTGCCAGCCAGTCTGCCTGCCAGCCTTGGTGCCTGCCTGCCTGCCTGCCTTCCTGCCAGGCTTCTTGCCAGGCTTCTTGCCAGGCTTCCTGCCAGCCTTGGTGCCTGCCTGCCTGCCAACCTTCATGCCTGGCTGCCTGCCAAGCTTCCTGCCAGCCTTGGTGCCTGCCAGCCTCCCTGCCAGCCTCCCTGCCAGCCAGCAACCCCACAACCATGGGGAAGAAGCGAAAGCCTCAGCAACCTGCCGCCATCCCTGGCAAGAGGGACAGGGCCACCCTCATACCCGCTGTTCGTGACTCTGCTTCTGCTGGGGCTTCTGCTGCTCGGGCTTGCTCTTCTGGTGCTGGTGCTGCTCCTGGTGCTGTTCCTGGCGGTGGTGCTTCTGCTCGTGCTTACTCTGCTGAAGCTGCTTCTGGCGGTGGGGCTTCTGCTGCTGCGCACTCTGCTGAAGCTGCTCCTCGTCCTGCTGATCCTGCTGGTCCTGCTCATGCTCCTGGACTTGCTCGTCCTGCTCGTGCTCCTGGTCCTGCTCGTGCTCCTGGTCTTGTTGGCGCTGCTGGTGCTTACTCTGCTGCTGCTGATCCTGGTGCTGCTGGTGCTGCTGCAGCTGCTGCTGCTGCTGCTGCTGATGATGATGATGATCCTGCTGGTGGTGGTGCTGCTGCTGCTGCTGCTGATGATGATGATCCTGCTGCTGCTGCTGATGATGATGATGATCCTGCTGGTGATGATGATGATGATGATGATGATGATGATGATGATGATGATGATGATGATCCTGCTGGTGCTGCTGCTGTTGCTGGTGTGGAGGAGCAGCCCCTACTACCTGGGAGCCCCTATGATGAGGGCCCATCTGGTCCTGCCAAAGGGAGGAAGAGGCGTATGCAGGGACGGGAGAGGAGGCAATACTCCATTGAGGAGGAACACGAGGATGAAGTGCTGGAGTGGCTGAGAGAGAATGACTATCTGTGGCGGAAGGGACACCGGCTGTAGAGGCACACCAAAAGGAAGCAGGCTGCTTAGAGAGAGAAGGTGGAGAGTATGGGCTACACTTCGGAGGTACTCCTCGGCTGGTGGAAAAATATGCACACCTGGTACGGGAAGCTGCACCTCAAGAAATCTGGCCAGGACACGGTCAAGCTGACAGACAGAGAGACCTACGTGATGGCCAGGTGCAGCTTCCTGGAGGGTGAGATCCACCACCGAGGAGCACCAGCAGCCCCTCTCACAACCCTCTCTCTCCGGCAGCCTGCTGAGAGCCAGTCCTCTTCTGGCCGAGAGTCAGCTCCTGTCTCCAGGCAGGTTTCTGTGGAGCGTGCCACAGCGGAGAACCCGCGGACAGCTGTTGTAACCATGGTGGAGTGCGTGGAGGACTCCCTGGTGTGCTGGGAGAAAGGAGACGGTGCATCCACCACAGCCCTACCCACATCCACCCCCAGCTCCACCTCCACAGAAAGGCAGAGAACCAGACAGCAGGAGGGGCAGAGCCACACTGTCCTGCTGGAGATCAGGGACACCATCCGGACCAGCATAGATCTCCTCTCTCAGCTGGTCCACACCGACTCCTCATCCTCCAAACGCAAGCCCTTCCTCACCTATGTCAACCAGACCCTCGTGGACATGGCAGAACCCCAGTACCAGGTAGTGAAGGACCGGATCACCGAGCTGCTTCACAACCCTCCAGACCCAGAGGAACCTGCTCCCACCCAGTCCAGGTCTGCTCCTCCATCCCAGGTGATGTCCCTCCCATTCCAAGGCTTCCCACAGCCCCTCACCAACCAGGACTACGGCTACCAGGAGGTTCAGCAGCACAGGCAGCAGCCCTTCCCAGTCCAGGCACAGAGTCATTGGGTGACACCGTTGCCACCAGTTCCACTGATGCCACCGATGCCAACCACGACACTGATGCCACCAACGCCACCGATGCCACCCACGACACTGATGCCACCGACAACAGCGATGCCACCCACGCCAATGATGCCACCCACGCCAGTCCTCACCCAGCTGCAGAGCAGACAGCCCCACTACACTTCTCCTTCCTCCACCCCACAGCCAAGCCTGGCCTCAGTACATCTGTCCTCGGTACTGGGGCTGACACCACATGGCATGGAGGAAGGAGCTCTCAACATCACGGGGCTGAGCCAGCTGTCCGAGAGCTTTCTCAACACACTGTCACGTGTTGTCCTCTCGGGGCCAGGCACCCCAATGGCGCTTCAGACAAGCACTCCAGCACTAGCCACCTCCACAGCACCTGGACCCTTCACCCCTGAGACTGGGCACACCTCCGAGTGACCAAGAGGAGTGCCAGAGACTGGCTGGCTGGCTACCTGTGGACTTTATTTGGACACTTGACTTGAGTCATTTTTCTTTCACAGCTTGTTGTTCAATAAAGTTTATTTTTGATTCACACACTTGCTTCATTTCTTTTTTTGAATAAAGTCTTGGGGTAAACTTTTAGAAATGGTTTAAGCCTTTGCATGCTTGTGGGATGGGTTAAGATAGCAGTGGGGTGGGCAGGGATACCTTTGGGATGGGTAATAGCTGTGGGATAAATAAACCTCCAGTGCAAGCATAGTGGGACTGTGTGGTCCACCCTCCCAGGTGCCACACCTTTGGCCTTTTATTATCAATAATAATGTAATAATCATCCACACATGTCAACACAAACACAACTCTTTATTAAATGCCCTGTTCATTGTAGGCCCACCCAACATACATGGCCCAATCTCATCAGTGTGATGAGAAAGGCTGAAGGAAGCATCCATTAATCATCTACCATCCTGTCTTGCCACTCCACTGCTCCAGCTGGGGAGTTGCACCAGTGTTTCAGGAGGTTGCGCTGCTTCTTCCCTTCACATGAGGCTCTGTTGGGGCCTTGCACATCCTGAGTGTCTATCAGGTTTCGCCCTTGCCTCCATTCCCCAGGCTCCATGTCCCCATTGCCTTGTTGGAGGTCCACGAGCCTGTTCTGCAAGACCGGGTAGCGGGTGCGCATGAGATTGTGCAGGATGCAGCAAGCTTCCACAATGTTCCTCATGGTCTCTGGGCGATGCTGCATGGTGGTGAGAAGTACCTGGAACCTGTTGGCTAGGATATCAAAGGCGTTCTCCACCACCCGCCTTGCCCTGGACAGCCTGTAGTTGAAGATCCTCTCTTCACGGGTGAGGAGTCTGGAGGTGTAGGGCTTCATGAGGTAGGTTGTGAGGGAGAAGGCGTCATCCCCCACGATGAAGTAGGGCACATCTTGCTTGTTGTTGGGCAGGGGGTCTGGATCTGGGAAGCCCACAATGAGGTTGCGTTCCAGCCCCTCTTGAGGTCACTGGCGTTGTATACCTGGGCATCTGAAGATGAGCCGTTGCCTGAAGCATCGATGTACATGAACTTGTAGTCAGCATCGACCATGGCAAAGAGGACAATGCTGAAGAAGCCCTTGTAGTTGAAATAAGTGGACCCTGACTTGGCTGGTGCTTTGCAGGCCACATGCTTGCCATCGATGGCTCCAATGGTGTGGGGGAAGTTCCACCTCTGATACCACTGCTCTGCAACTTTCTTCCATCCTTCTTCAGTGGTGGGGCACTGGAGGAGCTCCTCCATGTATTCTTCGATGATGGCCTGCACCACTTCTCTGACCACAATGCTGATGGTGTTGTGTGGCACCCTCCAGCCATACTGCATGCTCCTGTAGGTGGTCCCTGAGGCCAGGTGGCGCAGAGTGAGTGCCACCTTGAGCCCAGGTTCCAGGCTGGGCCGGAAGCTGGTGTTTGCCTTGGTCAACCTGGGTGTCAGCCACTGCACAACTTCCTCAAACATGGCTGGAGGCATCCTCACGAAGTTCTGGAATGCACGAGTGTCTTCATTCCTCAGCTCCACCATCAGCTTGTTGTATAGTCCATCCTCCGCTCTACTGGTGAACCATCTTTGGACCCAGACGCTTCTTGGCCGCCTCTTTTTCTTCCCGTAGTAGAGTTCACAGAGCCTGTAGATGGCTTCGCACTGTTGTAGCACGGTGGTGGCTGCCGAAAGGACTTTGTTACAATCCACGGTGGAAATGACTGGATGCTGTGGAAGAGCAAGAGTCAGATGAAGGCTGCAGAGGTCTGCACTGGTGGGCTGCTGGACTGAAAGTGAGATCCAGGTGAGTTGCTCCCCCTTTTTATAGGCAATATAGGTTTTCCCCTATGTGTCCTTTTGCATCCTCTAGGCATCCTCTAGAGATCCTTAAATCTGAGATAGGTCTCCTCTGCGAACATTTTTTCCGTATTAAATGCTTTGTTTCCGTGCTGCATCCGCTAGGTATCCATTCTGCATCCATTCTGCGTCCGTTCTGCTTCCTCCCTGCATCCGTTTACTGCTGGAGTGGATGGAGTTGCGCGGATGTGCAGTGGATGCCTAGCGGATATCGCGGATGCGTCACGGATGCAGAATGGATGCCTAGCGGATGCCTAGTGGATGCAGAATGGACGCATTGGATACTTTTTCCGCGCAAAAGTTTTGAGCAGTTCAAAACTTTCTGAGCGGATGAAACGTCAATAAACGGATGCTGGATGGATAGAGAGGAAGCAAAACGGAGGCAGTGAGTACAGAATGGATACATCACGTTAACCAATGGATGACAAGTGTTTTCCTCCGTTTTACATCCTCTTTCCATCCATTGGTGCAGTGTGACAGGGGCTTTAGGTCTGTTTCCATTTTGCCCACAGGTTTCTATAGACTTAGCAAAAAATTAACTTTTTTTTTGTATTTTTGGCTTCCTCTTAGTGATATAACATATTTTCAGTCATGCTTATGCCACTGAGGAAGGCTTTAGCATGTACAAATTTCACTACCTCTTGAAGATGAAAAGAAACTAGGAATTAGTGAAGGATTTGATTAAAAAATGGAATATTGATTCAATTGACGACAGAATCATATGAGAAATGAAATGAAGGCCCCCTTTTGCAAAATTTTCTGATCAGAATCCATATGGAGAGATTTAAAAAGTCTAGATTTTAGCCATGCCAGAACAATGAAGATTAACACATTAATTACCATATTGATTAATACTGAATAATTGTCATATTACAGAGCCAGTTTGGTCTAGTAAAGTGCTGGCTTAGAAACTGGGGGACCATGAGTTCTATATCTTAGCCATTAAAGTGGACTGGATGACTTTTAGCCAGTCACTTTCTCTCTCTCAAACCAACTCACCTCACAGAGCCGTAGTTGTGGGGAAAATAGAAAGAGGAAGGAGTATTGTGTGTGTCCGCCACCTTGAGTTGCTTACAAAAATAATAAAGGCAAATTAGTAAGAAATAAATATCCAAGCCTTGCCCTTTTTGAATGTGTATCAATATCACACAATTGGTCAAATGGCGTGGCTTCAATCAACCTGCCATGAGTTCTATCTTGATACTTCAGACCACCCACTACCACCCAAGGTACTGTTGATTTCAACTTATTTTGTGAATTTTGAGTCAATAATCAAAGGGATAGGGTATAAAAACAGTGTATATTTGTTGTTATTGTATGTATTTGTTTTTTTAGTGCTGATTTACAACTAGGAATATATGATACCAAAGTCCCCCTTTGCTCTGAACTGATTTTTACATAGGTGCCTCATAGTCATGTTGCAACTATGATTCATTATGCCTGGATATATATTCTTATTAAACACTCTATAGAATTATACCTGAGTAGGATTTCACAGCTAGTATCTGTTGGGTTTTAGGGTTTAGTGACCATGGGCTGGAGTCTGGACAACAGGTTGTCTGATGTTTCAGCAACAACTATAGTTGGCATCTTTAGAGGTCAGCTGATCTGATACATGAAACGTTAGAAAAACTGTTGCCTAGTTCTCAACCCCCAGACTAGATGGGCACTGGCCTGCAATCTACCAGGAACCAGGCCATGCAAATGAGCATAGCCACATCTGTGCACGCACAGGATCCAGGCAGCAGATGAAATCCATCCCATCCACCCCCACCATTCTGCAGAAAAACCACTCTCCACAGAACCAGTCCCTGACACCCAAAATATTGGGGGTTGCTGATCTAGACCATGGCTCTAAACCAGAAGCCCAACACTGTCTTATAGAATTGTTGCTTCATGAGTTATTCTCTTGAGTTTCAAATGTGGAAAGCCAGGAAATGGGCAGCATGCTGGGGAGGAAGTTCATAGAGTATTCACACACATGCACACATGCATACAAGTCACATTGCAAGCAAATGCTAAAATAGCCCATTCCATTCCTCCTTATCCATGAACATATTTCCAAAACTCATTTTTCTTCACAAGAAATGTTGAAAGGAATTCTCTTTCCTCAAATAAATGAGTACTGGAGAGAAAAATGCAGAACTTTTCGGTACAACACTAATTCAAAACATATTTCTGAACTCAAATTGTACAACTTTATATCCCTTGTGATTGTTGAATCCCATTGTTTTGATGAAGGAAAAGAAGAAAATTCTGCTGAAGTTCATGCAAGGTTGAAAATCTGTGTAATTTGCAGTAGAACAAGGAGATGAGAGTAGTTTCAAAAGTTTGTGGAAAAAATGAATTCATGTGCCTGTTTAGAAAGGCCTGTCCTAAGAATGAAGCAGCACCAGCCCACCATATGAGGAAAAGATGAAATAATTTATAAGTAGATTATTTCCTTGTAAAAAAAGGCATAATCCTTGGCTTGTTTGTTATTTTTTCATATTAGACTGGACTACCTTAATGTGCAGGAAGCTCGGGAAAACAGTAGAGAATGTGGAAGAAACTGCCAGAGCATTAAAATCCCAGTTAGATCCATAGCAGAAGGGAGAACACATTAATACATGTGGTACATGAAGAATGACTTCCTTCAGTATGCCACCACTACCATCTCACTGTCTCTCCTGGAAATCTGCAATTCTGCAATTCTTTTGTTAGAAGAATAATTTGGGTTCTTATGAGCTGGGATGAATGAAAGAACAAATAAAAAATGAAATCCAGACATACTGTACAAAGGAGATTTTATTTTCAAGAAAAAAAGTCACTGTTCTCGAGGATTGACTACAAAGACAGTGAGGTGCAGGGACTTGGTTTTATAGGGAGACTGGTTTTTGCTGTGAGCAGGGAATGTGGTTTATTTAGTTATTTCTTTGATTTGTCAATCGCTTACAAGATAACAGGTATAAGTATAAACATAGTTATGAATACATGAAATTGATACATATAAGAAAAATAAAAGAAACAATAGGACAGGGACGGTAGGCATGCTGGTGTACTTATGGATGCCCCCTACAGACCTCTTAAGCCCATGTCACACTGAACCAACGGATGCAGAGAGGATGTAAAACGGACAAAAAAGCTTGCCATCCGTTGGTTAATGCGATGTATCCGTTCTGTACTCACTGCCTCCGTTTTGCTTCCTCTCTCTCTGTCCAGCATCCGTTTATGGATGTTTCATCTGCTCCAAAAGTTTTGAGCTGCCTAAAACTTTTGCGCGGAAAATGTATCCAGTTTGTCCGTTCTGCATCCACTACGCATCCTCTACGCATCCGCTACGCATCCGTTACGCATCCGCTATATCCGCTAGATGTCCGCTACGCATCTGCGCAACTCCATCCGCTCCAGCGGTAAACGGACGTAGGGAGGAAGTGGAACGGATGCAGAACGGATGCAGAACGGAAACAAAGCGTTTAAAATGGAAAAAACGTTCACAGAGGGGACCTATCTCGGATATTAAGGATGTCTACAGGATGCCTAGAGGATGCCTAGATGATGCCTAGCAGAAAACCTATACTGCCTATAAAAAGGGGGAGCAACTCGCCTGCATTGCACTTTCAGAACAGCAGCCCAGCGGTGCAGACCTCTGCAGCCTTCATCTGCCTCTTCCTCTTCCACAGCATCCAGTCATGTCCACCGTGGATTGTAACAAAGTCCTTTCGGCAGCCACCATCGTTCTGCAACAGTGCGAAGCCATCTGCAGGCTCTGTGAACACTACTGCGAGAAGAAAAGGATCCACCCAAAAAGAGTCTGGGTCCGAATATGGTTCGCCAGTATAGCGGAGGACGGACTGTACAACAAGTTGATGGTGGAGCTCAGGAATGAAGACAATCGGGCATTCCAGAACTTCAGGAGGATGCCGCCAGCCATGTTTGATGAAGTTGTGGAGCGCCTGACACCCAGGTTGACCAAGGCAAACACCAGCTTCTGGCCCAGCCTGGAACCTGGGCTCAAGGTGGCACTCACTCTGCGCCACCTGGCCTCAGGGACCTCCTACAGGAGCATGCAGAACGGCTGGAGGGTGCCATCCAACACCATCAGCATTGTGGTCAGAGAAGTGGTGCAGGCCATCATTGAAGAATACAAGGAGGAGCTCCTCCAGTACCCCTCCACTGAAGAAGGATGGAAGAAAGTTGCAGAGCAGTGGTATCAGAAGTGGAACTTACCACACACCGTTGGAGCAATAGATGGCAAGCACGTGGCCTGCAAAGCTCCAGCCAAGTCAGGGTCCACTTATTTCAACTCCAAGGGCTTCTTCAGCATCATCCTCTTCACCATGGTCGATGCATACTACAAGTTCATGTACATCGATGCTTCAGGCAACGGCTCATCTTCAGATGCCCAGGTATACAACACCAGTGACCTGAAGGAGGGGCTGGAATGCAACCTCATCGTGGCCTTCCCAGATCCAGAACCCCTGCCCAATGACACACAAGATGTGCCGTACTTCATCGTGGGGGATAACGACTTCTCCCTCACAACCTACCTCATGAAGCCCTACACCTCCAGACTCCTCACCCGTGAAGAGAGGATTTTCAACTACAGGCTGTCCAGGACAAGACGGGTGGTGGTGAACGCCTTTGGCATCCTGGCCAACAGGTTCCAGGTACTTCTCACCACCATGCAGCATTGCCCAGAGACCGTGAGGAGGATCATGGAAGCTTGCTGTATCCTGCACAATCTCATGCGCACCCGCTACCCAGTCTTGCAGAACAGGCTTGTGGACCTCCAACAAGCCAATGGGGTCATGGAGCCTGGGGAATGGAGGCAAGGGCAAAACCTGATAGACACTGAGGATGTGCAAGGCCCAACAGAGCCTCACGTGAAGGGAAGAAGCAGCGCAACCTCCTGAAACACTGGTGCAACTCCCCAGCTGGAGCAGTGGAGTGGCAAGACAGGATGGTAGATGATTAATGGATGCTTCCTTCAGCCTGTCTCATCACACAGATGAGATTGGGCCATGTATGTTTGGTTGGCCTACAATGAACAGGGCGTTTAATAAAGAGTTGTGTTTATGTTGACATGTGTGGATAATTATTACATTATTATTGATAATAAAGGGCCATAGGTGTGGCACCTGGGAGGGTGGACCATACAGTCCCACTATGCTTGCACTGGAGGTTTATCTATCCCACAGCTATCCTAACCTATCCCATAGCTATTACCCATTCCACAGGTATCCTAACCCATCCCAAAGCTATCCTTACTCATCCCACAAGCATGCAAAGGCTTAAACCATTTCTAACAGTTTCCAGCAAGACTTTATTCAAAAAAAGAAATGAAGCAAGTGTGTGAATCATAAATAGACTTTATTAACAACAAGCTATAAGACAAAAATGAGTCTCTGGCACTCCTCTTGGTCGCTCAGTCTCAGGGGTGAAGGGTCCAGGTGCTGTGGAGGTGGCTGGTGCTGGAGTGCTTGTCATCAGCTACTCCAGAAGCAGAAGCAGCAGAAGCGCCTGCCCCAGAAGAGCGAGCCCGTGCTGCAGAAGCCCCAGCAGAACCAGGGTGAGGGCCAGGGGGCGGGATGGTAGCCCTGTCCCTCTTGCCAGGTCTGGCAGCAGATGGCTGAGGCTTGCTGTGCTTCAGCATGGTTGTGGGGTTGCTGGCTGGCAGGGAGGCTGGCAGGAACCAAGGCTGGCAGAAAGGCTGGCAGGGAGGCTGGCAGGGAGGCTTGCAGGAAGGCTGGCAGGGAGGCAGCCACCAAGGCTGGCAGGCAGGCTGGCAGGCAGGCACCAAGGCTGGCAGTCAGACATGAACCAAGGCTGGCAGGAAGGCTGGCAGGGAGGCAGGCACCAAGGCTGGCAGGAAGGCTGGCAGGCAGACATGAACCAAGGCTCGTAGGAAGGCAGGCAGCAAGGCTGGCAGGCAGACCGGCTGGCAGCAAGGCTGGCAGGGAGGCTGGCAGCAAGGCTGACAGCAAGGCTGGCAGCAAGGCTGGTAGCAAGGCTGGCAGCAAGGCTGGCAGGCAGACATGCAGGCAGGGCAGGCAAGGAAGCCAATCTGTCCGGCAGCAGGTCTTTCCTCTGAATGGTGTCCTGCTTCTGAGCTGCTTCTGTTATATCCGCGGGGCTGACGCAATGCATCCTCCCCGCATGCGCAGTGAACGACAGGCATCCATTAGGCTTCTGCTGTGCATCCGCTAGGCTTCTGCTCTGCGTCCGCTTCATCCGTTCAGTGTCCGCTCTGCATCCGCTGTATCCATTCCGCATCTGCTTCGCTGAGGCCCCCCGGAAGCCCTGCGGATGTGCCACCCACTCCCATCCGCTCCCATCCACTTCCATCCGCTGGGCTTCCATTCCACATCCACTTTTCATCCGCCCTGCGTCCTCCCCACGTCCGTGTTATCCGCTCTGGTTATGCAAATTTTCGCCCCTTTTGAGAGCGGATAACAATGGATGGAACATTTTGCTCGTCCGCTGTGTGCTTTTTGCTCGTCCGCTGTGTACGTTGGCCAGTGTGACATGGGCTTTAGGAAAGGGGTGAGGTCAATAATAGACTAAGGTTAAAGTTTTTGGGATTTGGCAAAGAAACTACAGAGTCAGGCAGAATATTCCAGACATTGACCACTCTGTTGCTGAAGTTGTATTTCCTGCAATTAAGTTTGGTGCAATTAACCATGAGTTTGGATCTATTGTTTGCTCTTGTATTGTTATGATTGAGGCTGAAGTATTCATTGACAGGTAGGACATTGCTATGTACTCAGATCAGACCGAAGTTGGTGTAGTTCCAGGTTCTCCAGGTCCAGAATTTCAAGTCTGGTGGCATAAGGTATTCTGCAACAAGTGAAGAACTCTTCTAGTGAAATATTTCTGGACTTTCTCAACTGTGTTAATATCAGATACGTAATGTGGGTTCCAGACTGATGAGCTGTATTCAAGAATTGGTCTTGCAAATGTTATGTATGCTCTAGTTAATAGTGTGATATTACTAGAGAAAAAGCTATGTAAGATTAGGTTAACAACTCTTAATGCCTTTTTGTCCATGTAGTTACAGTGGGCTCTAGCACTTAGATCATAAGAGATGAGTATTCCAAGGTCCTTTACAGAGCTTGGATCATCAACAAGGTCTTGATTATTCAGCTTGTATTTTATTTTCTGATTTTTTTTTTTTTGCCAATATGTAAGACAGAGCATTTGTTTGTTGAGATTTGAAGTTGCCATTTGTTTGACCATTCTGATACATAGTCGAGGTCTTTTTGAAGGGTAGCAGTATTGTCTCTGGTTTTAAATAGCTTTACATCATAAGCGAAGAGAACACAGTTGTTCTTAATAAAGATCATTTATGTAGAATATGAAAAGAGTTGGTCCTAGAACACTACCTTATACACTGCCTTATATACATGGTTTCACCATGTTATTCCGATGCAGTTCGGAATATTCCTACTTAAAGGCCCTATCACACTGGCCGACGGATGCAAAACGTTTGTAAAAAGGACACAGCGGATGAGAAAAATGTTCCATCCGTTGTTATCCACTCTCAAAAGGGGCAAAAATTTGCATAACCAGAGCGGACAACATGGAAAGGAACAGACAGGGGGAGGACGCAGGGCGGATGGAAAGCAGATCCTCCACGGAAGCCTAGCAGATGGAAGCGGATGAGAGTGGATGGCACATCCACAAGGCTTCCGGGGGACTGCAGCAAAGTGGACACGGAACGGATACAGCGGATGCAGAGTGGACACCAAGCGGATGAAGTGGATGCAAAGCGGAAGCCTAGCGGATGAAGCGGATGCAGAGCGGAAGCCTAGCGGATGCCTAGTAGAAGCCAAGCGGATGCCTAGCGTTCACTGCGCATGCGGGGAGGACGCATTGCATCAGCCCTGCAGATATAAAGGGAAGCAGCTCCCAAGCAGGTCACCATTCAGAGGAAAGACCTGCTGCCAGACACATTGACTGCCTTGCCAGCCTGCCTTGCCTGCCTGCATGCCTGCCAGCCTTGCTGCCTGCTAACCTTGCTGCCTGTCTGCCTGCCAGCCTGCCAGCCTTGCTGTCTGCCTGCCTCCCTGCCAGCCTGCCTGCCTGCCTGCCAGCCTTGCTGCCAGCCCTGCTGCCAGCCTGCCTGCCAGCCTGCCTGCCAGCCTTGCTGTCTGACTGCCTGCCAGCCTGCCTGCCACCTGCCTGTCAGCCTCGCTGCCAGCCTGCCTGTCAGCCTTGCTGCCTGCCTGCCTGCCTGCCTGCCAGCCTTCTTGCCTGCCTGCCTGCCTGCCAGCCTGCCTGCCAGCCAGCAACCCCACAACCATGGGGAAGAAGAGGAAGTCTCAGCCATCTGCTGCCAGCCCTGGCAGGAGGGACAGGGCCACCCTCCCACCCCCTGGCCCTCACTCTGTTTCTGCTGGGGTTTCTGTAGCACAGGCTCGCTCTTCTGGGGCTGGAGCTTCTGCTGCTTCTGCTTCTGGAGGAGCTGATGCTGCTGCTTATGGCGGTGGTGCTTCTGCTGGTGCTTACTCTGCTGAAGCTGCTTCTGGTGGTGGTGCTTCTGCTGGTGCTTACTCTGCTGAAACTGCTCCTCGTCCTGCTGGTCCTGCTGGTGCTCCTGGTCCTGCTGGTGCTCCTGGTTCTGCTGGTGCTCCTGGTCCTGCTGGCGCTGCTGGCGCTGCTGGTGCTTACTCTGCTGCTGCTGATCCTGGTCCTGCTGGTGATGCTGGTGTTGCTGGCGCTGCTGCTGTTTACTCTGCTGCTGCTGATCCTGGTCCTGCTGGTGCTGCTGCTGCTGGTGGTGTGGAGGAGCAGCCCCTACAACCTGGAAGCCCCTCTGATGAGGGATCATGTGGTCCTGCCAAAGGGAGGAAGAGGCATATGCGAGAACAGGAGAGGAGGTAATACTCCATCGAGGAGGAACATGAGGATGAGGTGCTGGAGTGGCTAAGAGAGAATGAGTATGTATGGCGGAAGGGACACAGGCTCTACAGGGACACCAAAAGGAAGCAGGCTGCTTGGAGAGAGAAGGAAGAAAGCCTGGGCTATACTTCAGAGGTGCTCCTTGGCTGGTGGAAGCACATGCACACCTGGTACGGGAAGCTGCACCTCAAGAAATCTGGCCAGGCCGCAGTCAAGCTAATGGATAGAGAGACCAACATCATGGCCAAGTACAGCTTCCTGGAGGGTGAGATCTGCCACCGAGGAGCAGCCCCTCTCACAACCCTCTCTCTCAGGCAGCCCGCAGAGAGCCAGTCCTCTTCCGGCAGAGAGTCAGCTCCTGTGTCCAGGCAGGTGTCTGTGGGGCGTGCCACAATGCAGAACCCCCCGACAGCTGTTCTAAACGTGGCAGAGCATGTGGAGGACCCCCTGATTCAGTGGGAGAAAGGAGACGGCACTTCCACCACAGTCCAACCTGCATCCACCCCCAGCTCCACCTCCACAGAAAGGCAGAGAGCCAGACAGGAGGGACAGAGCCACACTATCCTGCTGGAGATAAGAGAAACCATCAGGAGCAGCATAGATAGATCCAGATGAACCTGCTCCCACCCAGTCCAGGTCTGCTCCTCCATCCCAGGTGATGTCCCTCCCATTCCAAGTCTTTCCACAGGCCCTCACCTTCCAGGGCTAGAGCTACCAGGAGGTCCAGCAGCATAGGCAGGAGCCCTTCCCAGTCCAGGCACAGGTTCATCGGACGACACCGTTGCCACTGGTTCCACTGATGCCACCCATGCCACAGATGCCACTGACACCACCAATGCCACCAATGCCACCCACGCTAGTCCTCACATAGCTGCAGACCAGACAGCCCCACTACACTGCTCCTTCCTCCATCCCACAGCCAAGCCCGGCCTCAGTACATCTGTCGTCGGTACTGGGGCTGACACCATATGGCATGGAGGAAGGAGCTCTCAACATCACGGGGCTGAGCCGGCTGTCTGAGAGCTTCCTCAACACACCGTCCCCTGTTGTCCTCTCGGGGCCAGGCACCCCAATGGCGCCTCAGACCAGCACTCCAGCAGCACCCACCTCCACAGCACCTGGACCCTTCACCCCTGAGACTGGGCACACCTCTGAGCGACAGAGAAGAGTACCAGAGACTGGGTGGCTACCTGTAGAGTTTATTTGGACACTTGACTTGGGTCATTTTTCTTTTACAGCTTGTTATTAATAAAGATTATCTTTGTTCCACATACTTGCCTCATTTATTTTTGTAAATAAAGTCTTGGTGGAAACTTTTAGAAATGGTTTAGCCTTTGCATGCTTGTGGGATGGGTTAAGATAGCAGTGGGGTGGGGTGGGATACCTTTGGGATGGGTAATAGCTGTGGGATAAATAAACCTCCAGTGCAAGCATAGTGGGACTGTGTGGTCCACCCTCCCAGGTGCCACACATATTGCCCTTTATTATCAATAATAATGTAATCAATCATCCACACATGTCAACATAAACACAACTCTTTATTAAATGCCCTGTTCATTGTAGGCCCACCCAACATACATGGCCCAATCTCATCAGTGTGATGAGACAGGCTGAAGGAAGCATCCATTAATCATCTACCATCCTGTCTTGCCACTCCACTGCTCCAGCTGGGGAGTTGCACCAGTGTTTCAGGAGGTTGCGCTGCTTCTTCCCATCACATGAGGCTCTGTTGGGGCCTTGCACATCCACAGTGTCTATCAGGTTTCGCCCTTGCCTCCATTCCCCAGGCTCCATGTCCCCATTGCCTTGTTGGAGGTCCATGAGCCTGTTCTGCAAGACTGGGTAGCGGGTGCACATGAGATTGTGCAGGATGCAGCAAGCTTCCACAATCCTCCTCACAGTCTCTGGGCGATGCTGCATGGTGGTGAGAAGTACCTGGAACCTGTTGGCCAGGATGCCAAAGGTGTTCTCCACCACCCGCCTTGCCCTGGACAGCCTGTAGTTGAAGATCCTCTCTTCACGGGTAAGGCATCTGGAGGTGTAGGGCTTCATGAGATAGGTTCTGAGGCAGAAGGCGTCATCCCCCACGATGAATTAGGGCACATCTTGCGTGTCGTTGGGATCTGGGAAGCCCATGATGAGGTTGCGTTCCAGCCCCTCCTTGAGGTCACTGGCATTGTATAAATGGGCATCTGAACATGAGCCGTTGCCTGAAGCATCGATGTACATGAACTTGTAGTCAGCATCGACCATGGCGAAGAGGATGATGCTGAAGAAGCCCTTGTAGTTGAAATAAGTGGACCCCGACTTGGCTGGTGCTTTGCAGGCCACGTGCTTGCTATCTATGGCTCCAACGGTGTGGGGGAAGTTCCACTTCTGATACCACTGCTCTGCAACTTTCTTCCAGCCTTCTTCAGTGGAGGGGCACTGGAGGAGCTCCTCCAGGTATTCTTCGATGATGGCCTGCACCACTTCTCTGACCACAATGCTGATGGTGTTGTGTGGCGCCCTCCAGCCGTACTGCATGCTCCTGTAGGTGGTCCCTGAGGCCAGGTGGTGCAGAGTCAGTGCCACCTTGAGCCCAGGGTCCAGGCTGGGCTGGAAGTTGGTGCTCTGCTTGGTCAACCTGGGTGTCAGCCGCTCCACAACTTCATTAAACATGGCTGGAGGCATCCTCATGAAGTTCTGGAATGCACGAGGGTCTTCGTTCCTCAGCTCCACAATCAGCTTGTTGAAAAGTCCGTACTCTGCTCTTCTCCCGATCCATCTTCGGACCTAGACACTTCTTGGCCGCTTCCTTTTCTTCCCGTAGAACAGTTGAAAGAGCCTGTAGATGGCTTCGCACTGTTGCAGAACAATGGTGGCTACCAAAAGGAGTGTGTTACAATCCATGGTGGACATGACTGGATGCTGTGGAAGAGCAAGAGGCAGATGAAGGCTGCAGAGGTCTGCACCGCAGGGCTGCTGGACTGAAAGTGAGATCCAGGTGAGTTGCTCCCCCTTTTTATAGGCAATATCGGTTTTCCACTAGGTGTCCTTTTGCATCCTCTAGGCATCCTCTAGACATCCTTAATAGCTGAGATAGGGCCCCTCTGCGAACGTTTTTTCCGTTTAAAGTGTTTTCTTTGTGAGCTGCATCCGCTTTCATCCTTTCTCCGTCTGTGCTACTAACGCTGCGCGTCCGTTCCGCATCCGTTCCGCTTCCTCCCTGTGTCCGCTTTCTGCTGGAGCGGATCTGAGTTGCACAGATGTGCAGCGGATGCCTAGCGGATGTAGTGGATGCGTAACGGATGATGACGGATGCAGAACGGATGTTTCATCTATGCCTAGCGGATGCAGAATGGACGTGTTGGATACATTTTCCGCTCAAAAAGTTTTGAGCAGTTCAAAACTTTTTTAGTGGATGGAACCTCAATCGACGGATGCTGGATGGATAGAGAGGAAGAAAAATGGATGCAGTGAGTACAGAACGGAAGCATCGCGTTAACCAATGGATGGCAAGTGTTTCTCTCCGTTTTACATCCTCTTTCCATCCATTGGTGCAGTGTGACATGGGCTTTAGGCTTTGATCCTGTGTAAGATCCAGGAAAGATAGGTTGCATTTGCCCTCAGATAGGTAGATTCCTCCTCTGGCATCTCCTTTTATTCTGAGAGAATTCCTGTCTCCCATTGGAGCCAGTGACATGCCAAAAGTATGTGGAGGGGCAGATCAGAGTCCTTTTAACTTCTAACACTTTCAGTCTTTGTAAGAATGCTTGGTAGGCTTTTCAGCAACATAAAATCTCATATTTCTTTGTATTTGGCTTTTAGCCTGAAGGTTTTTAATTATATATATGGTTTTATTGACCAAATTTTGTACTTGGTTCATTTAATTGCTTCTTTTAAAGTTTGCTTGAATAAATAATGAGAAATAAACAAGACATAACTCTAAAGCTATTTTCTTATTTTCTTCCCATTTTATCCAGAACTTCCCATGGGGTTCTGGATTAACTCAATAAAGAGAAATATATTTGGAGACAGGTTGGGAGATCAGAAAAGAGCCACTAGAGAAAAGGTGGTGAGCTCCCCTCCTGGCTATTTTCCCTCTCTGAATTGTAGCTTCCCAACTCTGTTTTTTAAAAGTAATTTAGATGATTAGGGCTTCTTTGTGCCTTTGAACCCTACAGCAAGAGGGACTTCTTAGAAAGATGCAGCCATGTGGAATGTATTCCCTAAAGGCAGAATATTTAAAGACCACTCTTAATGTGGCTTATTGAAAAGAACAAAGGTAATAATAATGCAACCACATTTTTAAAAAATCTAAGAAGGGCTTAAAAATGTTTCAGAGAGGTTTGGATGCATTGTTCTATCTACTCTGGTATTTTATCTGGACCATCGGGAAGAAGAGCAAACAGCAGGAATGTTGAAACCAATGGATAAGGAAAATGATCAGCAATAATGGCAAGTGAAGAATGGTCCACACATGGAAAAATCTGGGGGTGAGGGTTACCCCTTGAAAGTCATTCTGAGATAATAATAACTGTGATATAATAAAGAATGGAGCAGCTGACAAAAGTCAGGCAAGAAGATATCTGAAAAAGAAGGACAACTAATTCACTGTTACATTATATCTTGTATTGATCTAGTTCAGGGGTGCTTAAATCTGACCCACAGGGCCAGCCTGGAAATAGCAAAGGATTGGCCTTCAGTGCCTCTGGCAGCCAAAATGGGGCATGGGGGGGTGCCCCATTTTGGCCGGCAGGGTGCTGTAGGAGGCATCAGTCCAATCTCTCCACCCCAGATGACCTGTACAGGAGAACTAGAATGCTGATCCAGCCCTCAAAGAAATCCAGTTTGACACCCCTGATTTAGTTGGTCTCTGGCAATTTATTTAAAGGGAGACATCAAAATGAATGTAAAGATCAAAATTTCCACAGAAGTATCCACACTTCATTCTGGTAAATGCTCATTATGTAATCATGCAGCACTGCTGGAAAACCAGAAAGACCAACTTAAGGCCCTGTCACATTGCCCAACGGATGCAAAATGGACACAACGGATGAGAAAAATGTTCCATCCGTTATCCACTCTCAGAAGGGGCAAAAATTTGCATAACCGGAGTGGATAACACGGACGGGGGGAGGACACAGGGCGGATGGAAAGCGGATGCGGAATGGAAGCCCAGCGGATGGAAGCGGATGGGAGCGGATGGCACATCCTCTAGGTTTCCAGGGGGCCGCAGCAAAGTGGATGTGGAACAGATACAGTGGATGCACAGCGGATGAAGCAGATGCAGAGCGGGTGCACAACGGATGCACAGCGGAAGCCTAGCGGATGCCGAGCATTAATTACACATGCGGGGAGGATGCATTGCGTCAGCCCTGCAGATATAACGGAAGCAGCTCGGAAGCAGGTCACTATTCAGAGGAAAGACCTGCTTCCAGACACATCGACTGCCTTGCCTGTCCTGCCTGCATGTCTGCCTGCAAGCCTTGCTGCCAGCCTCCCTGCCAGCCTTGCTGTCTGCCTGCCTGCCAGCCTTGCTGCCAGCCTCCTTGCCAGCCTTGCTGCCAGCCAGTCTGCCTGCCATCCTTGGTGGCTGCCTGCCTGCCAGCCTTGGTTTATGTCTGCCTGCCAGCCTTGGTGCCTGCCTGCCTGCCAGCCTTGGTGCCTGCCTCCCTGAAAGCCTTCCTGCCAGCCTTGGTGCAAGCCTTCCTGCCAGCCTTGGTACCTGCCTCCCTGCCAGCCTTGGTTCCTGCCAGCCTCCCTGCCAGCCAACAACCCCACAACCATGCGGAAGCACAGCAAGCCTCAGCCATCTGCTGCCAGCCCTTGCAAGAGGGACAGGGCTACCATCCCGCCCCCGGCCCTCACTCTGGTTCTGCTGGGGCTTCTGCAGCACGGGATTGCTCTTCTGGGGCTGGGGCTTCTGCTGCTTCTGCTTCTGGAGGAGCTGATGACAAGCACTCCAGCACCAGCCACCTCCACAGCACCTGGACCCTTCACCCCTGAGACTGAGCGACCAAGAGGAGTGCCAGAGACTCATTTTTGTTTTCTAGCTTCTTGTTAGTAAAGTCTATTTTTGATTCATACACTTGCTCCGTTTCTTTTTTTTAATAAAGTCTTGCTGAAAACTTTTAGAAATGGTTAAAGCCTTTGCATGCTTGTGGGATGGGTTAAGATAGCAGTGGGATGGGCAGGGATACCTTTGGGATGGGTAAATAGCTGTGGGATAGATAAACCTCCAGTGCAAGCATAGTGGGACTATATGGTCCACCCTCCCAGGTGCCACACCTTTGGCCCTTTATTATCAATAACAATGTAAGCATTGATCCACACATTTGAACATGAACACAACTCTTTATTAAATGCCCTGTTCATTGTAGGCCCACCCAACATACATGGCCCAATCTCATCAATGTGATGAGAAAGGCTGAAGGAAGCATCCATTAAGCATCTATCATCCTGTCTTGCCACTCCACTGCTCCAGCTGGGGAGTTGCACCAGTGTTTCAGGAGGTTGCGCTGCTTCTTCCCTTCACGTGAGGCTCTGTTGGGGCCTTGCACATCCTGAGTGTCTATCAGGTTTCGCCCTTGCCTCCATTCCCCAGGCTCCATGTCCCCATTGCCTTGTTGGAGGTCCACGAGCCTGTTCTGCAACAATGGGGGGCGGGTGCGCATGAGATTGTGCAGGATGCAGCAAGCTTCCATGATCCTCCTCACGGTCTCTGGGCGATGCTGAATGGTGGTGAGAAGTACCTGGAACCTGTTGGCCAGGATGCCAAAGGTGTTCTCCACCACCCGCCTTGCCCTGGACAGCCTGTAGTTGAAGATCCTCTCTTCACGGGTGAGGTATTTGGAGGTGTAGGGCTTCATGAGGTAGGTTGTGAGGGAGAAGGTGTCATCCCCCACGATGAAGTAGGGCACATCTTGCGTGTCGTTGGGCAGGGGGTCTGGATCTGGAAAGCCCACCATGAGGTTGCGTTCCAGCTCCTCCTTGAGGTGACTGGTGTTGTATACCTGGGCATCTGAAGATGACCCATTGCCTGAAGCATCGATGTACATGAACTTGTAGTCAGCATCCACCATGGCGAAGAGGATGATGCTGAAGAAGCCCTTGTAATTGAAATAAGTGGACCCCGACTTGGCTGGAGCTTTGCAGGCCACGTGCTTGCCATCTATGGCTCCAACAGTGTGTGGTAAGTTCCACTTCTGATACCACTGCTCTGCAACTTTCTTCCATCCTTCTTCAGTGGAGGGGCACTGGAGGAGCTCCTCCTTGTATTCTTCGATGATGGTCTGCACCACTTCTCTGACCACAATGCTGATGGTGTTGGGTGGCACCCTCCAGCTGTACTGCATGCTCCTGTAGGTGGTCCCTGAGGCCAGGTGGCGCAGAGTCAGTGCCACCTTGAGCCCAGGTTCCAGGCTGGGCCGGAAGCTGGTGTTTGTCTTGGTCAACCTGGGTGTCAGGTGCTGCACAACTTCGTCAAACATGGCTGGAGGCATCCTCATGAAGTTCTGGAACGCCCGAGTGTCTTCGCTCCTGAGCTCTACCATCAGCTTGTTGTACAGTCTGTCCTCTGCTCTTCTGGCAAACCATCTTCATACCCAGATGCTTCTTGGCTGCCCCTTTTTCTTCCCGTAGTAGAGTTCACAGAGCCTGTAGATGGCTTTGCACTGTTGCAGAAGGATGGTGGCTGCCAAAAGGACTGTGTTACAATCCATGTTGGACATGACTGGATGCTGTGGAAGAGCAAGAGTCATATGAAGGCTGCAGAGGTCTGCACTGGTGGGCTGCTGTTCTGAAAGTGATATCCAGATGTGTTGCTCCCCCTTTTTATAGGCAGTATAGGTGTCCCTTTGCATCCTCTAGGCATCCTCTAGGCATCCTCTAGACATCCTTAATATCTGAGATAGGTCCCCTCTGCGGACGTTTTTTCCATTTTACATGCTTTGTTTCCATGCTGCATCCGCTAGGCATCCATTCTGCATCTGTTCTGCGTCCGTTCCGCTTTCTCCCTACGTCCGAGCGGATGCGAGTTGCGCGGATGCACAGTGGATGCCTAGCGGATATAGCGGATGCAGAACGGATGCGTAGCGGATGCGTAGCGGATGCGTAGCGGATGCAGAATGGACAAATTGGATACATTTTCCGTGCAAAAGTTTTGAGCAGCTCAAAACTTTCTGAGCGGATGAAACGTCCATAAACGTATGCTGGATGGATAGAGAGGAAGCAAAACGGAGGCAGTGAGTACATCGCATTAACCAACGGATGGCAAGCTTTTTTGTCCGTTTTACATCCTCTTTGCAGCTGTTGGTGCAGTGTGACAGGGGCTTTAAGGATAGGTCTGTTAGGGATAACATTGTTCACCCTAACTGTTTTAGGTGAAATACTAACTATGAATCATAGTTAGTGTATGCAGCTTTAAATGTAAAATGGCAATTGTGGGTGTGGTTATGAAAACCATATAAAAGTAGCAAGGCTACAGCTTGCTCTCTCTCTCTCTCTGGCTTTGATGATCCCTGATTACTGCTTGGAAGCAAGACTGCATTGCTCGAACGGGAGAGACAACAACGGACTGATTTATGTGAACTGACAATAGGATATTCTACATGGACTTTGCTAACTGAATATCCCTGAATGGACTGACTACATGGTAACTGAATATTGGACTGTTTTTGACTATGCTATAAACTTATACTGGAATAAAATATATTCTTGATAGCACAAGCGTATCTGTTATTTTTACTGTATGTTAATAAACATACAAGCTTAGCTCACTCATTTATCTGTGTGCCTATCTGACTAACGCTGCACATTCTGTTTAGCTTGTCTACCTAACCCTGGTTGGGGAA
>BLBF01000010.1:24938231-24950470 GCA_015471245.1 Laticauda colubrina | reverse complement strand
TGTTAAGCCTGGGTTCCCCAACCAGGGTTAGGTAGACAAGCTAAACAGAATGTGCAGCGTCAGTCAGATAGGCACACAGATAAATGAGTGAGCTAAGCTTGTATGTTTATTAACATACAGTAAAAATAACAGATACGCTTGTGCTATCATTAAATATATTTTATTCCAGTATAAGTTTATAGCATAGTCAAAAAACAGTCCAATATTCATTTACCATGTAGTCAGTCCATTCAGGGATATTCAGTTAGCAAAGTCCATGTAGAATATCCTATTGTCAGTTCTCATAAATCAGTCCGTTGTTGTCTCTCCCGTTTGAGCAATGCAGTCTTGCTTCCAAGCAGTAATCAGGGATCATCAAAGCCAGAGAGAGAGAGAGCAAGCTGTAGCCTTGCTACTTTTATATGGTTTTCATAACCACACCCACAGTTGCTATTTTACATTTAAAGCTGCATACACTAACTATGATTCATAGTTAGTATTTCACCTAAAACAGTTAGGGTGAACAATGTTATCCCTAACAACACTGGAGAAAAAACATGTGAAAGTACCTCTAATCTTCTATGTGTACTTGCTGGCATTCAGCAGATTCTGACCAGTTCTGGAAAACTGGGAGTGAAAATTTTGAGGAGTTCAGAGAACTGGCAAATATCACCTTTGACTGGCCACGCTCCCATCTATTCTCTGCCTTGGAACTGGAAAGCAGGTCAGTGGGATGGGAGGAAATGGGGATTTTGCAGTATCCTTCCCCTGCCATGCCTACCAAGCTATGCCCATCAAGCCACGCCCACCAAACCACTCCCACAGAACCGGTAGTAAAAATGTTTGAATCCCACCACTGTTGGGGCCTGTGATGGCATAGGTATGGAGGGGGAAAGGTGACATCTGGGTTTGGTGAAGGATCTGTTTCCCCTGTTAATATAGCTGTCCTTGTCTGAATTTGCTTCAGAGTGGGCAGGTGGCTGTCTGTATGTGAGTAGGGAGTCTAACACTCAGTGCCTGAAAAAATGAACAGTGCAGAGGACTTTTTTTTTTTTTTTTTGCAAAGGGATCTGATTGGAATGGAATTGCAGTCTTGGGCAAGGAAGAAATGCAATGCTTACTCACTACAATGATCTCATCCAGAATGATTTAAAAATAATTTTTGACTCTCCTTGAGTGCTGTGAAAGATGAGATATGGTAAACTGCTGACAGATCTCTCCAATAGGTGGACAGGGGTCCACAGAAATATCCAAGCCAGATGTATTGCTGCTAACTATGAGGTGGAAGAACTGGAGGAAAAAAGACATCACTTGTTTCTCTTGGAGAGGTGCTTATAACCATTATTTTGCCTTGATGCGTACTTTCCTGCCACCCTTAATAGAGAACTGAGGGAGCAACAAAGGTTAAACCTACTTTGCCATTGATTTTATTCTTGATAGAAGAAGATAGATGCTTCCAAAATTCTGTCATTACTGAATTGGAAAGACTGTTTAAATTTATGTCCTACTTGAATTGACAACCTACACTTATTGTGCTTCCTTCTCTTTCTTTTCTTGTTTCTCTTGTAACCTATCCAAGAGGTCAACATGAATTTGGAAACTGATCTGAGAACGGCCAGCCAGTTATTGATATTACTAGCTTGCTAAGGATTATTTCACTGACTATTGAAGGAGGGACCTGCTCAGCCAAAAGAAGACAAATGCTCATGATTTGGAGGAGAAAGAATAGCAATAGCAATAGCATTTAGACTTTTATATAGCTTCATAGTCCTTTACAGCCCTCTCTAAATGGTTTACAGAGTCAGAATATTGCCCCCAACAATCTGGGCCCTCATTTTATCAACCTTGGAAGGCTGAGTCAAGCTTGAGCCTGGTGAGATTTGAACTGGCAAATTGCAGGCAGCCGGCAGACAGCAGAAGTAGCTTTCGGTACTGTATTCTAGCCACTGTGCCACCATGACTCAATTAAAATAAAATCCTCAATACAATTATAATTGTTTTCTTCAATAAGATTTTTTAAAATGTTGAGGTGTTTAGCCCATCTTGAGAAAGGATGCTTATTAATAAGCAGAAAATAAATTTAGGTGTCAAAATGTAAAGTCTATTCATTACAAGGCTACATTAAAATGTTATCTTTCAATAATTAAAAAAAAAAAAAACTCTGAAAGAGCCAACAATACACAAATGATTAAGCTCAAATTATCCTACTTTGGGCACATTATGAAAAGACCTTGCTCACTAGAGAAGGCTCTGATAGCTAGAAAAGGTGGAAGGAAAGAGAGAGGATGACCAGAAGAAGGTGGATTAATTCAGTTACAGCAGCAGTTTCATTCAAAACAGAAGAGTTTTTAATCTTATTTAACTTGGCCTTTGAGTTAGCATTTTAGAAATGTTCTTAAACATACTTATTTTGTTCTCATCTTACCAATGTCCCTGCTACAATTTATAGGGACTATTGGGGAAGTTATCTTCCCATTAGCATAAAAAGAAATTCAAGACAGTAAAAAAAAATTGAAATGTGCTTTGTGCAGGGGAAAAACATTCAGTTTTTAGAAAAGGGATGTCTAAGTATTAACAAATTGCAGTCATTTCTTTTTCTTTTCTCTTTCTAAGAGAATCATAGTCATGTTTATTAATATTAAAGGGAAAATTAATAAAACATTAGCAAATATCAAATATTATTAAATTTTGAACTAATATCTTCCTTTAGTATGGTTGGAGCTCTCTTGGAGTTGCCCAAAATACTGAGCTGCATTTAGTAATTGACTGAGTAGCATTTGTAGATATTTTAAAATGTAAAGTATCAACTGAGAAGGCTCTTGGCAGCATGAAGAACTATTCTCCACAGCTGCTTTCATATGCCATGAAAGGTTAGCAAATTGATCATTATAGATTTGTTTACTGTAGCTTTTCCAAAAGCTGGAAAAGCTATTTGTATGAATTCCTTCTCCTTCTTCTTCATGGGCCACAATACCATGGCTGTTCTTGGATGGTTACCTCCTGCCCAGTGGTAGGTTTAAATATTTTTTTACCACCAGTTCTGTGGGCATGGCTTGGTGGGTGCGCTTTGTGCATGCATGTGCCAAATGTATGCTTTGTGTACACGCAGAGGGTTTGCTACTAACCTTCTCCAGTAATCCTGCACTCCCTCTGTGTCTTCAACAGCTGAGGCGCAGTAATCAGCTATGCCACATGAAGCAACTGAGGTTGAAAAGCAGGAAATAAAGGTCAGTAAAGAGCCAGGGCAGGGGGGAGGACTCAGGCAGTTTGATCCTTGGAGCAAACCAGTTCTCTCACAGATGATCATTGAAGCTACCAGTTCAGTTGAACTGGGCTGAACCGGTAGAATACCATCACTGATCCTGCCCCTGCTATTAGTTAAGTTAATAGGAACTGAAGCTCATTCTCCCTGTGAAACTTGGTCCTCAGGTGTGATAGTAGAACTCTCATTAGAAATTCTGGAGAAGGCTACTCAGGAGCCACATTCTATCATTTCCTGTACTGGCCTAGCTCATGGGTAGAACATGAATCTCATTCATCTGCTCTCAGTACTTCTTTCTCCAAAATATCAGTATCAGTGTTACAATGGTCTCACCTGTAGTTTGCGCAGATTTCACTCCATATTTCCACAGGATCCTTTTTCAACAAAATTTCCCCCCAAATGATATAGATATATAATCATTATATAATTCTATATAATGATATAGAATAAGAGAGTGATAGGAATAAGAGAGATATATAGAATAAGTGGGGAGGGAGTTATGTTGGCTAAGGTAATGGACTAAGATGGAAGAAAGTCAGGTTCAACCCAGTCTCAGCTACAGAAACTTTCTGAGCAATCTGATCCACTCACTCTCTTAGTCAAATCTTCCTCAAAGCTGGTTGTTATGTGAATAAAATGAAGGGAGAACTCCACATAAGCTGCCCAGAGAAAAATCTGGATCCATATCTGACAATTATAACAGAAAAGCAATGACATGAAACTGGCTTCTTAATTTAATTTTCTGATTGATTTAGAGCGTCTTTAGAATTCCTTTTGATTATATTCTTATGCTGACTTTATTTTTGAGCCTCCCTCATCATTGCAGGTTGTGGAATTCTGGTTTCTTATTACGCATCTGCTGCATTCTTAGAATTTCTCAAGTTGTCATCCTTAGCTTCAATCATTGAAACCAGAATGGATACTGACCACTGAAGATCTAATAAATATAATTGAAAACATGACCTGACATAATATGACAATATAGTAATGTAATGAAGAATAATATTACTTATTGATCATCTTGCATTTAAGGTAAGTGCACAAGGCTCAAAAGCAGTGCTTATCTCCTTTAAAAAATGTAATACAATTTATTTTCCATCTAATTGCAAGAGAATGGTAGAAAAAGAAGTCCTCTGAATGAATACTTGTGAAACTAACAATCTTTAAAGTAGGTAATTTAAAAGTAATAACTTGGCTCTTTCTTATAATCTGATGTTGTCAAGTGTTCTTCCTCAAAAACTGGAAACCAGGAACAACTAGGAGTCATAAAGCCGGAAGAGAAAGACAATTTGATCGAAACCAGGGTGTCAAACTCGCATCATCATGGTGGTGTCATGTGACGTATCGTGATTTTTTTTTCCCCTTCACAAAACTGGGAAGGGACGGGGCCAGCATGTGACGCATTCAGCCTGCGGGCTGTGAGCTTGACAGCCCTGATCTTAAATGCTGGTGGTTAAGGCACCACGCTAGAAACCAGGAGACTTGTGAGTTCTAGTCCCATTTTAGGCATGAACACCAGCTGGTTGATTTTGGACCAGTCACTCTCTCTCATCCCAAGTCACCTCATAGGATGGTTATTGTGGAGAAAATAGGAGGAAGTTGTGTGCAATATGTTTGCTATCTTATTTGTAAAATAATAAAGGCAGGATACAATGAATAAAAATAAAGATAGGGCAAATGCATTGCTCCCCATGAATTATGAGGATCCCTTCTTGCAAATAATATAATACTCTTCAGACATTTGTAAAGTCTGTAAGTTTGACAAAGAGAGGAAGAACCAACATGATGTCTCCATTTTCTTTTCACTGTCTTCCAATGGGAAACACCAACTCTGCAATATGTGTGTATGTACATGTACATACTATGCTTCTATGAATGAAATCTGGTTCTGAGGTTTAGATTCCTAGGCATTAAAAGCCCATGCTCTTATCATAAACTCTCTCCCAGGCTCTGAGAACTCAGAGCGAAGACACAGTTTTGTTTCACAACAACTGATTCTGCAAATTGGATCCAGATTTATCTCATTTGTGAACATTCTGTCAGAGACCAAGTCCATTCAACCGCACTTTCTTCCTGTAAAATTGGAACATATAGCAACTTGGGGCAGAAGAATAAGGGTGGATGGGTATGCCCAGGAGAAAGTTAAATCCTGTCGTGTGGTTAAAGATGCATCTACTTTGAACTATAGTGATTATGCTCACTACACCAGACTATCATAATTTCCTCCAGGTTCATGTTCTCAACTGTCTTCTCCTTACCTTTTGTTCTGCTATCATTTCTTTGCCTTGCTGGTGAAACATCTGGGCTTAATCACCTCACTGATCATACAAAATTGTCACTTCACAAAACACTGCAGACCAAATTTCCATGCAGTATTTCAGTATCAGAGAAGAACACATAATACTGTTGTTCTGGATGCAGAAATGACTTTGTTACCAGGTGGTTATATTCTACATTAATTCTGGAAATAGCTAAAAGGTTTATTCTTTTATTATTCAAGGGAGAAGGGAGCTGCTCTGTATAAAAAGTACAATTTAAACTTCATGTTTGTTCTTTGTATTTTCCTGAAGAATTAAAGCTGAAAGCCAAAGCATTATGGGAAATACTAACATGCATCCTTAACTTTCTTTGGACTCTGAATCATTATAGGTTTCATCAAATTGATAGTGCATTTTAGTGTATTTTTTCCCTCCAGGAATAATTTCTTCTTATCAAAGCTCTGTGTCTGTGGAACATTTAACTCCCCCTCCCACACAAACTATGAGGCAGTAGAAAAGCCCATAATCATAATGTACTTTCAGTTGGGTGTCTTTTTAAAAATTCTAAAAAAATCATGATCCTTGATCATTCTCTGAAAAGTAACTTAGCAATTCTTAACATGTTTTCATCTAGGTCAGCTCATACAATCACAAAGGAAAAAATATATAAATTGTTCATTATTAGCAGAACAAATTGGTTGGTTTGAACCAACTGGTTCAAAAATGCATATTTTTTCAGAGAAAATAAGGCCCAAAATTAGAAAGAATTCAACCTGATTTAAATTTGTGTCTAATCTCTATATAGCAATCCATCTATGAAAAATACCCCCCCCCCGCAAGTTTCAGAATCACCAGGTTAGATGAATCCACTTAGAACAGAATCCAACCTCTTTTGAATGTATAGTTCTGAATAACAGATTCTGTTTTCTCAGAGATTTTGATCAAATAAATCAACATACAAGCTGAAGCCTTCCATTTGCAGATTTCAAAATCATGAGAACTCTTCCAGTTATTATCTATGGTCCAAGGACTCTAGCTCAGGGCTGATCACATGCTTCACATGCACAAGATCCAATTCTTATCTTCTTCAGAGGGGGCTGGGAAAGACTGCAGCCTAAACCTTCGGGAATTGCTCCTTATCAATATAAACAATACTGAGCTATATCCACCAGCAGCCTGACTCATTATAAAATTGGTTTCTAAGTTTTTAATCAGATAGGAAGTATAAAAGTTAATAGAACTCAAAAAGTCCTGAACAAACTTGTCTTTCAATTTTGAATAACCTCTGTGATATGCTTGGGAGAAAGATGTCCATGTATGTTGAGAGACACACAAAGAAACCTTTTATTAAAATTCTTCCATCACTGAAGAGAGGATTTGGGGATTTCCCCACATTTAGTGACATCTCTTTATCCCTGGAAATAGTTCAGTCATGCCTGTTAATGTAACAACTTATCCTAAAGACATTAAAAACACATCTTTCTTTTATTCTTTCAAGATGCTTTTTTCTCCTGAATTCCATTATGAAAGAGATTCTTTTGTTGGTGTAATATTCATGAAGAAGAAAAATTACCGACCCAAATACTGTAAGATCCCTATCTCCTTTGTTTTCAGTCTATTATGGAAGGAGAAGTGAAGACCTCAGAGCCTTGCATATAATTTTTGCCTAAGAATTTTCCTTCTGATACCCAGCAGGATTGTTTCAGTTCCATGTTCTTTTGCCAATAAAAATATCACTAGATAAAGACTGAGGACAAAGAAGACAGGCAGGCCTGTCATGTTTGATCCCAACATGTCATAATCTAGACAATATTGCTTTTTACTTAGATGTTCAAATCTGAGCTATAGCAAAATGAATGGACTCACCTTCGTTTAGGCAGAGGCTAGATTTGGAAACAATATATTTGTATAGAAAGTTAAGATGTAAATTGTGCACAAATGCAAGTTTGCCCACACATTATTAATCTCACTCTTAAATCAGCACATATCTCAATGCCTATAAATGGGAAAATATGTCTACTAATCAGACATGGATTACAGACTTGCTGCTTCCCTCCTGCTTCCCTGCTGCTTTCTTACTTTGGGATTTTGTTTTGTTAATTTATAAACTGGACAGCTGTTCAGGTTGCTTTTCCACAGAAAAAAGCACTGTTCTGGAAAATGGTTTGTGCCAGTTTTCTTTTAAAATATTAGCAACATGTCCCAACAATAATATGCTCCCATTGCCATTAGAATGTGGGATGGGAATTCCCAGTACTGTTTGCCTGATGCAGATTTCCTTCCTCCTGTTGCTTTCAGTTGGAAAAAAAAAACAGATGACTATTCTAATGGAAAAAACAATTTCTCCAGAAAATATTATAATACTGTGCATATGAATGGAGTATTTATGGTTATATTCATATAAATCTCATACAGATAGTCTGGGACTAGAATGTATGTTGCTAAGGCCCGGTCCCACTGCACTTACGGATGCAAAGAGGATGTAAAATGTTAAAAAAAGCTTGCCATCCATTGGAAAACGCTATGCATCCGTTGTGTACTCATTGCTACGTGTTTCATACGCTCTATCCGTCGAGCATCCACCCACTGAGATTTCATCCATGCAAGAAGTTTTGAGCTGCACAAAACTTTGTGAATGGATGAACTTTCCGCCACGTACGATGTACATCCGCGACATATATGGGCAACAAACGTTCTATGTCCGTTATCATCCATTAAACGTCTTCTGTATCCCCTCTGCATCCTCTGGCCATCCCCTCAACTCACATCCGCTGCAGCTGAAAATGGAAAGAGGGAGGAAACAAAAGGTACACAGAACGTCTACAGAGTGTTAGTAGCACGGAAATAGAAAGGATGTAAGCGTATGCATCTCATATATAAAGGATTAAAAATGGACAAAACGTTTGTATCTAGGATGTATCTCGTATATTTAGGATGTCTGCAGTATGTCTAGAGTATGTAGAAGGACACCTAGCAGACAACCGATATTTTCTATAAAAAGGGGGAGAAAATCATCTGGATCTCAGTATGAGTCCAGCAGCCGTGGTGTACAGACCTCTTCACCCTTGGTCTTGGTCTCCAACATCATCAATTGTTCTACACCATGGATGATGACACAGTCTGTATGATAGCTGCGACCATTCATCACCAGAACCAAAACCTGTTCAGACTGTTTCAAGTTTTATACAGAAGGAGAAGAAGGAGACGTCCAAGAGCTGTGTGGGTCCGAGGATGGATCGTGAGAAGAATGGAGTTTGGACTGTATGACCAGATGATGGTGGAGCTGAGGAATGAAGACCCTCTTGCATTCCATCACTTCATGAGGATGCCACCAGCCAAGTTTGACGAACTTGTAGAGCGTCTGAGACCCAGGTTGACCAAGCCGAGCACCAACTTCCATCCCAATCTGGACCCTGGACTGAAGGTGGCACTGACTCTGCGGCACCTGGCCTCTGGAACCACATACAGAAACATGCAGCATGTGTGGAGGGTGCCACACAACACCATCAGCAAAGTGGTCAGAGAAGTGGTGCAGGCCATCATCGAAGAATACCTGGAGGAGCTCCTCAAGTGCCCCATCACTGAACAAGGCTGGAGGAAACCTGAAGAAGAGTGGTATCAGAGGTGGAACTTTCCCCACACTGTTGGAGCCATAGATGGGAAGCACGTGGCCTGCAAAGCTCCACCCAACTCAGGGTCCACTTATTACAACTACAAGGGCTTCTTCAGTATCATCCTCTTTGCCATGGTTGATGCTGACTACAAGTTCATGCACATCGATGCTTCAAGCAATGGGTCAGCTTCAGATGGCCAGGTATACAACGCAAGTGACCTCAAGGTTGGGCTGGAACACAACCTCATCATGGGTTTTCCAGATCCAGACCCCCTACCCAATGACACACAAGATGTGCCCTACTTCATCATTGGTGATGATGCATTCTCCCTCAGAACCTACCTCATGAAGCCATAGACTTCAAGATACCTCACCCGTGAAGAGAGGATCTTCAACTACAGGCTGTCCAGGGCAAGACGGGTGATGGAGAACGCCTTTGGCATCCTGGCCAATGGGTTCCAGATACTTCTCACCACCATGCAGCATGACCCAGAGACTGTGAGGAGCATCGTGGAAGCTTGCTTCTTCCTGCACAATCTCATGCGCACCCGCTACCCAGTGTTGTTGACCGTCAACAAGGGAATGAGGACATGGAGCCTGGTCAATGGAGGCAAGGACGTAACCGGATAGACACTGTGGATGTACAAGGCCCCAACAGAGCTTCATGTGAAGGGAAGAAGCAGCGCAACCTACTGAGACACTGGTGCAACTCCCCAGCTGGAGCAGTGGAGTGGCAAGACAGGATGATAGATGATTAATGGATGTATCCTTGAGACTGTTGCATAACACTGATGAGATTGTGCCATATATGTTGAGTGGTCCTACAATGAATAGGGCATTAATAAAGAGCTTTGTTTATTTTAAAATGTGTTGATCAATGAATAAATTGTTATTGATAATAAAGGTCCATATGTGTGGAAGCTGGGATGATGGACCATACAGACTCACTATGCTTGCACTGGAGGTTTATCTGTCCCACAGCTATCCTTATCTATCCCACAAGCATGCAAAGGCTTAACCATTTTTTCAAAGTTTTCACCAACACTTTATTAAGTGAAAAAAATGAACCAAGTGTCTTAAGCAAAGATAACCTTGATTAACTTTCTTAACTTTATGACTTTATTAAATAAGCAAAATGAACCAAGTAAACTGTATTAAGTGTAAGCAAAGATAACCTTTGTTAACTTTCTTAGGTAAACTTTATGACTGTTAAAAAAGCAAAATGAACCAACTAAAGTGTCTTAAGCAAAGAAGTACAACATAGTCTCCGACACTATTCTCAGTCACTGTGAGTCATGTCCATGGTCTCAGCTGTTAAGCGGGCAGGGACTGTGGAGGTGGCTGTGGCTTGAGTGCTGGTCTGAGGCACCATTGGTGTGCTTGGCCCCGAGGATACAACAGGGGATGGTGTGTTCAGGAAGCTGTCCGAGAGCTGACTCAGTCACGTGAAGTTCAGAGACCCCTCATCAAGGACTTGAGATGTCAGGCCCAATATTGATGACAGATTGTCCATTGACGGGCTTGGCTGTGGGGTGGAGGAAGGAGGAGTGTAGTGGGGCTGTCTGATCTGCAGCTGGGTGAGGAGTGGCGTCTGTGGTATGCGATGAACCTGGGCCTGGACTTGGAAGGTCTGCTTCTGCTGTGGGAAGTCCTGGTAGTCATAGCCTTGGTAGGTGAGAGGCTGTTGAAAGCCGTGGAAGGGCTATGACATCACCTGGGGTGGAGGAGCAGACCTGGACTGGGTATGAGCAGGTTCAGCTGGGCCTTGAGGGTTGTGCAGAAGTGCTGTGATCTTCTGCATCATCACCTGGTACTGGGCCTCGGGCAGGTCCCTCAGGGTCTGGTTCACGTAGGTGATGAAGGGCTTCCAGTCCAAGGATGGTATGTTGCTGTGGACCAACTGAGAGAGAAGTTCTGTGCTCGTCTTCATTGTGTCCCTGATCTCCAACAGCACACTGTGGTCCTGGCCCTCCAGTCTGCCTCTCTGCCTGCATCCTCTGGAGCTGGGGATGGGGGTGGGGGTGGGTTGGCCTCTGGTGGCTGCTGCTTCTTCCTCCATTTGTGACAAAAGGGCGTCATCCTCCACGGGTTCCTCCAAGTCTGCCGGCATGGGGAGGTCTCTGCCGTGTCGGGGAGGTCTCTGCCGTGGGGTCCTCTGAAGACACCTGCCTGGACAGGGTAGCTGGCTCCTGGCTGGAAGAGGACTGGCTATCTGTTGGCTGTCTGAGGGAGAGGGTTGTCAGAGTGGCTTCTCCTTGGTGGCGGATCTCACCCTCCAGGAAACTGCACTTGGCCATGACATACATCTCCCGGTCAGTGAGCTTGACAGTGGCCTGCCCGGATTTCTTGAGGTGTAGTTTGCCATACCAGGTGTGCATGTGCTTCCACCATCCTAGGAGTACTTCTGCAGTGTACCCCAGGCTCTCTGCCTTGTCTCTCCAAGCTGCCTGTTTCTTCTTGGTGTTGCGTTAGAGTCTGTGGCCCTTTCTCCAAAGGTACTCATTCTCTCTCAGCCATTCCAGCACCTCATCCTCATGCTCCACAGAAACAGTGTACTGTTTCCTCTTTCCCTTCTCTTTCCCTTGCCTCTTCCTCCCTCTGGCAGGGGCTTGAGCAGGGCCTTCATGGGCATGAGCAGCAGGGCTTTCAGGGGCTTGAGCAGCAGGGCCTTCAGCAGCAGGGCTTTGAGGGCCTTGGGGCTGGTCCACCACAACAGCACCAGCAGCTTCAGAGTCAGTGCCAGGGGTGGGATGCTGGTTCTGGCCTTCTTGCCAGGGCTGGAACAAGTAGTCACGGGCTTCCTCTTCTTGCCTGACTGACGAACCATGGTGTTCCTGCTAGATTTATGTGGCAGTACGTCTTTCCCCTGTATGCTGACTGCATGCATGCTGCATCCTTTTATATCTGTGGAGCTGACGCAATTCATACTCCCCGTATGCGCAGTGAACACTTTGCATCCTCATGCTCCTCGGAAATGGTGTACTGTTTCCTCTCTCCCTTCTCCTTCCCTTGCCTCTTCCTCTCTCTGGCAGGGCCTTCAGCAGCAGGGCCTTCAGGGGCTTGAGCAGCAGGGCTTTGAGGGCCTTGGGGCTGGTCCACCACAGCAACAGTAGCAGTAGCAGCAGCA
>BLBF01000010.1:24859779-24922765 GCA_015471245.1 Laticauda colubrina | reverse complement strand
TGTATGTATGTATGTATGTATGTATGTATGTATGTATGTATGTATGTTTGTATTTATGTATGTATGTATAACATGGAACCTCTGGTCAAGAAGCAATTTTCTGTTATTAGATAATGGAATGTGTTTAAAAGAACTCCCCCCCCCTTTTTTTTTTGGTTTCTCTTAGGATCCCATCAAATTCTTACAGAATACAACTGTTCCGTAGAACACACTTTGAAAAACTTTGCCATAAAGCAATGATGATCAAGAAGCTCTTCACACCGCTATGAGGTTGCCTCTTGATGAGATGGGCAGCACACATATTTAATAAATAAAATAAATAAAATAAATTATATGTGTTCTGTATGTAAAGTGGATGACTCCAAATCTACAAACCTGATTGGCTAAGAAAAAGAACAGTGGATTGGTTCACTAGGAACCAATCCAAAGAGCTGCCAAAAAGGCGGCAAATCCAAATAACTGCCATTGGCTGCAAGCAGGCAAGCCAGCCTGTATAAAAGGGCTGGCCCCGGCTTCAGCCGGCGTTCCGTTACTGACTGGTTATAATAAAAGTATTTGTTGTTGGAACCCGGTCTACCTCGTGTGTTTTCCGAACAAAACACTGGCGACGAGGGTGGGATCGTCCTGAACGGAAAAAACCTGCACGCGGTGATAAGAAGTCCAGACTACAACCAAGATGTCTGGAAACAACGCTCCGCCCGCACCCTTCAATCCCAACGAAGAGGATTGGGATTCCTATGCTGATCGCTTCCAAATGTACTTGGAGAGCAATGAAATGGAAGGCATTTCCGAACAACGCAAGAGAGCCGTGTTCCTGACGCACTGCGGACCAACAGTATTTAAAATGGCAAAAGCCCTCGCGAAGCCCCGGGACGTTAAACAATTATCGTGGACAGAATTGCAGAGACTCCTCAAAGCACACTACACTCCGATGGTGTCTAACTTAATAAAGCGACACGAATTTTACCGAAGAGACCAGAGAGAGGGAGAAACCGTCGCCGATTTCATCGCTGCACTCAGACAAATAGGGGGTGAGTGTGAATTCTCAAACATAGACGAGGCAATGAGAGATCGCGTGGTGTTGGGCCTGAGAGACTCGACCGCACAGAGTAAAATGCTCAACAAGCCCAACATCACCGTTACCGAAGCCATTGCGGAAGCTACAGCCGCTGAAGCCGTGAAAAAATCTGCAGTGGCCCTTAAAAAGATGAACACACACAGCGATGAAACACCAGCCAAAGATAGAAAGCATCCTGCCACCACGACCCACTATGAAGAGTCGGGCGAAACAAACGAATCGAGCGAAGAGGACGACGAGGTCCACCGTTTGCTCACAAACAAAAAAGAGCGCGAAAGGAGAAATTGGCGGGAATGCGCTGGCTGCGGAGGAAACCATCCACGAGCCGAATGCAGATTTCTCGATGCCATCTGCCGGCATTGCAAAAAACGAGGGCACATCGAGAAGGTCTGCAGAAACAAAAAATTCTACAGCCCGACGAGACGCAGAAATTCCCCAACACGAGCCGAGCCTAAACGAGCCGAAAGAAAATGGCAACAAGAGAAGCGAGCCAATACACACCAAACTGTCATTATTCAGAGCTCCCAGACGGAAAGTGGGAGAAAAATTAAAATCATCGTAGAAATCGAGGGAAAACACTGCAAGATGGAAGTGGACTCGGGGTCCTTCCTCTCCAAGGTATTGTGGGACACAATTAAACAGTTAGTCCCAGGTATCAAAACCAAAGACTTGAAGAAGCAGCACCTAACCCTCAAAGACTATCAGGGAAACCAAATCCCTGTGATGGGCAAGGGACATTTCCGAGTCGCCTACAAGAATCACATCAAGGTGCTTCCACTGACCATAGTCAACCAAGACAGACCAAGCCTCCTGGGCATCGAGTGGTTCGCGCCATTGGGCATCGGGACGACCGGGGTCGATCGAGTGACTACAACCGGCTGGGAAGACGACCTCATCCGAGAATTCCAGGACGTTTTTGACGGCTCACTGGGCAAGTACCGGGGAAACCCCATTTCTTTCAATTTCCCCAAATAGCCCCACGAAGAATAAAAGCCAGGCGAGTTCCTTTTGCACTAAAGGCAAAAATAGAGGAACAGCTGGACAAATTAGTAGCCCAAGGGGTTTTAGAACCTGTGGACCATGCCAAGTGGGAAACGCCTATCGTCACACCCATTAAACCTGACGGGTCCATCAGAATCTGTTGTGACTATAAGGCTACCCTGAACCACGCATTACAACCAAGCGCATACCCGGTGCCAGTAGTCCAGCATTTGCTTCATTCCCTGGGAAACGGCAAAGTTTTCGCCAAACTCGACTTGGCACAAGCCTATCAACAACTCCCAGTAGATCCAGAAACAGCAGAAGCGCAGACTATAGTCACCCATAAGGGCGCATTCAAATGCCACCAACTCTAATTTGGAGTAAGCGTAGCCCCTGGCGTCTTCCAGAGTCTAATGGAACGCCTTCTAAATGGCATACAAGGAGTCGTTCCCTATTTCGACGACGTCCTAATCTCGGCCAGAGATGAAACACAATTAAGGAACAGACTGAAAAAGGTTCCGACTAAGTTTAGAGAATCTGGCCTCAAGGTTAAAAGAGAAAAGTGCTGTCTAGTTAAGAACAGCGTTGAATTCCTGGGCTACTCAATAGACGGAGAGGGTATCCACCCCACAGATAAAAAAGTTAAGGCGATAAATGACGCTCCTGAACCAAGAAATAAAACAGAACTACAAGCGTTCTTAGGATTAATTAATTTTTATAATGTGTTCCTGCCAAACAAAGCCACTATAGCAGAACCGTTACACCGTCTGCTAGACAAAAAGGCAACTTGGACTTGGGGTTACAAAGAAAAAAAAGCCTTCCAAAATATTAAAAGATTGCTAACATCAACAAACGTTCTCATCCAATTTAGCGACACTCTGCCATTAACAGTGACCTGCGACGCTTCACCATATGGAGTAGGTGCTATTCTCAGCCACCAACTACCGGATGGCAGAGAAGCACCCGTCGCATATTATTCTAGGACTCTATCAAAAACCGAGCGGAATTATAGCCAATTGGACAGGGAAGCTCTAGCAATTGTCGCTGGAGTAAAACGTTTCCACGAATATTTATATGGGAGGACTTTTCGAATCATAACGGATCACAAACCGCTAATGGGGATTTTGGCGGGAAACAAGCCAACACCTAATATACTGTCCCCAAGAATGACGAGATGGTCAGAGTTCCTGGCAGCTTATTCCTACACTCTGACACATCGGCCAGGGAAACAAATTTCCCATGCGGACGCTTTGAGCAGAGCGCCCTTACCAGCAACCGACGCAGACCCGGCACCAGCGATGACAACGCTACAAATCGAGACTTGCCCCGATCTACCCATATCAGCATATGATGTCGCCAGAGCCACCGCGAAAGACTCATTGACTGCCCGCGTTCTTAGCTGGGTAGCTAAAGGCTGGCCGGAGAATCAAAAAACTGAAAACTTTAAACCTTTCCGGTCCAGACAGACTGAACTTTCTATCCAAAAGGGGTGTTTGCTGTGGGGTGATCGGGTAGTAATCCCTGCTAAACTACAGCCCAGGGTACTTATGCTGTTACATGAAGGGCACCCGGGAATGGTTAAGATGAAAAGCCTTGCCAGAAGTTATGTGTGGTGGCCGGGTATTGATAAGGACATAGAATATTGGGTGAGCTCATGCCACAAATGCCAGGCAATTGGACCATCCCCACCAAAGGCACCTGTTAAGGACTGGGAAACCCCTCGAGGACCGTGGTCAAGAATACACATTGACTTCGCGGGGCCTACCAAGGGGCATACCTTTCTGATTGTCGTTGATGCCTATTCCAATTGGCTTGAAGTAAAAATTATGCCATCAACGACAACAGAAGCCATAATAAAGAAACTAGACAGCCTGTTTGCCACCCATGGCATACCGGACATTCTCGTCTCAGATAACGGGCCACAGCTAACCAGCATACCATTTGAGCAATACCTAGCCTCCCTAGGTATAAGACATGCACTAACCGCGCCGGCTCACCCGGCTGCGAACGGCAGGGCTGAGAGAATGGTCCGGTTTACCAAAGAAGGGTTGGAACGAATGGACGCTGGAGATATCCAACAAAAAGTAAACCGTTTTCTCACACTCCAGCACATAACGCCCAGTACTATAACAAATAAATCACCAGCAGAACTACTCATGGGGCGAAAACTAAGATCTCACCTGGATAGGTTACACCCAAATTTTACCCCAGAAAACCCCCCTGACTCCTCAACACGGTTCAGACAATTCGAAACAGACGATTTGGTATACGCAAAAAACTTCACCGGGGACCCGGTATGGCTACCCGGGCAAATTATCCAAATTACAGGCCCCAAATCCTACCGAGTAAAATTAGACGATGGCAGGGAATGGAAGCGACACATAGACCAGCTTCGATCTCGAATTATAGAAAGAACCACAGACTTACAAACATTCACAAAAAAACCCGGCGAAATGCAAACCAAGGTGGGGGGGGAAAGGCGAGAAACAAATAAAGAACTGTTTAAAACTAAAACTAACATTCAAATAAATAAACCTAACATTCAATACGATCAAAAAGAGCCAACAAAAGACTCACCGTTTGAAGAGACCCACGGAAAGAGACCATCGGAAGGGGCCAGCCAAGCCAGCTCGACCTGCCCCAAGGAAACGGGAGGGAGCGGCAAAACCGCCGGCCTAAGAAACTCAGGCGGCGGTAAAATGGCTGACTCACCCTTCCAGACGGTTCCAGGGAGAAGGACGGACGACACAGCAGCCCCATCCGAACCAGTCGAAGTCTTCACTGAAAATGAACCGCGCAGGTCAAATCGAGTCCGGAAAAGCCCCATCTACCTGCGAGACTACGTCACCACGTAGGACTGAACTAAGGGGGGAGGGGTGTTCTGTATGTAAAGTGGATGACTCCAAATCTACAAACCTGATTGGCTAAGAAAAAGAACAGTGGATTGGTTCACTAGGAACCAATCCAAAGAGCTGCCAAAAAGGCGGCAAATCCAAATAACTGCCATTGGCTGCAAGCAGGCAAGCCAGCCTGTATAAAAGGGCTGGCCCCGGCTTCAGCCGGCGTTCCGTTACTGACTGGTTATAATAAAAGTATTTGTTGTTGGAACCCGGTCTACCTCGTGTGTTTTCCGAACAAAACAATATGTCAATCCAGTAACTTGAATTGTCCTAGAATCTAAAAGCCAGCTAATGACATTTTCCTAATGCAATTTCTGCTGTAATGCTTGCCAAGTTTGGACCATAAATGACTCCTGCATTTTGCACAACAATACAAATTTTAGAATAATTTTGAGAGATAGCCTCCATACAGTGTTGGTCTGTTTATGGACTGATGTACTTCATCACACTTTATTCTCCATCACTGGACCTAGTGGCTAGAACAGAATTGTCAAACTCAATTTCACTGAGGGCCGCACCTGGGTTGTGTTTGACCTCAGAGGGCCAGGGAGGCTAGCTGACATCACTTGTGTTGGGGGCACTTTTGGTGGCCCAAGCATTCTGCCAGCAAAAACGGGCTCCCGACCACTGTTTCCAGCTGCGACGACCTCCTGCAACCCTCTGCCAGAGAAAATGGATCCCAGGAGGGCCTCACACAGCCCTTGTGAGCTCCATTTTCAGCTGCAATGGCCTCCATTTTTGCTGGCTGAGGCACTGTGAGCTGGTCCTTTGCTGTTTTCAGGGCAGCCCCGCGGGCCAGATTTAAGCATCCCATGGGCTGGATCTGGCCTCCAGGCCTTGCATTTGACACCCCTTGGCTAGAGCATATGGGAGGTGGAGCAGATTGCCCAGCTCTGTACTATAGTCCTATAGAATTAGAAAAAAGAGGGGGATGTTAATTGCTGGTATTAAGTCCCTATATTTATTGAGGGCAGATTTTCAAAGATATTATTGCCCCTTTAATTTTACAGCTGAAAACAAAAACCTCCCTTTCTGATCATGCGCCTCTTGCTGAACCAACCCCCCCCCCACACACACACACACTAAGTCACATCTGTTGGTACTCAGCACTTTCTTTGTCAAGAACTAGAAGATGTGCCAAAATAACACATCTTGAGTGCACTTGTAGCTGCAGCAAGTTAATGTCTTCATATTTTTAGAAATTTACAGGAATGTGATTAGCAATTATATGGTAAGTACTTCACTAATAATAACTTTGGTTCCTCAGTACTTATCCATCTGTTGTACTGCAAGAGCTTTTCATGCAAAAAAAGGCTCAAAGGAGACATCACAGAAGATAAAACCAGTGGTTTTGTGTTGTTCTGAAAGACCTTCCAGACTAAAACATCATAGAGTTTAACTGTTCGGTGCATGTCAGTGGCAGTGTGTGTCCTGAGTTATATTTTGCTCAGGAGGTTGAAGCTCTCAGAATCTTTTCTTTTCTAAATTATTATGTGTAAATGCTGTTTGTCTTACATTTGGCTTTCTGCAGACTATGAACTATGTCCATCCCGATGGCTCTTACAGAAGTAGTTTATCTTTTCTAGTAAGAATGGCTCTATTTTAAAATGTGCATTTCAAGAGACCTTTTGGCTTTGGGCCTATATGGCTGGTCTGAAAGCCATCAAATGAGGGGGCCAATATCAAGATAAAAGCTGTTAGAGATAGGAGTCTTAGTACGCCTCTCATCTGGGTCTGATTTAGAGATGTGCCTTGATAATCATCTGCATTTTTAAAACAAAATCTATTAAAAAAATTGTGTTTTATTACATACTGATGTATACAAAGTTGATTGTAGTTTTTTGTTTTGTTCGGAAAACACACGAGGTAGACCGGGTTCCAACAACAAATACTTTATTCTTCAACTAGTTAGTAAATAGGAACACTTGGCTGAAGCTGAGGCCAGCCTTTTATACAGGCTGGCTTGCCTGCTTGCAGCCAATGGCAGTTGTTTAGATTTGCCGCTTTTTAGCAGCTCTTTGGATTGGTTCCTAGTGAACCAATCCAATGTTCATTTTATTGACCAATCAGGTTTGTAGATTTGGAGTCACCCACTTTACATATAGAACATTTTTCATTAAATGTTTCTATCTAAATATATTTTTCCCCAAGTACATATTTCTAAATATACAAGTGCATTTTAAAGTGCATGTATTCTTCCTTGAACTGAGAACTGTTTCACATCACTTAGAAAAGTCCAGGCTGTGGAGGATAAATATTCAGTCTTCACATTTTCTTGGAATAGCTTCCATATACCCACATCTGCATCGGTCTTACAATTAGGACCTACATAGGAGGAGAACTGAGGATGAATATCAAGATTCAGTGGTTGATCTAGAAGCAGCACTGCAATTTTTGGTACCAAGGCAGGAAGCATTCAATGACAAACTTGCCCATTTTAGTCTCTGTATAATTAGGGCAGTACTGTAATTTGGCTCACTTGAGTTTGGAAACAGATTTATATATCTTGCTTTCATTAGCAATTTTGCTAAGTTACTGGCTTTTAAGAAAATACAGTATAGGGAGCAGAAACAAGTGAACTCAAGGGTGTTATCAGAGATTGAGTGAACATGGCGAATAGGAGCATTTGGTACTGGATGGTGGAGCAAATAAGCTAACGTGTGGTAGCTAGGTGGGCAGAGAGAATAAGCACAATGGATGACTGGGTAAGCTGATAAGCATGCATAGAGAGAGGACAAAAGCATCAGAAAGTCAGAACAGTTCAACTAGAGGACTAAAATTTGGAGGAAGCAATATAGTATCCAGAAATGTACTTCTTCCCTCAGAAAGGATACCCTTTGCTTTAGTGTCCTGCCATTAAATGATGATGATCCATCAAGTAGATATTGATGCTTAGAGACCTCATATAGTTAAGCCCCTCTTTTTTAAAAAAAAAGTTGCTGTCTTTGTGTGTATATATGACAAACAATTGGAAGTTGGTGCAGATATTAATGGATTGTTTATGCTTTAGGCAAAGTCTGTTTTGATGAATCCACTCCTGTCTCATTGTGGTCTATACAGACTGGGGCAGATCACAGGATGTAGGAGAGCAGACATTGGAAATGATGCCAGAACAGTTCCATAACTACCATTATATTGCCAAGAGTTGAACAATGAACAGATTGAGCATCATAACTGGTGCATAAATGTAGAGAAAGAACAACACCCATATTCATCTAAAATGAACAACAGTGTAAAGCACAGCCAGGAGAAGAAAGCTTGAAAGGTTAGTAGCTAATTAGAAATAAATATCACGCAAGGACATCCCTTTATAGGATCAAATTAGTCATCCCCTGACTAGCCATGAAAAAAGACCATGACAATCTAAATCTGAATTTCATTTGAATTATGAAATTAGATCATGTTTCCTTCCTTCCTTCCTTCCTACTTACCTACCTACAAAATTATGATGCCATTCTTTTCCCAAACACAACAATCTAGAAATGAAAGTCCCAATTCATCTTTATTGTTGGAATATTAAGCACAAATGAAGGAAAGAAATTCTAAATTTTTGCTCCTGGAACAGTGCCAAGCTTCGACTCAAACGTGCTTGCTTTAATATCAGGACTATCATGCAGCTTCTTTTAAATAGCTGTACTCTTAATATAGCTATCAGATATCTAGCCAACCATCAGATGCTTCAGCAAGTCATTCTGCTCTATTTAATCCTATAAGTCAAGAGCAAAGCAAAATAAATGGTAATTGCATTTAAACTCACTGCATTCTGTTTCCATAGCAGTAATTGATCTTGAATACAAGTATTGTATATACTTTCCTGTCTGGCATATTATCTCCAGTAAACAAAAAAGGACAGTTCAATATTGTCATATGGTATAAATCTAAACATATTGATTGAAGGATATTTGAAGTACAGGTTGCTGCAGTGCTGCTTCAGTGACAGAAGTGATTGCATCTGAATTCCTTGGCAGATAGGTCAAGATTATTCAGCTAATGGGATCTGCTTTGTGATAGAGATAACCTGCTGGGATAGGTCAAGATGATACAGTTAATTTGAAACTGTTTTTAATATGTGGTTAGAACTAGCCTGAAAAGTACAGAAAGCAGTTCCATGCCATATTGGTATCTGTATAACTTGGATATCAAAAATCAATCATATCTCTCTCTCAGGGGGAATGCAATATATTTACTCTTTTTGAAGATTGCCTTATTTCTGCTCAGTTTCCTATGACAATATTTGCAGATTTCTCCAAAATGTATAATAGTTTGGAATGACACTCATACATAGCATTTGCAGACAAGCTACAGTTTTATAAGAACAGGTCCTGTCTCTTGGTGTGTCTGTTGGCTGCACTTTATAATCCCCATTTTCATATAAATTCTTTAGAGAATTGGAAGGGAGTATCAACAGTCCCCTCTAAGAAATCCTTTCATGTTGTATCTGTACTTGGAGGTGCACAACAGTGGATTAGATATCTAGTCTTCTGTGTCTTTGTGTCTAGCTATCAGCCTACACAGAGACATGATCCTGTTTCCTTGACTGTTTCTTTTTCAATCTGTCTCTTCAAAGCATTTGCTTTTAATTTTTCCAAAATTGGAAAAGATGAGAAGTGACAGATTTTTAATTCATCATGATAATGTTTTAGTTGAGGTATTCATACTGTGAAATATATCAGGAAGACTAGTACAATTGTATTTGTCTCGACTATTATAATTCCTGTAGTGAGGACGCATAGCATGGTTTGTTTGTTCTGTTTTGCATTTTTGCTTCCAGGTACTATACTTCACAAGAGGGAGAAAGAAGAACTGAGTGCTTTCCTTGTTTGAAGACTCTTTATGAAAATTGATAGAACTGTTCCTATCCCAGTTGATCCTCAAAACACAAGAAGTACAGTGGTGTAGACAATAGCATGTTATAGGTTGTCCCAGATTTATGACAGTAATTAAGCATAAATGTTAAGCATTAAAGTTCATGCCAGTGGTTAAGCACCAAGACTATTGTTGCAGTGGTCATTAAGTGAACCACTGTTCTCATCAAGTGAATATTGCAGTCATTAACTGAATCTATTTTCTGCAATGGACAATTGGAAGTAAATATTATTTTCCAACAAAAATTATAACAAATTTTTGGTCATATAAAACTGGGACATGGCAAACAGCTGTAAATGTGATCCAGTTGCTCAGCAAAATGTGATACAGGACCACAGGAGGGTGACTGTTGGAACTTCAAATCTGTGTCATAAGTAATCCTGGGTTGGTTGGTCATAATGCCTTCAACACCCATCTCACAAACATACACACACATGTCCCCTGGCATCAACACATACACATCATTCCTCACCTGGGATTCTCACTTCTTCCTGCTTAGCAACCTGTATTGTCCTCAGGTAGAACTGCCATTGCTAAGCAGTCATATGACACCTTGCTTTATGTCCTCATCACTTAGTGATGGATATTCCGATCTCTATATCCATTTTAACTTGAGAACTACCTCTATAGCAATAGCAATAGCACTTAGACTTATATACTGCTTCACAGTGCTTCCAGCTCTCCCTAAGCAGTTCACAGAGTCAGCCTATTGCCCTCAACAATCTGAGTCCTCATTTTACCCACCTCGGAAGGATGGAAGGCTGAGTCAACGTTAAGCCTGATGAGATTCGATCTGCCAAACTGCTGGCAGCTCATGATCAGCAGAAGTAGCCTGCAGCACTGCACTCTGTCCAATGTGCCACTATACCTATTTGGCTATAATTGCACACAAACAGAAAAGGGAGAGTGATATTTTTTTTAAAATGCAAAGATTTGTAAAAAAAAAAAAAGTGTTTTTTTCATTAATAAGCCTATTACAGTCATAATGGCTATGCTTTACATAGCCTCATAAAGCAGGACAAGTTGAAGTCAAAGGGTTGGATCAATATGGAATTAAATCAATAAGAATAAAAGGATGGCAAAGAAGAAAAAGAGAAGAAAGGACCTGGATTTCTTTTTTCTTTTCTATAGATGATATAGATATATTTACAAAATAAAGTGGTTACATTACCCCAAAATACTTTGTTCCTGATGCATGAGTCTTTTCCATTTTTTTCTGATCTCATGGGTTTTGGCTAAGTCTTATGCCCTAATACAGGTGTTTGTAACTTGGAATGCATGGACTCCTTGAAGGTCTTTGTACAGATTTCAGAAGAATAATGAACCTGGATAGGAAAATATTACAATTTATTTTCACTAATTTCTTCCTGAAATATAGGCTTTCATCTGATAATGATTGTAAGGAACTAACTAAATAGATTCCAAAAATATTTATTTAGATCAATAAATGTTCTCCCAAAGGTGCTTTTTCAAGAGGCAGCTGGACTTTCTGGTTTTTTTTTTGAAGACGTTTCACTTGTCATCCAAGAAGTCATCCAGAGCTGAAGAAGCTTCATGGATGAGATGCAAAACATCTTCAAAGAAAAACCAGAAAGTTCAATTGCCTCTTGAAAAAGCACCTTTGGGATAACCATGACCTGGTTGACTGAGAATCTCATAGACATCAATAAATACCACTTTACTGAAAATGGTGAATACCTTTGATCAAGTGAAATATTTCAAATGTAATTTATTTATTAAATCTATATATATATAAGTGAAATACCACTCACAGATCATCACAAAATCTCCAGAACCATAAAGACTACAAACTCAAAATTTGGCATATATGTTCTTCTTGGCTTCTAGGTGCTCACTAAGAAAGGATTTTTCAAAATGACCATCAGAGCATCAGTATTTCATATATTATTATTAACACGCTCTGATGTCAAGGAGCTCTACTCCCCCACCCCACCTGAAAAGAAATCTGTTCCGAATACGAAACACAAGCAGAGGAGAGGAGTTTCAGTTTTAGTTTCACAGCAGCAACCAGTTTTAATACAGAACAGTTGACCTAAGCCCCACACAGGTTCCTTGCTGTCTCCTTCTTGCTCACATAGCAAATATTATTTCACTTTCCAACAGCCCTCAACTCTCTCACACAGTAACAGGACCCTCGCCAGATGAATACCAATGGATGCTGGTAGGCAGAGGCAGAATTTTTTCCTTTTATTTTCCTCCGCAAAAACTAAGCCCAACCACATAGTTTTGTGTTTTTACGAAACACAGGTATCGAGCTAGTATATTTACATAGCTGACTCCATGCAACTAACAAAATTAAAAAAGCACAATGCAGAAATCTATAACCCCATTCCCCCCAATCATCCCACAGCTCCTACAAACACAATCTAACTAAAGCCCATGTCACACTGAACCAACAAAGTTGGATGTAAAGAGGATGTAAAATGGACAAAAAAGCTTGCCATCCGTTGGAAAACGTGATGTACTCACTGCCTCCGTTTTGCTTTCTCTCTATCCGTCCAGCATCCGTTTATGGACGTTTCATCCGCTCCAAAAGTTCTGGGCTGCCCAAAACTTTTGTGTGGAAAATGTATCCAGTTCGTCCATTCTGCATCCGCTACGCATCCACTACACATCCGTTACGCATCCGTTACACATCCGCTATATCCACTAGGCATCCGCTACGCATCCGCGCAACTCGCATCCGCCTGGATGCAGGGAGGAAGCAGAACGGACGCAGAACAGATGCAGAACGGAAACAAAGCGTTTAAAACGGAAAAAACATTCGCAGAGGGGACCTATCTCGGATATTAAGGATGTCTGCAGGATGCCTAGAGGATGCAAAGGGACACCTATACTGCCTATAAAAAGGGAGAGCAACTCACCTGCATCTCACTTTCAGAACAGCAGCCAAGCTGTGCAGACCTCTGCAGCCTTCATTTCACTCTTCCTCTTCGACAGCATCCAGTCATGTCCACCGTGGATTGTGACAAAGTCCTTTCAGCAGCCACCATCCTTCTGCAACAGTGCAAAACCATGTACAGGCTCTGTGAACTCTACTACGGGAAGAAAAGGAGGCACCCAAAAAAAGTCTGGGTCCAAAGATAGTTTGCCAGAAGAGCAGAGGATGGACTGTACAACAAGCTGATGGTGGAGCTCAGGAGTGAAGACACTCGGGCGTTCCAGAACTTCATGAGGATGCCTCCAGCCATGTTTGACGAACTTGTGCAGCGGATGACACCCACGTTGACCAAGACAAACACCAACTTCTGGCCCAGCCTGGAACCTGGGCTCAAGGTGGCACTCACTCTGCACCACCTGGCCTCCGGGACCACCTACAGGAGCATGCAGTACGGCTGGAGGGTGCCACCCAACACCGTCAGCATTGTGGTCAGAGAAGTGGTGCAGGCTATCATCGAAGAATACAAGGAGGAGCTCCTCCAGTACCCCTCCACTGAAGAAGGATGGAAGAAAGTTGCAGAGCAATGGCATTAGAAGTGGAACTTCCCCCACACTGTTGGAGCCATAGATGGCAAGCACGTGGCCTGCAAAGCTCCAGCCAAGTCAGGGTCCACTTATCACAACTACAAGCATCATCCTCTTCGCCATGGTTGATGCAGACTACAAGTTCATGTACATCGATGCTTCAGGCAACGGCTCATCTTCAGATGCACAGGTATACAACGCCAGTGACCTCAAGGAGGGGCTGGAAGGCAACCTCATGGTGGGCTTCCCAGATCCAGACCCGCTGCCCAACGACACGCAAGATGTGCCCTACTTCATCATGGGGGATGACGCCTTCTCCCTCACAACCTACCTCATGAAGCCCTACACCTCCAAATACCTCACCCGTGAAGAGAGGATCTTCTACTACAGGCTGTTCAGGGCAAGACAGGTGGTGGAGAATGCCTTTGGCATCCTGGCCAACAGGTTCCAGGTACTTCCAACCAACATGCAGCATAGCCCAGAGACCATGAGGAGGATCGTGGAAGCTTCCTGCATCCTGCACAATCTCATGCGCACCCGCTACCCAGTGTTGCAGAACAGGCTCGTGGACCTCCAACAAGGCAATGGGGACATGGAGCCTGGTGAATGGAGGCAAAGGCGAAACCTGATCGACACTGAGGATGTGCAAGGCCCCAACAGAGCCTCACGTGAAGGGAAGAAGCAGCGCAACCTCCTGAAACACTGGTGCAACTCCCCAGCTAGAGCAGTGGAGTGGCAAGACAGGATGGTAAATGCTTAATGGATGCTTCCTTCAGCCTGTCTCATCACACGATGAGATTGGGCCATGTATGTTTGGTTGGCCTACAAGGGACAGGGCTTTTAATAAAGAGTTGTGTTTATGTTGACATGTGTGGATAATTATTACATTATTATTGATAATAAAGGGCCATAGGTGTGGCACCTGGGAGGGTGGACCATACAGTCCCACTATGCTTGCACTGGAGGTTTATCTATCCCACTGCTATCCTAACCCATCCCACAGCTATTACCCATCCCACAGGTATCCTAACCCATCCCAAAGCTATCCTTACTCATCCCACAAGCATGCAAAGGCTTAAACCATTTCTAAAAGTTTCCACCAAGACTTTATTAAAAAAAAGAAATGAAGCAAGTGTGTGAATCATAAATAGACTTTATTAATAACAAGCTATAAAACAAAAATGAGTCTCTGGCACTCCTCTTGGTCTCTCAGTCTCAGGGGTGAAGGGTCCAGGTGCTGTGGAGGTGGCTGGTGCTGGAGTGCTTGTCATCAGCTCCTCCAGAAGCAGAAGCAGCAGAAGCCCCAGCCCCAGAAGAGCGAGCCCGTGCTGCAGAAGCCCCAGCAGAACCAGAGTGAGGGCCAGGGGGTGGGGTGGTAGCCCTGTCCCTCTTGCAAGGGCTGGCAGCAGATGGCTGAGGCTTGCTGTGCTTCCGCATGGTTGTGAGATTGCTGGCTGGCAGGGAGGCTGGCAGGAACCAAGGCTGGCAGGGAGGCTGGAAGGAAGGCTGGCAGGAAGGCTGGCAGGAGGGCTGGCAGGAAGGCTGGCAGGCACCAAGGCTGCAGGCAGGAAGGCACCAAGGCTGGCAGAAAGGCTGGCACCAAGGCAGGCACCAAGGCTTGCAGGGAGTCAGGCACCAAGGCTGGCAGGAAGGCTGGCAGGCAGACATGAACCAAGGCTGGCAGGAAGGCAGGCAGCAAAGCTGGCAGCAAGGCTGGCAGCAAGGCTTGCAGGCAGACATGCAGGCAGGGCAGGCAAGGCAGCCAATCTGTCCGGCAGCAGGTCTTTCCTCTGAATGGCGACCTGCTTCCGAGCTGCTTCCGTTATATCCGGGGGGCTGACGCAATGCATCCTCTCCGCATGCGCAATTAACGCCAGGGATCCATTAGACTTCCGCTCCGCATCCGCTGTGCCTCCGCTGTGCATCTGCTTCATCTGTTCCGCGTCCACTGTGCATCCGCTGTATCCATTCCGCGTCCACTTTGCTGAGGCCCCCCAGAAGCCCTGCAGTTGCGCCATCTGCTCCCATCCGCTTCCATCCGCTTCCATCTGCTGGGCTTCCATTCCACATCTGCTTTGCATCCGCCCTGCATCCTCCCCGCGTCCGTGTTATCCACTCCAGTTATGCAAATTTTTGCCTCTTTTGAGAGCGGACAACAATGGATGGAATATTTTGCTCGTCCGTTGTGTCCTTTTTGCATCCGTTGGGCAGTGTGACATGGGCTTAACCATTTGAATGGTTCCATGTCTTCCTGATACAGTGTTGTAGAAAAGTATCAAAGCAGGAGCTAAAACCCACGTCACACTGCACCAACAGATGGAAAGAGGATGTAAAACAGAGAGAAACACTTGCCATCCGTTGGCTAACGTAGTGCTTCTGTTCTGTACTCACTGCATCCATTTTTCATCCTCTCTATCTGTCCAGCATCCATCTGTTGACATTTCATCCGTTCAGAAAGTTTTGAACTGAACAAAACTTTTTGAGCGGAAAATGTATCCAACGCGTCCGTTCTGCATCTGCAACGCATATGGGGAACATCCGTTCTACATCCGTCGTCATCCGTTCCGCATCCGCTATATCCGCTAGGCATCCGCTACGCATCCACACAACTCAAATCCGCTCCAGCGTAAAACGGACACAGGGAGGAAGCGAAACAGATGAGGAACGGAGACAAAGCATTAGTAGCAAGGACAGAGAAAGGATGAAAGCGGATGCAGCTCACATACAATGCATTAAAATGGAAAAAAAACATTCGCAGAGAGGACCTATCTCGGATATTTAGGATGTCTGCAGGATGTCTAGAGGATGCAAAAGGACACCTAGCGGAAAACCTATATTTCCTATAAAAAGGGGGAGGAACTCACCTGGATCTCACTTTCAGTCCAGCAGCCCTGCTGTGCAGACCTCTGCAGCCTTCATCTGGCTCTGGCTCTTCCACACCATCCAGTCATCTCCACCATGGATCATCACACACTCCTTTTGGTAGCCACCATCGTTCTACCACAGTGCAAAGCAATCTACAGGCTCTTTCACCTGTTCTACCCGAAGAAAAGGAGGCGGCCAAGAAGCGTCTGGGTCCGAAGATGGATCGGGAGAAGAGCAGAGTACAGACTGTACAACAAGCTGATGGTGGAGCTGAGGAACGAAGACACTCGTGCATTCCAGAACTTCATGAGGATGCCGCCAGCCATGTTTGATGAAGTTGTGGAGTGGCTGACACCCAGGTTGACCAAGCAGAGTGCCAACATCTGGCCCAGCCTGGACCCTGGGCTCAAGGTGGCACTGACTCTGCGCCACCTGGCCTCAGGGACTACGTACAGGAGCATGCAATACGACTGGAGGGTGCCACACAACACCATCAGCATTGTGGTCAGAGAAGTGGTGCAGGCCATCATCAAAGAATACCTGGAGGAGCTCCTCCAGTGCCCGTCCACTGAAGAAGGCTAGAAGAAAGTTGCAGAGCAGTGGGATCAGAAGTGGAACTTCCCCCACACCGTTGGAGCCACAGATGGGAAGCATGTGGCCTGCAAAGCTCCAGCCAAGTCGGGGTCCACTTATTTCAATTACAAGGGCTTCTTCAGCATCATCCTCTTCGCCATGGTCGATGCTGATTACAAGTTCATGTACATTGATGCTTCAGGCAACGGGTCATCTTCAGATACCTAGATATACAATGCCAGTCACCTCAAGGAGGGGGTTCAACGCAATCTCATCATGGGCTTCCTAGATCCAGACGCCCTGCCCAACAACACACAAGATGTGCCCTACATCATCATGGGGGATGATGCCTCCTCCCTCAGAACCTACCTCATGAAGCCCTACACTTCCAGATGCCTCACCCGTGAAGAGAGGATCTTCAACTACAGGCTGTTCAGGGCAAGGCGGGTGGTGGAGAACGCCTTTGGCATCCTGGCCAACAGGTTCCAGGTACTTCTCACCACCATGCAGCATTGCTCACAGACCGTGAGGAGGATCATGGAAGCTTGCTGCATCCTGCACAATCTCATGCGCACCCGCTACCCAGTGTTGCACAACAGGCTCGTGGACCGCCAACAAGGCAATGGGGACATGGAGCCTGGTGAATGGAGGCAAGGGTGAAACCTGATAGACACTGTGGATGTCCAAGGCCCCAACAGAGCCTCACGTGAAGGGAAGAAGCAGTGCAACTTCCTGAAACACTGGTGCAACTACCCAGCTGAAGTGGAGTGGCAAGACAGGATGATAGATGCTTAATGGATGCTTCCTTCAGCCTGTCTCATCACACTGATGAGATTGGGCCATGTATGTTGAGTGGGCTTACAATGAACAGGGCATTTAATAAAGAGTTGTGTTTATGTTGAAATGTGTGGATGAATGATTACATTGTTATTGATAATAAAGGGCCAAAGATGTGGCACCTGGGAGGGTGGACCATACAGTCCCACTATGCTTGCACTGGAGGTTTATCTATCCCACAGCTATTACCCATCCCACAGGTATCCCTGCCCATCCCACTGCTATCTTAACCCATCCCACAGTTATCTCTGCCCATCCCACTGCTATCCTTATCCATCCCACAAGCATGCAAAGGCTTAAACCATTTCTAAAAGTTTTCACCAAGACTTTATTTAATAAAATAAATGAAGCAAGTGTGTGAAGCAAAAATAATCTTTATTAATAACAAGCTGTAAAAGAAAAATGACCCAAGTGTCCCAAGCAAAGATAAAGTCAACATGTAGCAACCCAGTCTCTGGCACTCTGCTCAGTCACTCTGAGGCATGTCCATAGTCTCAGGGGTGAAGGGTCCAGGTGCTGTGGAGGTGGCTGCTGCTGGAGTGCTGGTCTGATGTGCCATTGGGGTGCCTGATCCCGAGAGGACAACAGGAGATGGTGTGTGGAGGAAGCTCTCAGAGAGCTGTCTCAGTCCTGTGATGTTGAGAGCCCCTTCCTCCAGGACATGGGGTGTCAGCCCCAATACTGATGACAGATGTTCTGAGGCCGGGCTTGGATGTGGGATGGAGGAAGGAGGAGTATAGTGGGGATGTCTGGTCTGCAGATGAGTGAGGTGAGGTGTGGCTGGCATCTGTGGCATGGGTGGCATCTGTGGCGTGGCTGGCATCATTGGCATGGCTGGTATCAGTGGCGTGGCTGGCATCTCTGGCGTCGGTGGCACCGGTGGCGTTCGATGTCCCTGTGCCTGGACTGGGAAGGGCTGCCTGTGTTGCTGGGAGCTCCTGGATGCCGTAGCCTTGGTAGGTGAGGGTCTGTGGAAAGCCTTGGAAGGACAGTGACATCACCTGGGGTGGAGAACCAGACCTTGACTGGGTTGGAGCAGGTTCAACTGGGTCTGGAGGGTTGTGAAGAAGACCGGTGATCCTGTCCTTGATCCCCTAGTAATGTGATTTGGACATGTTCAAGAGGGTCTGGTTGACATATGTTATGAAGTTGGAGGATGGGACGTCAGTGTGTACCATCTGAGAGAGGAGATCTACGCTGCTTCTGATGGTGTCCCTGATCTCCAGCAGGACAGTGTGGCTCTGCCCCTCCGGTCAGACTCTCTGCCTGCTTTCTGTGGAGGTGGAGCTGGGGGTGGATATGGGTTGTTTTCTGGTGGAAGTGCCCTCTCCTTGCTCCCACTGTGTCAGGGGGTCCTCCACGTGCTCCGCCATGGGGAGTGCAGCTGTTGGGGGGGTCTCCGTTGTGGCACGCTCCACAGATACCTGCCTGGACACAGGAGCTGACTCTTGGCCAGAAGAGGACTGTCTACTACGGGCTGCCTGAGAGAGAGGGTTGTCAGAGGGGTTGCTCCTCAATGGCGGACCTCACCCTCCAAGAAGCTGCACTTGGCCATCACGTAGGACTCTCGGTCCGTCAGCTTGACCGTGGCCTGGCCAGATTTCTTGAGGTGCAGCTTCCCGTACCAGGTGTGCATGTGCTTCCACCATCCGAGGAGCAACTCTGAAGTGTAGCCCAGGCTCTCCGCCTTCTCTCTCCAAGCAGCCTGCTTCCTTTCGGTGTCTCGATAGATCCTGTGTCCCTTCTGCCAGAGGTACTTGTTCTCCCTCAGCCATTCCAGCACCTCATCCTCATGTTCCTCTTCAATGGAGTATTGCCTCCTCTCCCATTCATGTGTATGCCTCTTCCTCCCTCTGGCAGGGCCATATGGGCCCTCATCAGAGGGGCTTCGAGGTTGTAGGGGCTGATCCACCATACCACCAGCAGCAGCAGCAGCAACAACAACAGTAGCAGCAAAACAGGACCAGCAGGATCAGCAGCAGCAGCACCACCAGCACCAGCAGCACCAGCAGGACTGGGAGCACCAGGAGCACCAGGAGCACCAGGAGCACCAGCAGCACCAGCAGCACCAGCAGCACCAGCAGCACCAGTAGCACCAGCAGGACCAGGAGCAGCGCCAGCAGAGTAAGTACCAGCAGAAGCCCCAGCACCAGGAGCAGCACCAGCAGAGTAAGCACCAGCAGAAGTCCCAGCACCAGGAGCAGCACCAGCAGAAGCCCCAGCACCAGCAGTGTCAGCAGCATCAGCAGAAGCCCCAGCAGAAGCAGAGTCAAGGCCAGGGGGTGGGATGGTCGCCCTGTCCCTCTTGCCAGGGCTGGCAGCAGATGCCACAGGCTTCCTCTTCTTCCCCATGGTTGTTGGCTGGCTGGCTGGGTGGAGCTGTGTCTGGCAGCAGGTCTTTCCTCTGAATGGTGACCTGCTTGCGAGCTGCTTCCTTTTATATCTGCAGGGCTGACGTAATTCATCCTCCCCGCATGCGCAGTGAATGCTTTGCATCCGCGAGGCATCCGCTAGGCTTCTGCTCTGCATCCGCTGTATCCACTCTGCATCCGCTCTGCATCCGTTCTTCCGCTGTGCATCTGCTTCGCTGTGCTCCCCCGAAAGCCCTACAGATGTGCCATCCGCTCCCATCCGCTTCCATCCACTAGGCTTCCGTGGAGCATCCATTTTACATCCTGGCTACCTCCTCCCCCTGTCCGTTCCTTTCCGTTGTTGTCCACTCTGCTTATGCAAATTTGGGGCACTTTTGAGAGCAGATAAAACGGATGGAACATTTTCTCGTACGCTGTGTCCTTTTTACAAATGTTTTGCATCCATCGGCCAATGTGACAGGCCCTTAATCTTATCTCTGTGGGAATAATGTTCCACTGGGAGGGAGCCAGCACAGAGGAGCCCCTTTTTCTTCATCCCACTAGATCATTAGTTCCCCTGGGGGACATTGGGATGCCTTAGGGGGGAGGTAAGAGGCAAGGGGGCAAGCAGGGGGGTGCTAAAATGTGCTAGGGAGGGTATTTGAGGTGCCAGCCACTCAGCCCATTGACTGTTTCATCGCTCTGTAGCTGGCTCCTCAAATGCAGAACCTGCGAGTGGTGAGCCTTGCAGAGCCTGGAGGGGGAGTGGTGGGAGGTGGTAGAAAGAGGGTGCCTTAGTTTGCAGGCTGCCCTCTCCAGTGGAAGTGGCGGAGGTGCGCCAGAAGGCCTGAAAGCAAAACCTTCCTAAGGCGCACAGTGGAAGGGGTGGGTGGTCCAGTGTTAGGGCCCCCTTCCTCGCAGGAGAACAAGGGAATGCGCAGCACCCAACCGGCCTCCACCTCTCCAGCCAGCCGGGCTTGTGTGCAGGATGCAGGTGGGTGCAGCTGTGGTTCTCCAAGGCACGTGGCTTGGTTCGGTTTGCTCTACGTGGCCTTCCCAGATCTAGCCTCCCTCTGCAGCCCGGTTCTTCCGACCAAGCCCTGCGCTTGCTTGCTTGCTTGCTTAGTTTCCAAGTGATCATTGCCTCCGCTGGTCTGGGCTGCTTCCGCATGCCTTCCTCCTTCCGGGTGGAGCATAAAGATGGGCGGAACGCTTCACTGAAGTTGGGAGTCTCTGAGCGTGTTTAGAGTCCCCTTGCTTGGCCGGATGGAAGTGGACCTTGGATTGAAGCAAAGAGGGTGAAGTCGGCTGCATCGCTGTCCTGGGGAGGTTGGCATTGTAAAATTGGATGCCAAAGGGGGCTGGAGAAGGGGCAGAGGAGCAGCTGCATTAAGGAGCAGGAAGATCTTAGCCATGATTTATTCATTGACTAAACCGGAATCAAACAGCATGGTAAACTCTAAACCAGAATGGCTGGGTTGAAATATTCAGTCCGTGTTCCTCAGCCTTGGCAACTTGTGTGGACTTCAATTCCTACTCTGGCTTTGCTCTACTTTTTCAAAGTGCCACCGCTGTTACATTCTTTCTTTCTGTCTGTCTGTCTGTCCATCCATCCATCCATCCATCCATCCATCCATCCCATCTATCCATGTTCGAAGTGCTAGCCCCACAGGCACATTAGGAAAGTAGAGCAAAGCCAATCTGGGAGGAAGGGAGGGAGAGAGAGAGAGAGGGAAGGAGGGATGGAGGGAGGGAGGGAGAGAGAGAGAGATCACTGATGCATCTGATTGAAATGAAGCCTAGTTTAGACTGAGGTCCTTTTCCACATTGAAACCTCTTTGGTTTCTATTAAAAGTTTTGTGGACAAAACATGGTCAAGACTATCAGGAAGCTCTTGCATTTTGTTGAGGCTTTAAACAGGATCCAATGGACCAGATCTCCACCCTAAAAATTACTTTTCCCCAATGTATTACAGTGCCAATTCTGAAGAAGGCAAAACCAAAATGTACTGGTAAATTACATGGAGAACACAAACACACACACAAACACTCCCTTCTAATCCTTTTGGAGCAGGTGATTGGACTAGAATAGATATCTCATTATCTTACTCCTCCCTCCCTCCTTTATTTCTTTTTCTTTCTATCCATTCCTTCCATCCCCTCTCTTTCTTTGTCCCTTTTTCTTTCTTTCCTTTTTCTCTTTCTTTCCCCCCCCCCTCTTCTTTCTCTCTCTTTCCCTCTCTCAGGCTCACCCCACTGACTTGGCTTGCTTGGACAGGTCCCTCCAGTACAGAGAGCTCAGTGGGGTGGACCTGTGGAGCCGGCACCTAGAACGCAGCAGTGGCGGCATGTTTGAAAAGTAAAGCAAAGCCAGAGGTCGGTAATTTTTGCTGCAAAGAATCACAAAATCTTCTGGGTTGTGCACAAGAAGGGACACACATGTCAATGCAATTCAGCAATATAAAATAATGAGATACAAATAAAACAAATCAACAAGAATCGGCAAAGCATCTCTGATTAGATTTTATCTACTACTAGAATCTAATCAGAGATGCTTTGCCGATTCTAGTGCAATGACCTGCTCCAGTAGGGTTAGAAGGGAGTGTGTGTGTATGCATGGCTGTCAAAACTCCAAAAAGAGGTCAAGTATCTCTGGGGAGGCCAGTCATAAATTAGAACACTTGCTAAACAACCATCCATTAAGTGAGGACCACTTGTATTTGGTTTGCCAGTCACCTGGCCACACCTACCCAGTCACATGACCACCAAATCACACCTACCCTGTCATGTGACCAGCAAGCCATGCCCAGCCAGCAAGCCACACCAGCCAGTCACATGACCACCAAGCCACACCCACCCAATCATGTGACCAGCAAACCATACCCTCAAATTAGGCCACACTCACAGAAATTTGAATCCCACCCCTGGATGGGGGGCACCGAGGATGAGTTTGTCACACCAAGGGGGCAGTGGACTGAAAAAGTTTGGGAACCACTGGACTAGATGGACTTCTCTGATAAATGTACATAACATACTACCCTGCCTCCCCACTCTGGTGGGCTTGATGAACGTAAATGTGGAGTGGCAGTTCTTCAAACAATCTGGTCCCATTAACTGATAAGGGTCAGTATAGTTTACCATTCAAAGGTTTTTTTGTACTTTAATATCTATATTAGTCATTAACTTTTGATTGGAGGTTTGAGATTTGAGATAAAATAGTCTCATTCTTCCCACCATGCGTCGTATCACCTAGGAAGGCAGATTTCATGACAATTTGATTCCAAGATTCAATTAAAGATGTTTCTGTCAAACCATACTTTAAATTGTCAGATCAATCAACACATCAAGTCAAGTGCTTTCAAATTCTTTTGGAGGATTCTTTGAAAGTTTTTTTATATGTGCACAGCTTTTAAATAAAATCAGATCAAATCTATTATTTCACTGAAAGAAATGCTTAATTTCAACTGAACTGCAAATTTTAATCAGAGCTTCAGTATATGGAAGCAGGAATAGCCCAAATAGTAGATATTTTGCTAAGAGGCTGGCCAGGCATCATACTTCATCTGACTTCTTAAAGTTTCTTCTAATCAAAAAAGTAATAATGAAAAGTGCAAAGTGTCAACCTTTGAGTATCTCTGGCTCTACAAAGGCTTCACAAGCACTTTTAGTCAATAAAATTATCAGCTAGCTGCAGTTGAGTGTTTTGATTGGAAATGTGCTTATGTGACCTTAAAAAGTTGAAACTATAGGTGTCATATGTTGAAACTTTGGGACTAGAAGATATATAGAGGAAATAATATTTATCTTCAAGTAAAAGGGTAATTGGGGTCTAACTATGCTTACATCTGCACCGAGAGATCACCATAGAAGTGGTGCACATGACACAAACAGCTTTGTGTTGTCATGATGCAAGTTTTGTCCTTTTTTATACATGCATTATAATCAGTAGTGGGATTCAAAACTTTTTACTACCGGTTCTGTGAGCATGGCTTGATAGGTGTGGCGTGGCTTGCTGGGCATGACCTGGCTTGATGGGTGTGGCTTGGTGGGCGTGACAGGGGATGGAAACTGTAAAATCTCCATTCCCACCCTACTCCAGGGGAAGGTTACTGGTAAAACTCCATTCCCTCCCCACCCCACTAACCTGCTTTCCAGCTCCATTCTCCTGTGCAGAGCAACAAAAGAAGACCCAGCCAATCAGCTGGGACTTGGGAGGAAGAGAATAGATGGGAGTTGGGGCCAGTCAGAGTTTGCATTCCAAGCTACTCAAAATTTCCCACTACTAGTTCTCCAAAATACTAAAAGGTCACACTACCAGTTCTCCAGAACTGGTCAGAACCTTCTGAATACCATCTCTGATTTCAAAATATAAAATAGATGGCACTTGCATCATAGGGGCACAATGCTTAGTTTGTCATTTTAATTTAAACTATTAAATTTTGCCAACACCTCTGAAGGCCTTTGCTTTATGAATAAGGAAGCCTTTCCAACTCCCAATATTCAGGAAGTGCCTGTGTAGCAGACCAGTGTTTCTTAACCTCCTCAACTTTAAGATGTGTGGATGGGAAAGTCAGACTGGCCTGGGAATTCTGGGAGTTGATGTTCTGTCTTAAAGCTCCTGAGCTTGAGAAACACTGGAGCAGACTCATAGTATGGCATAAATGATTGCAGGAGGCAAATGCATTAGACCAGGGGTATGAGACTGGATTACTTTAAGGGCTGGATCAGCATTGTAGTTCTCCTCCGTGGGCCGGCCAGGGAGGGAGATGGGACAGATGCCACCTGTAGCGTCCTGCTGGCCAAAATGGAGCACCAGGGAGCTTCACGCAGCCCACACAACCCACTTTTAGCCTGGTAGATCTCCTGCAGCATCATGCCAGTGAAAATGAGGTGCGGGAGGCTGCGTGCCCCATTTGGCTGTCAGAGGCATTGTGGACCATTCCTTTGCTATTTCCGGGCTAGCCCCATGGGCCACATTTAAGCACCCTGCAGGCCAGATCTGGCCTGCAGGCTTTGAGTTTGACACCCCTGAATTACACAGTAAATTGAACGGTACTGCGTATTTTCAGCCCTGAGGGCCATGTTAACCACTCACTGGTACAACTTCCATGCCAGCAAAGAAAATGCAAGGGGAAAAAAAACCCTAATTGACATGTCCCTCAATGCTGAACATTTGTTTAGTATGAACAATCTGTTCTGTATAAAATAGTTTACTCCAAATCCTCGATTATGATTGGCTAGAAAAGGAAAGACCCCCCGACTCCTCCAGCCGTTGCTGAACATTTGAAATCAGAGACCTAGTCTACACAAAAATTTTTACCAGGGACCCCCTATGGCTCCCAGCCACAATCACACAACTCACAGGCCCCCGGTCCTACCGACTAACCGTATACGATGGCAGGGAATGGAAGCGGCACATAGACCAGCTTCGTTCCCGAAACATTGAAAGAAATACAAACGCACAACCACAAAAAATAAAAATCGACGAAAACAAAACCAAAAAGGGGGGGAAAATACAAGAAAATAATAAAGAACTTTTAAAAATAAACCCAGAACATCTAACCAATCAAAAAGAGCAAAAAGGAAACTTACAGTTAGATGAGACTTGCGAAAATAATCCAGATGAAGGGGCCAGCCAAGAGAAACCAGGAGGGAGCGGCAAATAATCCAGATGAAGGGGCTGCCCGGAGAAACCAGGAGGGAGCGGCAAAACCACCGGCCTGAGAAACTCAAGCGGTAGCAAAATGGCCGACTCACCATTCCAGACGGTTCCATGGAAAAGAGCCGGAGAGACAGCAACCCCATCCGAACCGGTTGAAGTCTCCAGCGAAAATGAACCGCGCAAGTCCAGTAGAATCAGAAGAAGCCCCACCTACCTGCGCGACTATGTCTCCACATAGGACTAAACCAAGGGGGGAGGGGTGTTCTGTGTAAAATAGTTTACTCCAAATCCTCGATTATGATTGGCTAGAAAAGCCGGCATAGGGATTGGTTCACTAGGAACCAATCCAAAAGAGCTGCCAAAAGGCGGCAAAACCAAGTAACCGTCATTGGCTACAAGCCGGCAGGCAAGCCGTATATAAAGGCTGCCGCGGCAAGAGCCAAACTGTTCCGTTTTCACTTAACTGTTGAAATAAAGACTTTTACTGTTGGAACCCGGTCTACCTCGTGTTTTTCCGGACAGAACACAATCCAACTATGAAAACACAATAAAATTGTTACTTTAGAGCAGCCCTTCTCAAACCTTTTTATCTTGCACATTTTTAAAAAAATAACTTTCAGGTCTCTGGTGTGTGTGTGTGTGTGTGTGTGTGTGTGTGTGTGTGTGTACAGACACACATTCAAAAATGTTGCTAATAATTTCGTTTTAGATATCAATTTCATCAGGCCTGCTCGAGGGGAGAAAATAAAGGCCATTTTACCCCAAGGACACTTTTACAGATGAATCACTTATACAGATGAACTCTTCGATACGTTGATTCTTTCATTTGGAAACCAAATTTCTTTGAAAAAGTGGCACAATTTGCTTTCCTTCTGCATGACATTTTTTCTCCTCTGTTGACGGTTGGAGTGTTTGTTTGTGCATGTTGAAATAAGACATGGTATCTCAGAGAATCAATAAACAAACAGCCCTGAGATTCCATTACTTGCTTTTGCTGCAGGTGGGGAAATCCCACTAGGGTAATAAAGAACAAAGTACATACTGTGGATGTGAGACTTGTAAGAGGAAATGATACAATCAGGGGAAATATGGCTTTGGGATATCTATTGTGGAATAATAAGCACACCAATATGCTTACCGTCCCCATTCTAGTGCCCCCTTTTATTCTTATCCATTTCATGTATTAATAATCATGTTTATACTTATATCTGTTATCTAATACAAGCTCGACAAATAAAATAAATAAATAAAAATTGAAAAAAAAATCCTTTTGGCTGAGATAGGAATGAAGTGTCCCTTGTTTCAATTCCATGTGTGTAGTTTCAAGAGTTGTGAAATGTCATAAACCAACAACAAAATCAATTTGATGCTAACTTCCGGCTGTTTGAGTTTCTTTTGGAAATAAAAGTTCCCGTCAGATTTTCCCCCCACCTCCATTCTCTCATGAGAGATGCGCAGACTGAATTAGATCTATGTTTGCTGTATTCCAACATGATACTAAAAATAGATAGACAGCAGATTTCATTTTTATCTGAATCAAATACGTAATTTTAATTCATATTCATTTGGGCCTCCTGTTAGATAAGAAATTTGACATTTCAACCTGTTCAGGTTTAACACCCAGGGTCTCTAATAATAGCTGCCCATGTGCTTGGTAATAAAATGTGCATTGTCATAATGAGGAATGTTTAAACCCCACCCCAGTCTCCTAAAAATGCAATACATCCTTGTGAGTTCTCTGTTGAATAAATATTGTTTGTTGCTGTTTCAATGGACAATAAGCTATCTAGATGTATTCCATTTAAAGTCAATCCCGTGTTATCTTTCAAGTGCTTTTTTAGTTACTGATTAACATTGAAGGGCAATGTAGTTTATTAAGCCATTGGTTTGAAAATAATTGACCAACTGTGTAAAGGTCTCGTCCACATTATCTTTCTCTTTGCATGTATGTGAATAATTGGGAAATGAGATATCTATCGTTCACAAATGGGCAAACAGATCCAGAAAACAAAAGAGTGTTGCAAAACCAAATTAAAAGATTTCCAGCTAAAATGAGGTCCTGCCAAGTAAAAACATTATGGACATCTTTATAAACATGTGGGGACTTGTTTGGAAACTCTTTGTCTTGAGCAAGAATGAAGTGTTCTGCTGTTGAACAAAGAAAAGCATATCACTAAAGAATAGGATTTAACCAATATTCCAGTAGAGGGACATTGTTAATTTCCCAGAGGGAAGGTGATAATCTGAAACCTAATTGTTGCTAATTTTCTCTTACTTTCTCTTTATCCTTAGAACTAAATCCTGATACTTCCTCTTTAGTTTCAGTTTTTTGGACCAGTACACCTTCATCTCAATGCTAAGGAAAATTAATGGCTCTCAGTAATGTTTCTAACAGTCTTTTATTTTTGTTGAATGAAAGTACCTATTACCAATGTATCTCCTCTAAGTGTTTGAGATTATAGTTTATATCATTCTCAACTAACATGGATGGTATGATTTGTTCTCCAAAGCATCCATGAAAGACCCTATAGCATGAAGAACCTCTAACCCAGAGATCTAATTCAGTTCTTGGAAATGCACATTCAGCCCAAAAAGTTACTGTTCCTTTTCCCAACTCTCTGACCCTCTCTCCACACCTCAACTTTATCTCTTTAATCATTATTGTTTCCTCAACCATAAAATTTAGGAAGCCTGCCTTGTGGGAATGCAAAGTTTTTCTTATATCTATATATTCTAAATAACGGTGTCCTTTCTAGTTTGTTCCTTCCCAATATCTTACTCATTGACAATCTGAGGTAATTTTTAAAATATAATTTTGCATAAATATCTAATCTATGGAGATTCTCAATCATCCAGGTTATGGTTGTCCCAATTGTCCTTCTTTGAAAAGTTAATTGGACTTGCTTTAGTTTTTTCTTTGAAAACATTTCACTTATCATCCAAGAAGCTCCATCAGTTCTGAAGAAGTGAACCGGAAGTGAATAAAACTGAAGAAGCTTCTTAAATGAGAAGCAAAACCAAGAAAGCCCAGATGCCTTTTAGAAAAAGCATCTTTTAGAAAATTTTTGCATACTAGGACCACCAGTAATAAAAAATATTCACTGACAGAGTTATAAGAATCTGAGAGCTAGCTTGATGTACTTTTAAGTAGATAAGGATCTCACTTAGTGGCAGCCTTTGTTTTCTTTATTTCCTATATTTGTATATCATTGACTCTACATCATCTCTGTCCCATTAAGAAGAACCATACAGCTAAATTTTGCTTTTTTAGTTTGATCTTCAATCAATATCCCGTTTTGGACAATGTATTTTTGAAAGAAAGGAGGAAGATAGCAGAATGGCATACAACATATTTCGTGTTGATATACAACCCAGATATTGAATTTCTAACTATTTTGGGAAGAGAAAAACATGTGGAATGAGTGGATGACCATCATACAATTATGATCTGGGGTTGGTGGTAAACTATTTTAAAAAAATATCAGAGAATGTAAGTCTATTTACTTGTTTCTTTTTTAGATTTTTATTCCACCTTTCCTCCAGCTAAAGAAGCATTTGTTCATGTTGTTCTGGAAAAATAAAATAGTGGCCATCAAATACTGATCCCTAAATGATCTTCTGTAGGAGTGCAATTGCTCCCACCAAATCAAGAAGACCCTGATTGCCTATTGATTCATTTTTTTTCTCTCCTAGGCATTCTGATTTTAGAACATTAGTAACATAAGAGGCCGTTGCGGTCAACCATCTGTATATTTTTCATATGCTGAAGAACACACAACATAGAAACTAAAGGAAACAAGAAGGTCCCATCTCAATGGAATGAAAATTGTTTTGGATCATAATAAGGGCTGGTTTCCTCTCTCTGCTCCTTCAACCTCAATTCGCACTTCATGGACAACAAGAGACATATGAAAAACTAAAGCATTTAAAAAGCAACAGATTTCTTGCAAGAGCAAGATATGTGGACTGCTTTGTATTAGTCTTGGGGGGAGGGGAATCAACATTTATTTAATATTGTTAAAGGAAGTGGAGTCTTGAGCTAGTTAAGCTATAAATGGAAATGCATATTGCAACAGTGGGATTAAAGAGGCTTCTGACAAACCCATTCCACCCATAATTCTAGTTGAAAGGGGACAAAATAAGTGCCATTAGCAATACACCTAAGGTCTCAACTTTGTTTTATTTATGTATTTCTTCAGTAAGAATGGACAAGGACCAGAAGGGGAATGCTAAATCAGGCTTCAGTGTTTTGCTGGTATAGCCAAATCAAATGTTGCACTGCATCCCATTCAAAATTATTCTCAATTTCGTGAGGTGGTTTTCTTTCCCAAAAGATATTCTGGCTTCTGGCATGGAACACACCCAAGTGTTTCAGTGATCTGTAGATGACTCTCCCCAAAAAGTAGGGTCTAATTCTTTTGTTCTCAATTATCCATAGAGCTGAAGCAGATCTTTCCCAGGATTTTGGCAGCCTTAAATGGTTGACTTGCTGCATCTGAAAGAGGGTGCTAAATGCTGTTGTTGTTTCTCATCTCGTTCCTGCTGATAGTTTGTCCATATCTCTCCTTTGCCAGGATTTTTTTATCTGGCCATGCTCTGTTTGGTTAAATCTTGCTCAAGATAAAATATACACCCTCAAATCTTGTTGACATCTGAGCTCTAAAAAAGGCCAGCTGTGAAGAACTGTCATTGTTTGGTTTTACTACTTGTTCAAAGCACATAGAAATAAATTTCCTCTTGGCTTAGGTTGAAGGATATGCCAGATGACAAGGCTTCCCTGTTCCCTCTCCCCCTCCCCATCCTGCCCCATGGGCTGTACTGGTTTCTTGTGTTCTTCCAGATAAGTAATGTTGTCTTTGCATATGAAAGGAAAGGAAGCAGGAATTCCATTAGAAAGAGTGACAATAATCTTAGCCATCCCAATGCTGGTACAAATTGTTCAAGTGGCACTTTAATTTCATAGCTTCCAGAAATCAAGTTTACTTTTGTTTTTGGCTCTTCCAGCATTGAATTCACTTGAGAAAAGAAAAAGTCTTTGTACATAAAGACCACATGAGGCACATTATATGTGCCAGGTATGAATCAAATGTTTATGCTTAGCCTTGAAAAGCAGGATCTTGCAACAGCAGAACAGCATGACACACTGCTACATTCGTTTTGATACAGGTTTCAAGGAATAAGCAGCCCCATTTGCACACTAGGGACCTGGTTTGCCTTTAGGACAAATATTTTATTTTATTTATTTATTTTATTTTATTTGTTAATTGCTTACAAGATAATAGGTATAAGAATAAACATAGTTATGAATACATGGATATATATAAGAAAAATAAAAGAAATAATAGGATAGGAATAGTAGGCACATTGGTGCATTTATGCATTTGTGCATGTCCCCAACAGACCTCTTAGAAAAAGGGTGAGGATATAATATAAGGGTGAGGATATAATATAAGCCTTGGCTGGAGAGGATTCAGGATAGGATTCTGCAATCTCAAAAATGAGGAGCAGAAGCTGAATGATTTAATTATATATTTAATTATCTCAAAGTATTCTTCCAGACAAAAAGGTCACTTCTGAAATCTTGCCAAGAAAGCTGCATGGAGTTGTCCATTCAGGTGTATAAAATAAGTCAAAGGTACTCCTCCCTCCCTCAAAAAATGCTACTGATCAGTGGTGGGATTCAAATTGTTTTACTACCGGTTCTGTGTGAGTGGCTTGGTGGGCGTAGCAGGGGAAGGATATTGAAAAATCTCCAGTCAGAGGTGGGTTTTGCCGGTTCTCTGAACTACTCAAAATTTCTGCTACCAGTTCTCCAGAACTGATCAGCACCTGCCAAATACCACCTCTGCTAATGATGATTACCAGCAATGTTAATAGACTCCCCCCCAAAAAAAAACTCTGACATAGATTAGTCCCCAGATGATTTTAAAAGATCATTTTAGAAAGCTTGGAATTCAGCTTTATATGTATGTAATATATTGTATGATACCTCAGAACTGCCCCACCCAACATTGTAGCAGCATCTTTGAACATGTCCACCTATTAATGGAGCCAAGATAAAAAGCAATTGAGATTAAATTAATTTTCTAACTTACTGGATGTACCAATTACAAGTTAAGGCCCTGTCACACTGCCCAACGGATGCAAAACGGACACAACGGATGTTGTTCCATCCGTTGTTATCCGCTCTCAAAAGGGGCAAAAATTTGCATAACCGGATCGGATAACACGGACGGGGTGAGGACTCAGGGCAGATGGAAAACGGATTCAGAGCGGAAGCCTAGCGGATGGAAGCGGATGGGAGCGGATGGCACATCCGCTAGGCTTCCGGGGGGCGCAGCAAAGCGGATGTGGAACGGATGCAGTGCATGCAGAGCGGAAGCCTAGCGGATACACAGCAGAAGCCGAACGGATGCCGAGCGTTAATTGCGCATGTGGGAGGATGCATTACATCAGCCCCACGGATATAAGGGAAGCAGCTCGGAAGCAGGTCACCATTCAGAGGAAAGACCTGCTGCAGACGGATTGACAGCCTTGCCTGCCCTGCCTGCATGCCTGCCTGCCAGCCTTGCTGCCAGCCTCCCTGCCAGCCAGTCTGCCTGCCAGCCTTGCTGTCTGCCTTCCTTCCAGCCTTGGTTCATGTCTGCCTGCCAGCCTTGGTGCCTGCCGTCCTGCAAGCTTTCCTGCCAGCCTTCCTGCCAGCCTTGGTGCCTGCCTGCCTGCAAGCCTGCCTGCCAGACTGCCTGCGAGCCTTGGTGCCTGCCTGCCTGCCAGCCTTCCTGCCAGACTTGGTGCCTGCCTCCCTGCCAGCCTTCCTGCCAGCCTTGGTTCCTGCCAGCCTCCCGGCCAGCCAGCAACCCCACAACCATGCGGAAGCACAGCAAGCCTCAGCCATCTGCTGCCAACCCTTGCAAGAGGGACAGGACCACCATCCCACCCCTTGGCCCTCACTCTGGTTCTCCTGGGGCTTCTGCAGCACGGGCTCGCTCTTCTGGGGCTGGGGCTTCTGCTGCTTCTGCTTCTGGAGGAGCTGATGACAAGCACTCCAGCACCAGCCACCTCCACAGCACCTGGACCCATCACCCCTGAGACTGAGCGACCAAAAGGAGTGCCAGAGACTCATTTTTGTTTCATAGCTTGTTGTTAATAAAGTCTAGTTTTGATTCACACACTTGCTTCATTTCTTTTTTTTAATAAAGTCCTGCTGGAAACTTGTGGGATGGGTTAAGATAGCAGTGGGATGGGTTGAGATAGCAGTGGGATGGGCAGGGATACCTTTGGGATGGGTAATAGCTGTGGGATAGATAAACCTCCAGTGCAAGCATAGTGGGACGGGATGGTCCACCCTCCCAGGTGCCACACCTATCACCCTTTTTTATCAATAACAATGTAATAATCATCCACACATGTCAACACAAACACAACTCTTTATTAAATGCCCTGATCATTGTAGGGTCACTCAATATACATGGCCCAATCTCATCAGTGTGATGAGACAGGCTGAAGGAAGCACCCATTAATCATCTATCATCCTGTCTTGCCACTCCACTGCTCCAGCTGGGGAGTTGCACCAGTGTCTCAGGAGGTTGCGCTGCTTCTTCCCTTCACGTGAGGCTCTGTTGGGGCCTTGCACATCCTCAGTGTCTATCAGGTTTTGCCCTTGCCTCCATTCCCTAGGCTCCATGTCCCCATTGTCTTGCTGGAGGTCCACGAGCCTGTTCTGCAACACTGGGTAGCGGGTGCGCATGAGATTGTGCAGGATGCAGCAAGCTTCCATAATCCTCCTCACAGTCTCTGGGCGATGCTGCATGGTGGTGAGAAGTACCTGGAACCTGTTGGACAGGATGCCAAAGGCGTTCTCTACCGCCCGCCTTGCCCTGGACAGCCTGTAGTTGAAGATCCTCTCTTCACGGGTGAGGTATTTGGAGGTGTAGGGCTTCATGAGGTAGGTTGTGAGGGAGAAGGCGTCATCCCCCACGATGAAGTAGGGCACATCTTGCGTGTCGTTGGGCAGCAGGTCTGGATCTGGGAAGCTCACCATGAGGTTGCGTTCCAGCCCACCCTTGAGGTCACTTCCGTTGTATACCTGGGCATCTGAAGATGACCCGTTGCCTGAAGCATTGATGTACATGAATTTGTAGTCAGCATCGACCATGGCGAAGAGGATGAAATAAGTTGAAATAAGTTGAAATAAGTGGACCCCGACTTGGCTGGAGCTTTGCAGGCCACGTGCTTGCCATCGATGGCTCCAATGGTGTGGGGGAAGTTCCACCTCTGATACCACTGCTCTGCAACATTCTTCCATCCTTCTTCAGTGGAGGGGCACTGGAGGAGCTCCTCCTTGTATTCTTTGATGATGGCCTGCACCACTTCTCTGACTACAATGCTGATGGTGTTGGGTGGCACCCTCCAGCCGTACTGCATGCTCCTGTAGGTGGTCCCTGAGGCCAGGTGGTGCAGAGTGAGTGCCACCTTGAGCCCAGGTTCCAGGCTGGGCCCGAAGTTGGTTCTCTGCTTGGTCAACCTGGGTGTCAGCTGCTGCACAAGTTCGTCAAACATGGCTGGCGGCATCCTCATGAAGTTTGGAATGCACGAGTGTCTTCGTTCCTGAGCTTCACCATCAGCTTGTTGTACAGTCCGTCCTCTGCTCCTGTGGCAAACCATCTTCATACCCAGACACTTCTTGGCCGCCTCTTTTTCTTCCTGTAGTAGAGTTCACAGAGCCTGCAGATGGCTTCGCACTGTTGCAGAAGGATGGTGGCTGCCAAAAGGACTTTGTTATTATCCACGGTGGACATGACTGGATGCTGTGGAAGAGGAAGAGGCAGATGAAGCCTGCAGAGGTCTGCAGCTGGGCTGCTGTTCTGAAAGTGAGATCCAGGTGAGTTTCTCCCCCTTTCTATAGGCAGTATAGGTGTCCCTTTGCATCCTCTAGGCATCCTGTAGACATCCTTAATATCCGAGATAGGTCCCCTCTGCGAACGTTTTTTCTGTTTTAAATGCTTTGTTTCCATGCTGCATCCGTTCTGCATCCATTCTGCATCCATTCTGCATCCATTCCGCTTCCTCCCTGCATCCGAGCGGATGCGAGTTGCGTGGATGCGGAACGGATGCCTCGCGGAAATAGCGGATGCGTAACGGATGCAGAACGGACGAATTGGATACGTTTTCTGCGCAAAAGTTTTGAGCAGCTCAAAACTTTCTGAGCGGATGAAACGTCAATAAACGGATGCTGGACGGATAGAGAGGAAGCAAAATGGAAGCAGTGAGTACATCGCGTTAACCAACGGATGGAAAGCTTTTTTGTCCATTTTACATCCTCTTTGCATCCGTTGGTGCAGTGTGACAGGGGCTTTATGCTTTTATGCTTTATGTAGCTCTTAACTGATAGATTATTTGTGAGTCAAGACAAATGAAAATCATACTGAGCAAAATACTGAAGGAAATTATTAGATCATACTTCAGGACATATTTTGTTCCACATGATGCTCAATGACAGTTGTATTTCCTGATTTTGAATAATTTGACTCTCCTCTTCTTTTCCTTCATAATATAATAAAAGTTTAACACCTAAAACATACATGTATTCTAAGCATTGTGTCATTGGATTGTTAAACATACATGGCTTTCTCCCTTCGTATCCTGTTGTCCAATTTTCAGATTGAAATAGGTTCAATATATTATATTTCTATATATTCTATAAAATATATAGTTATATAGGTTTGTAGGAAGTTAATACCCACCCCTCTCCTAGAAAAATGAAATATCCTACGAAATATTAAAAAGGCAGAATATTTCCCTTAAGAGGGAAGTAGAAATTCAAAGAGGCAGAAGCTCACCCCCCAAACCCTTTTGTTGATGGGTGGGCCATTAAGGCCTAGGCCAGAGTATTCTACAAAATAAAGGCCTCTACCCATCTTACCACCTGGCCTGGGAAGATTGTATCAGCCAGCACTCAGGTGAAGCCATGTGGTCCAGACAAAGCCTACAATGTCAGCTAAGACCCTTGATCCTGGGAGTCTGACAGCCAATGGGATACAATTCTTACACAGGAACAGGAAACACTCAGGTAGGGCCCAACAGAAGGTATAAAACTAATGGTCTCTCAGCATCTTGGCCCTTCTTTTCCTTCACCAACATCTTGAAACATGTGATCGTCTTTTTCACTTTGGAGCTCCAAGTGATGTGGTCCTGTCCACCATTAAACCATCTTTCTAAACAGCCTCTATGTTTCCAGTGTCTTTTACGCCACTTGGAACTGAATCCAGAAGGATATTTCTTCCAACAGGTTAAAGCATTCTATTACTATACTGCATGTTAATGTTGAGACCAATAGTTTCCTACACTGAAAGTGACCAACCATTTTATTTATTTTGATTTGTCAATTGATTACAAGATAATAGGTATAAATATATACATAATTATGAATACATGAAATGGGTACATATAAGAAAAATAAAAGAAACAATAGGACAGGGATGGTAGGCATGTTGTTGCGTTTATGCAGGCCCCCAACAGACCTCTTAGGAAAGGGATGAGGTCAATAGTAGTAGACAGTCTAAGGTTAAAGCTTTTGGGGTTTGGGGAAGAAATCTGATCTGCTCCATTATTGAAAATGTTCCATCCGGAAAAGAAGCGCTGAGACCAGGTTCCAACTAACAACTCTTTATTCGGTTAACAGCAACAGTAACGGAACATTGGCTCAAGCCGCGGCAGCCCTTTATATAGAGGCTTGCCTGCTGGCTTGTAGCCAATGACATCAATTTAGTCTTGCCGCCTTTGAGCGGCTTCTTGGATTGGTTCCTAAGGAACCAATCCACTACTGGCCTTTTTTGGCCAATCAGGATTGACTACTTGGAACCTTCCAAATTTTACAGAATACCCCTCCCCTTTTAGTTCAGTCCTACGTGAGTGACATAGTCGCACAGGTAGGTGGGGCTTTTTCTCATCCTAGTTGACCTGCACGGCTCATTCTCGCCTAGGACTTCAAGCGGTTTGGTCGGGATCGTTGTCTCTCCGGCTTTTCTCCATGGAACCACCTGGAAGGGTAAGTCAGCACTGCCGCTCCTGCCTGAGTTTCTCAGGCTGGTCAAAGTGGTTCTGCCGCTCCCTCCTGGTTCAACCGGGCTGGTTGAGCTGGCCTGGCTGGCACCTTCCAGGTCAGCTTCCCTTCCACCAGGACTTCTTCCGATGGTCTCATCTAACCGTAAGTGCTCTTTTTGGTTGGTTAGATTTTCTGGTTGTGATTTTAATGGTTCATTTTCACACCCTTTTTTATTTATTTGTATTTCCGCCCCCCTCCTTGGTTTTGTTTTCATCAAAATTTATTATTTGAGGTTGCACAGTTGTTTTGCGCTCGATGTTGTGGGAATGAAGCTGGTCTATGTGCCACTTCCACTTTCTTCCATCGTCCACGGTTAGTCTGTAGGACTGGGGGCCTGTTACTTGTGTGATCGTGGCTGGAAGCCAAAGTGGGTCCCCGGTAAAATTCTTTGCATAGACCAGGTCACCGATTTCGAAAGTGCGGTATCAGCTGGAAGAGTCGGGGGAGTTCTCACAAGTATAATTGGGGTGCAACCTATCTAAATGGTATCTGAGTTTTCTCCCCATTAATAAGTCTGCTGGGATCTTGCTTGTTGTGCTACTGGGAGTGATGTGTTGTAGTGTAAATAAGCAGTTTAGCCTGTCTTGGACCTCTTCACGGTCCATTTTCTCAAGGCGTTCTTTTGTGAACCGGACCATTCGCTCGCCCCTACCATTTGCCGCCAGGTGGACAGGCGCAGTTAGTGCATGGCATATACCCAAACAGGCAAAGTATTGTTCGAATTTTATTGCTGTTAGTTGTGGCCCATTGTCAGATACCAACAAAACAGGTAAACCATGAGTTGCAAATAATTTGTTTAGCTGTTTTATAACAGCGTCGGTTGTTGTGGATGACATTAAGATGACTTCCAACCAATTTGAATATGCATCCACAACTATTAAAAATGTATTGCCCCTAGTTGGTCCCACAAAATCAATATGGATTCAAGACCAAGGGCCTCGTGGGGTCTCCCAGGCCCCTATGGGAGCTTGTGGTGGTGTGGGTCTAGCTCTCTGACACTTGTGGCATGTTGCAACCCAGCATTCAATGTTCCTTGTCTAAACCAGGCCACCAGAGATAGCTCCTGGCCAGGCTTTTCATTTTAACTATGCCAGGGTGGCCCTCATGTAACATGCCTAACACCTCTTCTTGTAGTTTGGATGGAATCACCACCCGATCTCTCCACAACAAACACCCCTTTTGTATTGACAGTTCAGTTTGTCTAGTCCGGAAAGGTTTAAAGTTTTCAGTCTTTTGGCCTTCCGGCCAGCCTTTAATTACCCAAGTCAAAACGCAGGCAGTCAATGAGTCTTTTGCCGTGGCCCTGGCAACATCATCCGCAGTCAATGGAAGTTCAGGGCAGGTTTCTAGTTATAGGGTGGCGGTGGCTGGAGCTGGGTCATCCTCTAAGAATGGTAATGGTGTTCAGCTTAATGCATCTGCATGGGCGATTTGCTTCCCGGGTCGATGCAGCAATGTATATGAATAGGCGGCCAGGAATTCTGACCACCTAGTCATCCGTGGGGATAGAATGTTCGGTGTGGGTTTATTCCCAGCCAAAATCCCTAGTAATGGTTTATGGTCAGTAACAATGGAGAATGTTCTACCGTATAGGTATTCATGAAAGCGTTTTCCTCTGGCGATGATTGCCAGAGCTTCTCTGTCTAGTTGGCTATTGATGCGTTCTACTTTGGAGAGCGTTTTCGAATAAAAAGCGAAGGGTGCCTCTCTCCCATCAGGTAATTGGTGGCTTAGGATAGCACTGACTCCGAATGGTGAGGCGTCGCATGTGACCGTCAAGGGTAAAGTATTACTAAACTGAATAAGAATGGTGTCTGAGGTTAAGAAGTCTTTTATATTTTGAAAGGCTTTTTGTTCTTTGTGACCCCAAGTCCAGACAGTTTTTTTTCTAGCAAACGGTGCAATGGTTCTGGTGTCATTGCTTGTGAGGGAGGAATACATTATAAAAATTGATCAGACCCAAGAATGCCTGTAAGTCTGTTTTATTTCTAGGTCTGGGTGCATCTTTAATTGCTTTGACTTTTTTTTCTGTTGGGTGAATACCTTGTTCGTCAATCAAATATCCTAAAAATTTGACGCGGTCAGTGGCCAGGCAGCATTTTTCTTTTTTAACTTTCAGGCCGGATTCTCTGAATTTTGTTCGCACTTCCCTTAGTCTAGTTTCTAATTGGGTCACATTTTTCACTGAAATTAGGACGTTATCAAAGTATGGAACAACCCCTTTTATTCCGTTCAATAGGCGTTCCATGAGGCTTTGGAAGATACTCACTCCGAATTGAAGTCTGTTACATTTGAACGCCCCTCTATGTGTTCCTATTGTTTGTGCCTTGGCCGTTATGAGGTCAACTGGAAGTTGCTGATACACCTGGGCCAAATCGAGTTTAGCAAAACTTTTTCCTCCCCCAAGTGAGTGCAGTAAGTGCTGCACGACTGGTACCAGGTATATCCCACCTGGCATGGTCAATTGGTTCTATGACCCCTTGTGCAATCAATTTATTTAATTGCTCATCTATTTTGGGTTTTAATGCAAAGGAGACCCGTCTGGCTTTTAGTCTTCTCGGTGCTATTTGGGGATCTAGGCTAAAGGATATTGGGGTTCCCCGGTACCTGCCTAGAGTTCTGTCAAAGACGTCCTGGAATTCGTGCAGCAGGTTCTCTTCCCAATCGCTCATGACTATTCGGCTCACTCTGGTCATCCCGATGCCCAATGGCACAAATCATTTGATGCCAGAAGGCTGGGACGGTCTTGGTCAACTATAGTCAATGGCAGGACTTCAGTGTGTTGTTTGTAAGTTACTTTGAAGTGCCCCAGACCTACCACGGGAATCCTATTTCCCTGGTAGTCTTTGAGAATTAATTTTTGTTTTTTGAGTTCGTTTTGTCTGATGTTTGGAATCAGACGTCTAATTGTGTTCCAACACACCACTGATAGAAAAGATCCTGAGTCGACCTCCATTTCACAAGGGCTTCCTTCAATGGACACTACAATTCTGACTTTTTTTCCGCTTTCCGTCTGTGTGCTTCCTATAGTGACAGTCTGATGTGTGTTTTCTCGGTTGCTGGTTCCCTTGCTGCGCTCCCATTTTCTGTCGGCTTGCCTCGAGTCAGTTCTTGGTAGGGAATTACCGTGTCTGCTAGGGCTGCTGTTTCTTCAATTTCGGCAGACTCTTTCGATATGTCCCCTCTTTTTGCATGCCCGACAGATGGCATCAAGGAACCTGCACTTGGCTCGGGGGTGGTTTCCTCTGCAACCAGCGCATTCCCACCAATTTTTCTTCCTTTTGCGCCTTTTTTGGTTTGCATAAAGGCGGTGGACCTCATCCTCATCTTCATCAGTGTCTGATGACTCGTCTAGGTCTTCGTGGTGTGTGTTTGTGGCAGCTTGCTTTCTCCCTCTGCCTGAGATTGTATCTTTTGGAAGGGTTGTTGTGTCAGCACTGGCGTTCATCATCTTCATTTTGGCCACTGATTTCTTTGCGGCTTCCGCGGCGGTTGCTTCCGCGATTGCCTCTGCCATCATTATGTTAAGTCTGTTTAAGAGTTTGCTTTGAAGGGTAGAGTCCCTAAGACCTAACACGACACGATCTCGCATTTCCTCATCTATATTTTGGAATTCACAGGCTCCTCCAATATGGCGCAGAGCTGCCATGAAATCAGCAATGGTTTCATCTTCCCTCTGGTCTCTCTTATAAAATTCATGTCTCTTGATGAGGTTTGAGACAACCAGCGCGTAGTGAGCTTTCAGCATTCAGTTAAGTTCAGACCAGGTCATCTGTTTTACATCTCTGGGCTTCGCCAATGCCTTCGCCATCTTAAATACAGCTGGCCCACAATGTGTTAGGAAGACAGCCCTCTTTCGCTGATCAGAAATTTCTTCCATTTCGTTGCTCCCCAGAAACATTAGGAAACGATCAATATAAGACTCCCAATCTTCTTCATTGGGATTGAATGGTGCAGGCGGCACATTATTACCAGCCATCTCGTCAAGCGTGGTTTTTTTCTCTTGCCGCATGCTTGGTCTCCGCTTCAGGATGATCCCACCCTTGTTGCCAGTGTTCTGTCCGGAAAAGAAGCGCGTGAGACTGGGTTCCAACTAACAACTCTTTATTCAGTTAACAGCAACAGTAACTCAACATTGGCTCAAGCCGCGGCAGCCCTTTATATATAGCTTGCCTGCCGGCTTGTAGCCAATGACATCAATTTAATCTTGCCGCCTTTGAGTGGCTTCTTGGATTGGTTCCTAATGAACCAATCCACTACTGGCCTTTTTTGGCCAATCAGAATTGACTACTTGGAACCTTCCAAATTTTACAGAACAGAAAATCTTTGGTCTTGAAGAGTATAGTTGTTCAAACATGATTCAAAATCAATAGCTGCAAAACAGTAGGGATAAGGCATGTGCATGGCTAACCCCCGTTCATTCATGGCAATCACTTTCCCTTCCGCTCCCACATTCAATCAAGCATTTCAAGATTCACAGCTGATTCCCAGACATAAAAATGACACTTTCATCTAAGCACATATGCCAGGAGCATATGGGCTGGCAAGGGAGACAAGTCCAGACTTGCCTGGTAAAACAAGACTTGCCTGGTAAAACTTAACAGTGTGGAGGAAGGAACTTGCCTAGACTTGTCCAAGGGTTCTTCTTAGCCCCTTCCTTACAGTGGAAAAATATTGTCTTGGGAGAAAGAGAAGGCACAATATTTGGATAATATAAACACCATAGTATAAGGAGAAATAATTATGGGAAAAAGAAAATGAGAGAAAGGGTTGGATTTACACTAAGAATTATTCTTAACTAGCCAAATCCAATGGTTAGCTAGCTCACTGAATTGGTTTTTCCATCCAGAGAAGCTTATATCTGGCCTGCAGAACTGAGAGCCAGAAAGGTGAACAAATCCTGTTAATATGTTTACCAATAGATACCAATTTGCTTTGAAAGCAGCTTGCATTGAGAAAAGAAAGAGAGGGTGGGGGGCTTTTCTCGGGGAGCTTAACCTGTTCGACCGGTGACACAATCTTAAAACTACCCTCACCCCTATCAAGCCCTAATCACACCATCTTCCCCTCTTCCTCCCAGAAATTCCTAAGTAGTAACAGTACTGCTACTCAGGTGGTCTGAGGAGATCCTTAAAGAGATCCAATGTGGTAGACAACTTTATCCTTTAGGAAAGAAATTGTAAAGCCCCTGTCACATGGCACCAACGGATGCAAAGAGGATGTAAAACGTTAAAAAAAGCTTGCCATCCATTGGAAAACGTGATGCATCCGTTGTGTACTGACTGCATATGTTTTCATACTCTCTATCCGTCCAGCATCCGTCTACTGAGATTTCATCTGCTCAAAAGTTTTGAGCTGCACAAAACTTTTTGAGCAGATGAAGTATCCAATGCTTCTGTTCTACATCCGCTACGCATACGGGGAACATCCGTTATACGTCCGTCGTCATCTGTTACGCATCCGCTATATCGACTAGGCATCCACTGTGCATCCGCGCAACTTAAATCCACTCCAGTGGAAAACGGACACAGGGAGGAAGTGAAACAGACACGGAACGGACATGCAGCGTTAGTAGCATGGATGTAGAAAGGATAAAAGCAGATGCAGCTCAGATATAAAGCATTAAAATGGAAAAAATGTTCATATAGGGGATGTATCTCGGATATTTAGGATGTCTGGAGGATGCTTGGAGTATGCGGAAGGACACCTAGTGGAAAACTGACATTTCTTATAAAAAGGGGGAGGAAATCACCTAGATCTCACTTTCAGTCCAGCAGCCCTGGTGTGCAGACCTCTTCAGTCTTGCTCTTACTCTTCCAAAGCATCCATTAGTCTCTACCATAGATCATCGTACACTCCTTTTGGTAGCCACCATCGTTCTACAACAGTGCGAAGCCCTCTACAGGCTCTTTCTCCTGTTCTACGCGAAGAAAAGGAGGCATCCAAGAAGTGTCTGGGTCCGAAGATGGATCGTGAGAAGAGCGGAGTTTGGACTCTATGACAAGCTGATGGTGGAGCTGAGGAACGAAGACACTCGTGCATTCCAGAACTTCATGAGGATGCCGCCAGCCATGTTTGACGACGTTGTGGAGCATCTGAGACCCAGGTTGACCAAGCAGAGCACCAACTTCTGTCCCAGCCTGGACCCTGAGCTGAAGGTGGCACTGACTCTGCACCACCTGGCCTCCGGGACCACATACAGAAACATGCAGTACGCCTGGAGGGTGCCACACAACACCATCAGCATTGTGGTCAGAGAAGTGGTGCAGGCCATCATTGAAGAATACCTGCAGGAGCTCCTCCAGTGTCCCTCCACTGAACAAAGCTGGAGGAAACTTGCAGAGCAGTGGTATCAGAGGTGGAACTTCCCCCACACTGTTGGAGCCATCGATGGCAAGCACGTGGCCTGCAAAGCTCCAGTCAAGTCAGTGTCCACTTATCACAACTACAAGGGCTTCTTCAGCATCATCCTCTTCGCCATGGTCGATGCTGACTACAAGTTCATGTACATCGATGCTTCAGGCAACGGGTCATCTTCAGATGCCCAGGTAAACAACGCTAGTTACCTCAAGGAGGGGCTGGAACGCAACCTCATCATGGGCTTCCCAGATCCAGACCCCCTGCCCAACAACAGACAAGATATGCCCTACTTCATCGTGCGGGATGACGCCTTCTCCCTCAGAACCTACCTCATGAAGCCCTGCACTTCCAGATGCCTCACCCGTGAAGAGAGGATCTTCAACTACAGGCTGTCCAGGGCAAGATGGGTGGTGGAGAACGCCTTTGGCATACTGGCCAACAGGTTCCAGGTACTTCTCACCACCATGCAGCATCGCCCGTGGACCGTGAGGAGCATTGTGGAAGCTTGCTGCATCCTGCACAATCTCATGCGCACCCGCTACCCAGTGTTGCAGAACAGGCTTGTGGACCATCAACAAGGCAATGGGGACATGAAGCCTGGTGAATGGAGGCAAGGGCGAAACCTGATCGACACTGTGGATGTACAAGGCTCCAACAGAGCTTCACGTGAAGGGAAGAAGCAGCGCAACCTCCTGAAACACTAGTGCAACTCCCCAGCTGGAACAGGGAAGTGGCAAGACAGGACGATAGATGCTTAATGGATGCTTCCTTCAGCCTGTCTCATCACACTGATGAGATTGGGCCATGTATGTTGACTGGCCTTACAATCAGGAGGGCATTAATAAAGAGTTGTGTTTATGTTGAAATGTGTGGATCAATGATTAAATTGTTATTGATAATAAAGGGCCATAGATGTGGAACCTGGGAGGATGGACCATACAGTCCCACTTTGCTTGCACTGGAGGCTTATCTATCCCACAGCTATTACCCATCCCACAGTTTTTTCCCCATCCCACAGGTATCCCTGCCCATACCACAGCTATTACCCATCCCACAGGTATCCCTGCCCATCCCATAAGCATGCAAAGGCTTAACCATTTTCTAAAAGTTTCCACCAAGACTTTATTAAGTAAAAGAAATGAACCAAGTGTGTGAAGCAAAGAAAACCTTTCTTAATAACAGTAAAGTATAGGAATTTATTTAAAAAGCAAAAGGATCCAAGAAAAGTGTCCTAAGCAATGATAAAGTCAACCAGTAACAACTCAGTCTCTGGCAATGTTCTCAGTCACTCTGAGGCATGTCCATGGTCTCAGGTGTAAAGGGGACAGGGACTGTGGAGGTGGCAGTGGCTGGAGTGCTGGTCTGAGGCGCCATTGGGGTTCCTGGCCCCGAGAGGACAACAGGAGATGGTGTGTTGAGGAAGCTCTCAGAAAGCTGGCTCAGCCCAGTGAGGTTGAGAGGCCCTTCATTCAGGTCCTGGGATGTCAGGCACAGGACCGATGACAGATGTTCTGAGGCCGGGCTTGGCTGTGGGGTGGAGGAAGGAGGAGTGTAGTGAGGATGTCTGGTCTGCAGCTGGGTGAGGTGAGGCATCTGTGGTGTGTGAGGAAACATCGGTGGCATCGGTGGCATCTACGGTGTCGGTGGCATCTGTGGCGTCAGTGGCATCTGTGGCATCGGTGGCATCGGTGGCATCGGTGGCTCCTGTAGCATCCGAGGAACCTGTGCCTGGACTGGGAAGGGCTGCTTGTGCTGCTGGAACTCCTGGTAGCCATAGCCTTGGTAGGGGAGGGGCTGTTGAAAGGAAGGGCTTGAAGGGCTGTGACATCGCCTGGGGTGGAGGACCAGACCTGGGGTGGGTGGGAGCAGGTTCAGCTGGGCCTGGAGAGTGGTGCAGCAGCGCCGTGATCCGCTCCTTCATCACCTGGTACTGAGGCTTGGGCATGTCCATGAGGGTCTGGGTCACGTAGGTGAGGAAGGGCTTGGGGTTTGAGGATGGAATTTCGAAGTGTACCAGCTGAGAGAGGAGATCTGCACTGTTCTTGATGGTGTCCCTGATCTCCAGCAGGACAGTGTGGCTCTGTCCCTCTGGTCTGCCTCTCTGCCTTCTTTCTGTGGAGGTGGAGCTGAGGGTGGGTGTAGGTTGTTCCCTGGTGGTCGCTGCTACTTCTTGCTCCATGTGTGAGAGAATCCTCCACGTCCTTTGGCACAGGGTGTGCAGCTGTTGGGGGGGTCTCTGTCATGGGGCACTCTGGAGACACCTGCCCAGACACGGTCGCTGTCTCCTGGCCAGAAGAGGACTGGCTGTCTGTGGGATGCCTGAGAGTGAGGGTAGACAGAGGGGCTGTTCCTTGGTGGCGGACCTCACCCTCCAGGATGCTGCACTTTGCCATGACATAGGTCTCCCGGTCAGTGAGCTTGACCGTGGCCTGTCCATACTTCTTCAGGTGCAGCTTCCCGTACCAGGTGTGCATATGCTTCCACCACCCGAGGAGGACATCAGCAATGTAGCCCAGGCTCTGCGCCTTCTGTCTCGAAGCCACCTGCTTTCGCTTGGTGTCTCAATAGAGCCTGTGGCCCTTCCTCCACATATACTCGTTCTCCCTCAGACACTCCAGCAGCTCCTTCTCATGCTCCTCTGCGATGGAGTACTGCTTCCTCTCTCCCTTCTCCTTGCCTTGCCTCTTCCTCCCTCTGGCAGGGCCTTCATCATCAGGGCTTTCAGGGCTTTGGGGCTGGTCCACCACAGCAGCAGCAGGAGAAGCAGCAGGAGAAGCAGCACCAGCAGAGTCAGCACCAGCAGAAGCACCAGCAGAGTCAGCACCAGCAGAAGCACCAGCACCAGGAGCAGCACCAGCAGAAGCACCAGCAGCAGCAGAGTCAACACCAGGGGGTGGGATGGTGGATCTATCCCTCTTGCCAGGGCTGGCAGAAGATGGCACAGGCTTCCTCTTCTTCCCCATGATGAAGATGTCTGTGATGAAGATGTCTGTGATGAAGATGTCTGTGATGAAGATGTCTGTGATGAAGATGTGTCTGGCAGCAGGTCTTTACTCTGAATGGTGACCTGCTTGCGAGCTGCCTCCTTTTATAACCGCGGGGCTGACGCTATGCATCCTCCCCACATGCGCAGTGATCCGCAAGGCATCCGCTACGCATTCGGTCTGCATCCGCTCTTTCCGTTACACGTCCGCTTTGCTCTGCTCCCCCGAAGCCCTGTAGACGTGCCATCCGCTTCCATCCGCTTTCATCCGCTAGGCTTCTGTTGAGTATCCATTTTACATCTGCAATACATCCTCCCCCCATCCGTTGTTGTCCGTTCTCTTTATGCAAATTTTGGGCACTTTTGAGAGTGGATAACAATGGATGGAAAATTTGCTCGTCCTCTGTGTCCTTTTTACATACGTTTTGCATCCGTCGGGCAATGTGACCTGGCCTTAAGATTGCAATCTTAATGTTCTCTCAGATCAAAGGCATTCAGTTGTTTTGGGCCGAGGACCACACAGAATCTTCTGGAATGTATCAGAAGTACATGGTGGGGCAAAGAGAAAATAGGTCTACAATAAAAACCATATTTTTCTACAGTGCTATACATCTATAACCTTGTTTCCCCCTCTCCTTTCATTACTGACCTTTTCATACCTTATCCAGTCTTCAATACACGAAATTTAATTCGGAGAGGCAGGTGGCTGGCTAAGAACTCATTTATATCTGACTATGTGAAATTCATCTAGCCACAGAATGGTTCAGATTTCAGTAAATGGCATACAGTAGTAATAATTTCCTAAGAAGCATCCTGCAGCTCACTTACTGAGTGCATAGTGTATGCTTTGATGTGTTACCAAAAGTACCATCTTTTTTTTAATCATCACAGTTCTCTTAAATGAAATACATCATAGAGACTGTGGTTCTTCAGCAGAAGACCAGGTACTATTTGAATTTCTGTAGAAACTGATAAAAAGTGTTTTGTATAACCTATTAAAAATTTAAGTAGGTCAAAGGCCAGCAGGTTCATGCTATGAAAGGCAGGCACATGCACACTCCACAGAGATGCATAACCTCATAGAAGATTTAAAAACAAAACAAAACAAGAGGAGTAAAATAGTGGTCATGTAAGCATGTTTGTCAAATGAAAGTGTGAGCGCAGATGATGAAAAGAAGTGATTATGAGACCCAGGCAAACAAGAGCCTTGCCATGTCACAATGCAGAAGCTAAGGTGATCAGGAAAATAACCTTTGAGAGTAACGCAGAGGAAATTTGGTAGAATTGCTAACGAACTAATTTAATCCAGAAACTTTGCTGGATATGACTGGTAATCTTTCTTTATTTAAAAATCTTTTCTGCTTTGACAGAAACAGTGGCTGGCTGCTGCTACAGGTGGGCCAGGCAAATTTCACATCAAGTCATAGTTATTGATAATCATGGATCACAGACAGTTAAAAAGACAGTTATAAGCCTGGAATTTAATAGAACTTTTAACAGGAACAGCCATTAAATCTTTGATGAGGAGTGAACTTTAATAAATCTCCTTGCTAAGGTAGATTGGATTGATCTGGTGCCTAAATTTTTGGTAGTGTAAGCTTGCCATCTCTCTGAAGATAAACAATACGTCAAATAGAATCTTCTATGGCCTTTGACCCAAATAGAATAGAATAGAATTCTTTATTGGCCAAGTGTGATTGGACACACAAGGAATTAGTCTTGGTGCAAATACTCTCAGTATACATAAAAGAAAAGATACAATTGTCAAGTGTCAAGAATCATAAGGTACAACATTTAATGATAGTCATAAGGTACAATAAACAATCAAATCATACAAGGAACCAGTCAATATAAATCAAAAGGATAAAAGCGACAAAGTTACAGTTATACAGTCACAAATGAGAGGGGATGGGTGATAAGGATTGATGAGAAGATTAATAGTAATAGTAGTGCAGATTTTGTAAATAGTTGGACAGTGTTGAGGGAATTATTTATTTCGCGAGTGATGGCATTTGGGGAAAAACTGTTCTTGTGTCTAGTTGTTTTGGCGTCCAGTGCTCTATAGCATCATTTTGAGGGAAGGAGTTGAAACAGTTTATGTCTGGGATATGAGGGGTCTGTAAATATTTTCACAGACCTCTTTTTGACTCATGCAGTATACAGGTCCTCAATTGAAGGCTTGTAATTGTTTTTTTTTCAGTTCTAATTATTCTCTGGAGTCTGTGTCTGTCTTGTTGTGTTGCAGAACCAAACCAGACAGTTATAGATGTACAGATGATAGGTCCAATAATAGTGATTTGCACATCCTCTGGGAGATCCTCTAAATCAAGGGTCTCAAACTCCCGTTATCACGGTGGCATCACATGATGTATCAGGACTTTTCCCTCCTTTGCTAAACTGGGTGTGGGCATGGCAGCGAGTAACACATCTGGCCCATGGGCCGGGAGTTTGACAACCCTGCTGTTCTGTTTGGACAATAAGGTACGCGAGACCGGTATCCCAACAAAGGACTCTTTATTAAACAGTATGGTGACTTGTAGCAGAACATTTGCCGAAGCCATGGCAGCCCTTCTTATAGTGGCTGCTCGCGGCTTGCGGCCAATGACAGTTCTTTAGAATTCCCGCTGTCCAGCGGGCCAATCAGATTGGTGTGTAATTGCCCAATCCAAGAGTGGCCTTTTCGGCCAATCAGTTTTAGTTATTTGGAGTCTTCCAATTTCCATACATAACACCCTTCCCCCCTTGGTTTTGTTCAACGTGCGTAATGTAGTCACGCAGGTAGGTGGGGATTTTGCAGGTCCTACTTGACCTGCGTAGCTCAGTCTCATCGTGATCTTCCATCAGTTCAGACAGGATCGCCTTTTCTCCGCGTCTTCTCCATGGAACCTCCTGGAAGGGTGAGTCAGCCTTGCCGCTCCCGCCTGGGTCTCTCAGGCTGGTTGAGATGGATCTGCCACTCCCTCCTGGTTTGTCCAGGTTCTCTTCTCCGGAGGTCATCTATGGGTAAGTGCTCTTTTTGTATTATCAGAGTTTCTGATTCAGGTTTGTGTTGTGTCTTTTGTTGTGTTATTGGTGGTTCGTCTCTCTCTTTTTTATTATTTTGTGTTTCCCCCCCCCAGTTGTTTTTGGAGTGTTTATTGGTGTTGGCGCAGTGCTGTAGTATTACATTCCAATGTCCTAGAGTGAAGCTGGTCGATGTGCCGCTTCCATGTTCTGCCATCGTCTAGTACGAGTCGGTATGACCAGTGCCCTGTAATTTGAATAACTGTGGCTGGAAACCATAATGGGTCCCTGGTAAGATTTTTCACGTAGACTAAATCGCCTATAGCAAAGGAGCTATATTTACTTGAGGAGTCAGGGGGTTTCTCACAGGTATAAGTAGGGTGTAGTCTATCTAGGTAGGAATGCAGTTTTCTATCCATGAGGAGTTCAGCTGGGCTTTTGTTGGTGGCTGTGCTAGGGGTGATATGCTGAATCGTTAACAGTTTGTTAAGTTTATCCTGGACGTCCCCCGTGTCCATTTTGTCTAGGGCCTCTTTGGTATAATGAATCATGCATTCAGCTCGTCCATTTGATGCCGGATGAGCCGGCACTGTTAGGGCATGTCAGATGCCCTGCGCAGCCAGGTATTGCTCGAAGACTAAGGCAGTAAACTGGGGGCCATTGTCACAGACTACTACATCTGGCAGTCCATGAGTAGCAAAAAATGTTCAATTGTTTTACGACTGCTTCAGGAGTAGTGGACGCCATAAGGAAAACTACTAACCAATTTGAATAAATGTCAACAATTACAAGATATGTGTTCCCTTTCGTTGGCCCAGCAAAGTCAATATGCAGTTTCGACCATGGGCCTCTGGGAGTTTCCCATTCCAGGACTGGTGCAAGAGGGGAAGTAGGCTTAGATTTTTGGCAGTCGTGGCATGTTGACATGCCATTTTTCAATGTCTTTGTCCAGCCCTGGCCACCAGACATAACTCCTGGCCAGGGCTTTCATTTTTACAATGCCCGGGGGTCCCTCGTGCAACATGCACAATACTTCCTCCTGCAACTTTTTTGGAATTACCACCCTGTCTCCCCTCAGTATACAACCCCTTTCAATGGACAGTTCAGTCTGCCGGGTGCAAAAAGGTTTAAAAGTCTCACCTCTATCCTCATCCGGCCAGCCCTTATCTACCCAATGCAGGATTCGAGCTGTCAGCGGGTCTTTCGCGGTGGCTTTAATGACATCTGCTGCGGTTAGTGGCAGGTTCGGCCATGTCTCAATCTGAAGAGTGGAGATGGCAGGAGTTAGGTCACCTTCCTTGTCAGGCAGTGGGGAACGGCTCAAGGCATCCGCATGGATGATGGTCTTTCCAGGGCGATGGATGAGTGTGTAATTGTATGCAGCGAGGAATTCTGACAACCTCGTCATTCTTGGCGATAGGATGTTCGGGTTTGGTTTGTTCCCTGCCAGGATCCCTGGCAGGGGGTTATGGTCTGTGCTAATAAAAAATGTCATACCATATAGGTATTCGTGGAATCTTTTAATGCCTGCTATGATTGTGAGGGCTTCTCGGTCAAGTTGGCTGTAGTTTCTTTCAGATTTTGACAGTGTTTTGGAATAGAATGGGATCGGTGCTTCTCTGCCATCTGGTAGCTTGTGGCTCGGAATGGCACCGATTCCAAAAGGCGATGCATCACAGGTGACCGTCAGTGGCAGGGTGTTGCTGTAATGTATTAAAACGGTGTTGAATGTTAATAAGTCCTTAATGTTTTGGAATGCTGTTTGTTCTCGGTGGCCCCAATTCCAGACAGTTTTTTTTATCTAATAGTTGATGTAATGGCTCTACTACGGTTGCCTTTGGAGGCAGGAAGACATTGTAGAAATTAATGAAACCTAAGAACGCCTGTAATTCTGTTTTATTCTTAGGCCTGGGTGCTTCTTTAATTGCCTTCATTTTCTTTTCAATGGGGTGTATCCCTTGCTCATTTATAAGGTAGCCAAGAATTCAACTTGATTGGTGGCTAGGTTACATTTTTCTCTTTTGACTTTTCACCCTGCTTCCCTGAATCTTTGCAAGACTTCTCTCAGTCTATTTTCTAATTGGTGTTTATTTTTTGCTGATACTAATACGTCATCAAAATAGGGAACGACTCCTTTTATTCTGTTTAGGAGGCACTCCATGAAGCTTTGGAAAACACCTGGGGCAACGCTAGCCGCAAATTGAAGTCTGTTACATTTGAATGCCCCTCTGTGCATGACTATAGTCTGTGCCTCTGCAGTTTCAGGGTCAACCAGCAGCTGTTGATATGCTTGTGCAAGATCAAGCTTTGTGAAAAATTTTCCTCCCCTTAATGAATGCAACGGGTGTTGAACTACCAGAACAGGGTATGTGCTTTGCTGGACTGCATGATTTAGGGTAGCCTTATAGTCACCATAGATGCACACTGACCCATCTAGTTTGACAGGACTCACAATGGGAGTTTCCCACCTGGCATGGTCGACTGGCTCTAACACCCCTTGTGCTATGAGTTTGTTCAGCTGCTTGTCTATTTTTGGTTTTAAGGCAAAGGGAATGCGTCTGGCTTTGAGCCTGATGGGAGCTATCTTAGGGTCTAGGCTGAATGTTATTGGGGTTCCCTTGTACTTGCCTAGGGTCCCGTCAAATACATCCCAGAACTCTTCCAGCAGGCTCTCCTCTCAATTGGTTTCAGTGATGCTGTTGATCTCGGTCACTCCGATTCCCAGGGGTTCGAACTATTCGATTCCCAGCAGGCTAGGACGATCACGGTTGACGATTGTCAGAGGAAGTACCTCAGCGTGGTTTTGAACTCTATTAAGAAATGTCTAAGACCTACTACCTGGATTCAGTTTCCCTGGTAATCTTTAAGTATTAGCTTTTGCTGTTCCAGTTCTCTTTGTTTGATGTCTGGTATCAGTTTTCTGATAGTGTTCCATGATACTATTGACAGGTATGATCTGGAGTCTACTTCCATCTCACAGGGCTTTCCTTCAATTTTCACATTTATGCAGACCTTTTTTGCGTTTGTTGCCCTGGCATTTCCGATGATTATTGTTTGATGTGTTTCTTCTCTGTCATTCATCTGCCGGCTCCTGTTCTCTCGGCTCCATCGGCTCCCTGCTTGTTTCTCTCTGTTTCTTGGGGGGGGGGGGTGCTGCCGCGTCCCTTTAGACCATAGCTCTTTTTGTTTCATCAGACCCTAGCAATGTGCCCCTGTTTCTCACAGAATCTGCAAAAGGCATCCAGGAATCTGCATTCGGAGCGCGGGTGATCGCCTCCACATCCAGCACACTGGAATTCTCACTTCCTTCCTCTTTTTCCCCACCATTTTCTTTCCAACTGAAGCCTATGTATGTCTTTGTTGTCATCATCTGTGTCACTCGGGGAGTCGAGGTCTTCATGGTGGGCAGTCATTGTGGGCTGTTTTTGGTTTCCTTCTGCCTTCTTTTCTCAGGTTTGTTTCGGTGGTTCTGCATTTGTTGAATTCATCTGGTGCATGGTGGCTGTGGATTTTTTGGCTGCTTCGGCGGCGGTGGCTTCTGCGTTGGCCTCAGCCACTGTGATGTTCGGTCTGTTCAATAGCTTGCTTTGGAGCGTAGCATCCTTCAATTCCAGGACCATGCGGTCTCTCATGGCATCATCCATGTTCTGAAATTCGCAGGCTCCCCTGATATTTCTTAGGGCTGCTATGAAATCTCTGATGCTCTCATCTTCCCATTGGTCTCATTTATAAAATTCATGCCTTTTGATCAGATTGGAGACCACACCTCCACATCGCGCGTAATGGGCTCGTAGCATGCGGTTTAATTCTGGCCATGCCATTTGTTTCACGTCCCACAGTTTGGCTAGTGCCTTTGCTATTTTGAAGATGGCAGGCCCACAGTGCATGAGGAATACAGCTCTCTTCCTCTGGTCGGTTATTTCTTGTAGCTCGTTGCTTTCCAAGAATATCAGAAAACGGTCAATGTATAACTCCCAATCTTCTTCGGCTGGGTTGAACGTGCGGGCATTGCATTGTTACCGGCCATCTTGGTTGCTTGGTTCTGGTTGCTGCGTGCTTCGGTCTCACTCTTCTAGGACAATCCCATCCTCATCACCAGTGTTCCGTTTGGACAATAAGGTACGCAAGACTGGTATCTCAACAACAACTCTTTATTAAACAGTATGGTAACTTGTAGTGGAACATTTGCTGAAGCTGTGGCAGCCCTTCTTATAGCGGCTGCTCGCGGCTTGCAGCCAATGACAGTTCTTTAGAATTCCTGCCATCCGGCGGGCCAATCAGATTAGCGTGTAATTGCCCAATCCGAGAGTGGCCTTATCGGCCAATCAGTTTTAGTTATTTATTTATCCAATTTCCATACACAACACCTGCCCTAAATCTTCTAATCCAGCATTTCTCTCTCTTGGCCAGTTTTAGATGTGTGGCTGAGGAATTCTGAGAATGGAAGTCCACACAAGTGACTGTGGTTGAGCAACACTGTTTTGATGCCTTCTCTGATCAAGGCCAAAGTTGAGAAACATTATTCTAATCCCTCCTTTATCATTGCTTCATCTACCCAGTAGTGATGATTGAATTCAAACTACATGTAGCTTTCCTACTACATATTCCACAATAAACATAAAACCCAGCATGTGATCAAACTCATACAGTATATAAACACTCAATGTAATAGCCAAGAAGATATGGATACCTCTCCATTTTTGTTGAAATACTATAGACCCCATTTGAAAACTGATTGTGTATAATTTGAATGTCCCCATTTTGCTTTTAAGGACGACACTACCTTGACCATTAAATAATTGAGATCCTGATTTCTCTTTCAGAAGATTTCATTGGCCAAAAAAAGAGCAATTGTAGTGTTGCTGAATTCAAGTCAGTATCTTCTCCAGCACTCTTTCCCCCGCATCATCTACCAATTTATTTGCTTGAGAAATCCTCTCAAAGATGAGGGTTTTTCTGCAATTCTCATCAGGGGAGGCTAAGTACTATATGTATTTGCTCTTATTTAGTTATATCTGCATGCAAAAATTTTGGTACCTGATCAAATTGAATGTCTCAAGAAATTCTTAGGTAAACAGAAGCTGAAACAGCTTTTACATGGTACCAAGGTAAGTATGACAGTGCTCTGCAGATTTAGATACTTACTATACTTACTATTTATGAATACTTGTTTACAGATTTCAATTAAGAAAATAGTGCACATGGCACCCAGGAAATCAAAAATGTGAAGACAGGTAGTCCTCAACTTACAACAGTTTGTTAAGTGACCGTTCAAAGTTACAGTGGCACTGAAAAATGTGAGTCACAACAGTTTTTCACAGTTACAGACTTTGCAGCATCTCCATGATCATGTGATCAAAATTCAGATGCTTGGCAACAGGTTCATATCTATGACCATTGCAGTGTCCCCAGGTCATGTGGATCACCTTTTTGTGACCTTCTGACAACCAGAGTCAATAGGAAAGCCAGATTCAGTTAACCGCTTGGTTACTGTTCTGACCTAAGCCCTTTTCCAACAAATCAAACAAAATTCAAAAGAAACAGAAACCTGGTAATGCTTTTGTAAAATTAGATGTGATAAGCACAAGCCTTGTCAAGCTGTGCGAGGCTTGCCAAAAGATAACAGACAAGAAATAATTTGCAATACACAAATCTTCAATACAAACTCAGAATACTGGAATGTCCATGAAACTGGAATTTCAAAACGTCTTTGCCCTCTGCAGAGTACATTTGCTTCACAGCTAGCTTTTATCTTCTTGAAGGAGGGGCCATTACCTTGCAGCCTTACTCCAAAGTCACCCATGCTGTTGTAACTGCTCTTTCCTCCCAGCAATCCTGCACGCATGCGCATTTGGTACAGGCTCCTTGGGAACCTCCTCATCACTGCTGCCAGCCCCCACAATCTCTGAAGGCAGCAGTCCACTCCCTAATGGTCCTGGCCCCTCATCTAAGTCCTCGCTCTCCTCAGCCTTCAGCACCTGCTGCCGGCTAAGCACAACAGTTACTAACTTATCAACTGCAGAGATTCACTTAACAACTGTGGCAAGTAAGTTCATAAAATGGGGCAAAATTCACTGAACACATGTCTCACTTAGCAACAGAAATATTGGGCTCAATTGTGATTGTAAGTTGATGGCTACCTGTACTAGAACTAATGATATAGTGGATTTTTTAAAAAAATTGGACCTAGTATGGTTTTGAATAATGTAGAAAGATTTGAACTCGTGATAGTTAGGATCTGTTTCAATCAGAATAGAGTTGGAAGGGACTCCCTGCTCAAGCAGGAGACCCTCTACCATTTTAGACAGGTGGTCTGTCTAGTCTGATGAAGCATCCACAACTTCTGAAGGTAAACTATTTCACTGGTTAATTGTTCTCATTGTTATGAAGTTTATCCTTATTTTCAGGTTGCTTTTCTCCTTGATTCATTTGCTTTCATTGTTTCTTGTCTTGCCTTCTGGTGCTTTGGAAAATAAGTTGATCCCTCTCCTCTTTGTGGCAGTCCCTCAAAAACTCATGCAATCATCTTACCCCCAGTTCTTTTCTCTAGACTAGCCAAACTCAACTCCTGCAACCGTTCTTTATATGTTTTTATCTCCAGGCTTTTAATCTTCTTAGTTGCTCTTCTTTGCACTTTTTCCAAAGTCTCAAGCTCAAACACTGCTTATAGGAGATCTCAGCATGAACCTGTTCGGATGTTAACAGCAGAAGCAGCCTTCTAAACTATCTCCTCATTTTCCAAAGTCTGTTTATCAGATACATAGAAGAGTCACAAAATGTCATTATTATGAACACTGGATATGAATGTTGAAAGATAAATATGTTGCCATTACTCATCAAAATTTCTTGGTTTTCTGAGGAAAAAGCCCTTTGTTATTCTAGGCTAATAAGTAGGACAGCAGCGATTTTGTAAAATCCCCCTGTGTACCGAAACCACACTTAAAACAATGTCAGGAGCTCTTCGGTTTCTATTTGTTACTCATTTCTTATTATGCCTTTCTTCCTCCCTCCCCCCTCCCTGCCCACTTAAATATGTCTCAAATAATTCTATTGCTATGGAAACATACTTACATGTGCTACAAGAATTTGAATGGCAAATTTTGCTCCTTTCCTTTCAATTTTATGGCTATTTTTTTTTCCCTGAAAAGGGTTGAAGGAAAGCAGATTATGACTCCTCATAAATGACCACTGGCAGTGCCATTGCCTTATTGCATCATCAGGGTTTGACAGAATACTGTACAGATGTGAAATGCAATTTCCATTCTGGACAATTTTTATGCCAAGGGACTTTCCCTCGACTCAATATTTGTTCTTGGACCTCTTATACCCATTTTCCTAATGCATGGAAAAAGGCATCAACTGTCACCCAGACTTGCTATGGAATCAAACAGCCTTACAAATGTGCTAAATAAATAAATGATTCTGTAGTTCCACAGTCCCTTTAGAAAAGGGATAAGAATGTGATAAATACCTCATCCTGCCCTCCTGTTTATAATTGCAAATTGAGAAAAAAGAAATGCAAATAGAGGAAAAAAATAAAGAAGTTAATGATAACCTTCTGTATCAATAAATCTTATTGCACATTTGGCAGAAAATAACAGCTTAAGATGCAAAATATAATTTCACAATATTTGGGGGTGGGTGGGTAAAAAAGGAAATGTTTAATTATTTGTTCTCAGATGAAACATCAAAATGACACCCATTCTTTGAAGTAAAATTCATTGAAATTGATTTATAGAAGTTCAGTGCAGATTCTTTACAAAAGGGGAACATACTTACAGGCATTCCAATTTCTCAGTAAAGGCCCTGTCACACTGCCCAACGGATGCAAAACGTTTGTAAAAAGGACACAGCGGACGAGAAAAATGTTCCATCCGTTGTTATCAGCTCTCAAAAGGGGCGAAAATTTGCATAACCAGAGCGGATAACATGGAAAGGAACGGACGGGGGGAGAACGCAGAGCGGATGAAAAGAGGATGCGGAACGGAAGCCCAGTGGATGGAAGTGGATGAAACCGGATGGCACATCCGCAAGGCTTCCGGGGGACCTCAGCAAAGCGGACGCGGAATGGATGAAGCGGATGAAGAGCAGATGCACAGCAGATGAAGCGGATGCACAGCGGAAGCCTAGCGGATGCACAGCGGAAGCCTAACGGATGCCGAGCGTTAATTGCGCATGCGGGGGGGATGCATTGCATAAGCCCCGTGGATATAAAGGGAAGCAGCTTGGAAGCAGGGTCACCATTCAGAGGAAAGACCTACTGCTGGACACATTGGCTGCCTTGCCTGCCCTGCCTGCATGCCTGCCTGAAAGCCTTGCTGCAAGCCTTGCTGCCAGCCTCCCTGCCAGCCTTGCTGTCTGCCTGCCTGCCAGCCTGCCTGCCAGCCTCCCTACCAGCCTTGCTGTCTGCCTGCCTGCCAGCCTTGCTGCCAGCCTGCCTTCCAGCCTCCCTGCAAGCCAGTCTGCCTGCCAGCCTTGGTGCCTGCCTGCCTGCCAGCCTTCCTGCCAGCCTTGGTGCCTGCCTGTCTGCCTGCCAGCCTTCCTACCAGCCTTCCTGCCAGCCTTGGTGACAGCCTTCCTGCCAGCCTTGGTTCCTGCCAGCCTCCCTGCCAGCCAGCAACCCCACAACCATGGGAAAGAACAGAAAGCCTCAGCCATCTGCTGCCAGCCCTGGCAAGAGGGACAGGGCCACCATCCCACCCCCTGGCCCTCACTCTGCTTCTACTGGGGCTTCTGTAGCACAGGCTCGCTCTTCTGGGGCTGGAGCTTCTGCTGCTTCTGCTTCTGGAGGAGCTGATGATGCTGCTTCTGGCAGTGGTGCTTCTGCTGGTGCTTACTCTGCTGATGCTGCACCCCAATGACGCTTCAGACAAGCACTCCAGCACCAGCCACCTCCACAGCACCTGGACCCTTCACCCCTGAGACTGAGCGACCAAGAGGAGTGCCAGAGACTGGCTGGTTGGCTACCTGTGGACTTTATTTGGACACTTGACTTCGGTCATTTTTCTTTTATAGCTTGTTGTTAATAAAGTCTATCTTTGATTCACACACTTGCCTCATTTCTTTTTTTTTAATAAAGTCTTGGTGGAAACTTTTAGAAATGGTTTAAGCCTTTGCATGCTTGTGGGATGGGTTAAGATAGCAGTGGGATGGGCAGGGATACCTTTGGAATGGGTAATAGCTGTGGGATAGATAAACCTCCAGTGCAAGCATAGTGGGACTGTATGGTCCACCCTCCCAGGTGCCACACCTATGGCCCTTTATTATCAATAACAATTTAATCATTGATCCACACATGTCAACATAAACACAAATCTTTATTAAATGCCCTGTTCATTGTAGGGCCACCCAACATACATGGCCCAATCTCATCAGTGTGATGAGACAGGCTGAAGGAAGCATCCATTAAACATCTATCATCCTGTCTTGCCACTCCACTGCTCCAGCTGGGGAGTTGCACCAGTGTTTCAGGAGGTTGCGCTGCTTCTTCCCTTCACGTGAGGCTCTGTTGGGGCCTTGCACATCCTGAGTGTCGATCAGGTTTTGCCCTTGCCTCCATTCCCCAGGCTTCATGTCCCCATTGCCTTGTTGGAGGTCCACGAGCCTGTTCTGCAAGACTGGGTAGCGGGTGCGCATGAGATTGTGCAGGATGCAGCAAGCTTCCACGATCCTCCTCACGGTCTGTGGGTGATGCTGCATGGTGGTGAGAAGTACCTGGAACCTGTTGGCCAGGATGCCAAAGGCGTTCTCTACCACTCGTCTTGCCCTGGACAGCCTGTACTTGAAGATCCTCTCTTCACGGGTGAGGCATTTGGAGGTGTAGGGCTTCATGAGGTAGGTTCTGAGGGAGAAGGCGTCATCCCCCACAATGAAGTAGGGCACATCTTGCATGTCGTTGGGCAGGGGGTCTGGATCTGGGAAGCCCATGATGAGGTTGCGTTCCAGCCCCTCCTTGAGGTCACTGGCATTGTATACCTGGGCATCTGAAGCTGAGCTGTTGCCTGAAGCATTGATGTACATGAACTTGTAGTCAGCATCGACCATGGCAAAGAGGATGATGCTGAAGAAGCCCTTGGAGTTGAAATAAGTGGACCCCGACTTGGCTGGAGCTTTGCAGGCCACGTGCTTGCCATCTATGGCTCCAACGGTGTGTGGTAAGTTCCACCTCTGATACCACTGCTCTGCAACTTTCTTCCAGCCTTCTTCAGTGGAGGGGCACTGGAGGAGCTCCTCCAGGTATTCTTCGATGATGGCCTGCACCACTTCTCTGACCACAATGCTGATGGTGTTGGGTGGCACCCTCCAGCCGTACTGCATGCTCCTGTAGGTGGACCCTGAGGCCAGGTGGTGCAGAGTGAGTGCCACCTTGAGTCCAGGTTCCAGGCTGGGCCGGAAGTTGGTTTTTGCCTTGGTCAACCTGGGTGTCAGCCACTGCACAAGTTTGTGAAACATGGCTGGAGGCATCCTCATGAAGTTTTGGTATGCACGAGTGTCTTTGTTCCTGAGCTCCACCATCAGTTTGTTGTACAGTCCGTACTCTGCTCTTCTCCCGATCCATCTTTAGACCCAGATGCTTCTTGGCCCCCTCTTTTTCTTCCCGTAGTAGAGTTCACAGAGCCTGTAGATGGCTTTGCACTGTTGCAGAACGATGGTGGCTGTCAAAAGGACTTTGTTACGATCCATGGTTGACATGACTGGATGCTGTGGAAGAGGAAGAGTCAGATGAAGGCTGCAGAGGTCTGCACAGCTGGGCTGCTGGTCTGAAAGTGAGATCCAGATGAGTTTCTCCCCCTTTTTATAGGCAGTATAGGTTTTCCACTATGTGTCCCTTTGCATCCTCTAGGCATCCTCTAGACATCCTTAATATCTGAGATAGGTCCCCTCTGTTTTAAATGCTTTCTTTGCAAGCTGCATCCACTTTCATCCTTTCTCCACCCGTTCTGCATCCGTTCCGCATCCGTTCTGCTTCCTCCCTGCGTCCGTTTCCCACTGGAGCGGATCAAGTTGCGCGGATGCGTAGCGGAAGCCTAGCGGATATAGCAGATGCATAACGGATGCATAACGGATGCATTGGATACATTTTCCGCGCAAAAGTTTTGAGCAGCTCAAAACCCTCTGAGCGGATGAAACATCAATAGATGGATGCTGGACGGATAGAGAGGAAGCAAAACGGAGGCAGTGAGTACAGAACGAATGCATCGCGTTAACCAATGGATAATAAGTTTTTCTCCATTTTACATCCTCTTTCCATCCATTGGTGCAGTGTTACAGGGCTTAAGGTATCTATGGTGTCGCAGAAGAATCCTAGTTGCAAGAATTGCTGGCTATATGTTTCTGGAATAAAGTTTATTAGTTGATAGCTTCAGGGTCCATGACCAATCAGATCCTTCTCTTTTTTCTGTTTTAGGTTGTTTATGGGCATACATACTCATTAGATGTCTGTTTTATCAAAAGAAAGCTTATTTTCCCTCATTTTTGAAAGTATGGCCATTTTAAAAAATAAAAAAATGATGCCTTTGAAAGGGATCCTGGAAGAATATTCAACTGCAAGAATAATTAACCAGTCAATAGTGCATGAAGTCACTGAAGTCAGTAATTATGATCCCAAATTTTAAATATTTTGAATCCATAATATGAAGGCAGAAGACCCTGATTAAAAAAATGATGAAAAATGAAAAGTAATTTTGAAAAAGATACTGAAAGAAGACAAAATACTTTGATACTTTCAGTAAGGGCAGAACAAATACATCTCATTTAGTTGGTGCAATATGAAATTTTCTCATGCCTCATGCTTAAACTGTGGTTTACCAGGGTGCCCAAATACAATTTGCAAGTTCTAATGCTAAGCTAAGTTCCACCTATCTTCTATCTGAGCACCTGTTTCTCTCCTGCCTAAATGTAGAATCTTACATTTTTTGTTGTTGTTGAACAGTATGTTATTGAAAAGAACCAAATGTTTAAGTCTATCAAGATTCTTTTGAATCTTGAACCTGGCTTATGGATATCAACAATCCATTCCCATACTTTGTGTCATCCACAAAGTTTGTGAACATTTCCTCATCTCAAGATGTTGAAGATGACTGGGCCCAGGACACAATCCTAAGAATCACTATTGCATGCTTCTCTCCAGGGGGACATAGATCCATTAAGGATCAGGAGTTGATTACAGTTGTTTAGCCAACTGTAAGTACATGTGGAATTGGGATTACCATCTTACATCATTCAAATTTATCAAGAAGGATCTTATTTAACCTATTAGAGATGCCAAGCTGTTACCTTTGTATACAAAGTATGTATTCCATTGATCACTATGTCAAGAGAAGAAGAAAAGTAGGAAAGAACTTTATTCAACTTTTATTCAACTTTCATCAATATATGTGCAGAACTTGACACTGTAGTTCTTTATGATTCTCACATGAAAATGTGCAAATTACCTCTGCCTACCTGTCTGTCTGTCTGTCTGTCTATCTATCATTATCCAGGCATGCAGAGATCCAAATCCTACAATTATGCTTAATATTTCTTGTGGTTCATATTTTTTTGTTAATTTTATCAGAGATGTGTAAGGTTTTATTTAGCCACATAATATTTTTTTTACTTCTGACTATATTGGATTTTTCCCCACATGATATTTAAGCATTTTGGGGATCTTTGTCTGGAATTTAGATTGTATCACATATGGTTCATGTTTTTAATGTTATTTTAAATTTGCTATCTTCCTTGAACTATGTTGCAGAGCAATGTTGAAATAATAAATAAATACTTCCTTGCCAGAAGAGTAACTCCAAACCAGAAACAAATCAAGAGAATTTAGCAGGAAGGAAAAAGGAAACGATCAAAAAAAACCAGATACCCAACAGAATTTGACAGCATGAAGGAGAACTTTAATGCCTCCTTTAGAAAAACCACAAAAGTTTTTTTAAACAGTAATATAAGTCTGGGGTTGGAACACAGACAGTAAAAATATACCTTCTGGAGAATATTCAATACTTAGATTTTAGATTGATTTTCATGGAAAACTCTACTTCTTTATTTTGCTTTTTGCATTTTATTGTACAGTTTTTGTATCTGAGCCAGCAATGTAGCATTTATGGATACTAAAAGAAACAAACACTCAAAGACACTATCAGCAGCACCTCAACATTCAAGATTCTTGCATAAAGTCTTATGAGAATTAACTGTAAATATCATGAAATAGTGTGACATTCTTGAGCAAGATTGCATTATTACTTAAAATATTTAGAATCAGGAGATTTGGGTTAAAAATATTTTTGGTACTCATGTTATCATATAAGGTTTACTTATGGCAGATTACTGATTCAGGGATCTATTGCCCCTGAATCTTCAGAAGCTTTCATTGAATACATGGTAGAATTTTTTGAAAATAAAAAGGGTAAAAAAAAAAATTGTAGCAATGGCCTTACCAGTGATAATGTATAGCCATAAAATTGAGAGACAATGAATATCAACACACCTAGATAACAATTTGTGTATGGTTACTAAGACTACCGTGTATTCAAGGCAAAAACAATGAGTCAATCTTGAATCATATAAAGGCTGTCTGTTTACTTCAAGTGATGGTCAATAATAAAAAAAAACAATGTACTAAGATTGTATTACTATTATTCTTCTCATTCTTCCTATTACCTATCTCCTCCACTTATGACTATAACCTTGTTGCTTGTATCTTTATGATTTATATTGTTTTATTTAGTTTCCTAGTGTGATTTGATTGCTTATTTAGTATCCTGTGACTATCACTAAGTTTTTATCTTATGATTTTTGATGAATGTATTTTTTTTAATGTACACTGAGAGGATATGCACCAAAGACAAATTCCTTGTGTGTCCAATCACACTTGGCCAATAAAAAATTCTATTTTATTCTATTCTATTCTATTCTATTCTATTCTATTCTATTCTATTCTATTCTATTCTA
>BLBF01000010.1:24820015-24859769 GCA_015471245.1 Laticauda colubrina | reverse complement strand
TATTCTATTCTATTCTATTCTATTCTATTCTATTCTATTCTATTCTAACAAAAGCTTACATTCTTTGGTCATGTGATGAGAACAGAAGGAGTCCTAAGTAAAAAAAAAAAAAAAAGGGACGGGGAGAAAAAAAGACAGTAGCTAAAGTGGAACAGCACAATAATTGCAGTTTTGTTTGGTGGTTAAGGTTTTGGCCTCGAAACCAGGAGACCCCAAGTTCTAGTCCTGCCTTAGACATGAAAGCTAGCTGGGTGACCTTGGGCCAGTCATTTTTACTCAGCCTTATTCAACTCAAGGGATTGTTATTATTATTTAGTATATTGCATATCATACATGGACCAGCAATATAAATTAATATTTCAACTAGATTAATAGGACCCAATAAAATAATGTCAAAAAGGTTTATGTTCAAATATAGGCCATCTAACCATTGAAGCGCAACATTGTTTATATTTTTTTAAAAAATCAGGTGCTGGACTGGTATATGCCTTCAGCTTACAGCCAATCATGTTGTGATCTACAGTTTGATATGGGATCCTGTAGTCACACTGAGAGGAGAATACTACTCACTTTCCAGTGATAGTTTGGATAATATAGGTTAAATGATAAAACTTTTCCTGAACTGCAACAAGAACTTTACAATATTTGAGGGGCTCTCATAATGATCAGTGGTGGTGTCAAATTATTTTCCCAAGCATCAAAAAGCAAGATGAGAAACAATGGGTGAAAAGTAACATAGGAGAGAAGCAACCTAAAACTAAGAATAAATTTCCTAACAGTGAGAGCAATCAACCAATGGAACAACTTGCCTTCAGAAGTTGTGAATGCTCCATTATTGGAGGCTTTCAAAAAGAAACTAGACAATTATTTATCTGAAATGGTATAGGGTCTCCTGCTGAGACAGGGCATTGGACAAGAAGACCTCCAAGGTCCCTTCCAACTCCATGTTCTATTCATACAGAAAGTCCCAACAGATGCCATGCGAGGTACGAATCCTATTCAGGATTGTCCATTGCTAATGTGGTAGTTCAAAGCCTGGCACCTTTTTTTCTGGGGTCATTTAGGTGTTTTCCTATGACTGAGTGTTCAGCGACCCATTTGGCTTTCCATTGGGAATTTAGGTTAAAGTTGTTGGGCAGATATTGTGCAAGTGAGAATGGCTGTTATTGGGAAAATAGGGGATGAAGGACTATTAGGAAGGACTATGTTTGCCACCTTGAATTATTTATAAAAATAACAAGACACAGAAAACAAACAAATAAATAAATAAATAAATAAATATCCTTGGAAGAACGATGACAGGTAGCCCTCTATTTATGAACACAATTGAGCCCAACATTTTTGTGAAATATTTGTGAAGTGAATTTTGCCCCATTTTATGACTTTTCTTGCCGCACTTGTCATACCCAGCTTGATGGCATCAAGCTCATCCAGACTTGCCATTTCCTCATTCAATATCCCTCCTCCATCAATACTCTTCTCCCCATTTGATTACATTTGATGACCAGTGTTGAAGCAGGTCCTTTAATTGTTTGTGGAGATTACTTCCAGTGCCAATCTGAGCTAATATTAATAGTGAGGGATACAGCTATACACACTTTTGTCTTTTATTCTGCTTCTTAAAATATTGAGAAGAGCCAAAATATTACTGCTTAGTCACATTTCAGTCAGTCAGAGTTTAGATTTTGCTTTTCAGTGAAGGGAAAACCAGTCATTTTAGCTCTAGCAGATCCACCCAAAGCATCTCTTGGTTAGTTAATGTTTTCTTGAGATGCTTTTGGATCAAAGGAGAAATTCAAAGCACAACAATCATATGGTAAAAATAAATGTTTGTCTTTGGGTTTCCTTTAGTCAATAGTAGTTAATTATGAACACATGAATTAGCAAGCCTGCTTAAAGTTTCACTGACTGGCAGGAACAGTGTTCAACCATCCAATCAATTCCTTCATATTTCACCATAAAAGCAGACATAGAAATCAACTTCTTTGATTCCACCAATGGTCTTTTGGGTCCAGCATCTTCTTCTTGGTCAACAAGATATTTATGTAATTATAACCTATTGAGGTTATTAGCATCAACCTCAATAGGTTATAATTACAGCACTTTTAAAATGGTCATCTATCCAAACAATGCACAGTTCTCTATTTAAAGCTTTTTCAGAAGAAGCTTCTTAAACTGAACACATCATTTGGGCTGAAGGAAGTCTGTCCAAGCCAAACCTGGTTTAAACAAAACAAAGCACAGCCTTGAATAGTTAGCAGGCAAGTGATTTTTCTTCTTTCCTGCAGTAAAATGTCTTACAGTAAGTTACTATATTTGTTGATCTGCAATTTCTGCTCTATTTTAAGAAGAAATTCTTTCTTTTGACCAATGTATTAAGCAATTGTCTTGTTTTGTCTCTTGCTATTGTTCCTGAGCAACTGCTCTGAAGCGGCAGGCCTATTGATCTTGGAAGTAACGTATTATCAGCAGGAATAGCAGTCAGCTGAAAAATAAGATATTAATCAGAAAATGCATCTGGCTGTTTTTGTACATGTGTATATCTGTATTTTCAAATTCACAAGAAAAGAATCAGGTGAAAAAAGAGAATAAGAATGCATAGGTCTTATTTCAAATCAAACCTTTTTTTTTTTAAAGTGAAAACAAAAATAAGTATCTAGATTCAATAGGGAAAAATAGGCCTTCAAGCTTTTATGTCTCAGATAATGGGAAGATATTCTTCAAGAGACTATTATTCAAGATTAGGAAGCTCTCACATGTGCCAGAAATAATGAATAAATTGAAGCATAATGGAACACTTCTTTTAGCTCATTAAAGTACAGCAAGACTCTTTGTACATCTCTGTTAGAAAGTATCCAACAAGGGGTAAGAAAAGCAAAAAGCAATCTTATCAAGAAAAAGGTTCCTGGGTAGTAGAACTAAAGAGGTTTCGTATGCTGCAAAGTTCACATAGATGGTTTTGTTGGCATAGGAAAGAGGAAGAGTAGACAGGAAGTTTGCAAAACTAGTTTATGGTCTTTAGTGAGGATATGGGAAATACAGTTTTAATCTAGAATAAAAAGTTTATTGTCATTGCATTCCACAAATACAGTGAAATTTGAAAGCTACTCCAGCACAGTGCCCCAAACACCACATCATAATCACACTACAGAGTTTAAAAATTAAAATAATAACAACAGCAACAGCAACAGCAACATCATCATCATCAACAACAACAACAATAATAATAATAATAGGGTACCCTACTTAACAAGATAAGAATCTGAGGCTGCTAGAAAGAAGGCATGAAGATTACTTCCCCAAGAAAAATTGACAGGTTCACTTGCATTCAGTTTCTCATTTTCTCAAGATCAACTGGGCCAAAGGGGAGGGAAAGGATGAAAGCAGCACTCTGTCTTTGTGTCACTGTCATGACACAAAGTCCACATGTGCTATTATATAAGCATATAAAATGGGAGTTTGCATTGCTATGGACAAATAGTGTTTGACCAATTTTCTGATTTGGCCAACATCTCTGTCCTCTATTCATTCTGTCCAATTTCCGCCTTGCTTGCAAATTTACTTTTAAGAACCTGAGGGGAAAAGTGTGATTTCAGTTAATATTAATCTCTTTAAGTAGTGGATCTTCAAAAGTATTACAGAAATGTTTGAACTGCTATCAGCTAATCTTAAAAAGGCTGATCCAGATTTAGATATTTGATATTGCTTCTTGATGTTGCTAACTTTTAGCTCTAAGTGCATAATTAAGTTGTTTACCACTGACTAGGAAGAAAGATCAACATGATGCAAAATCAAATGGAAAGGACAAAATCCTGTAGCCTCTGAAAGGATTTCCTAGAGACAATAGGATTATTCAGAAGTCCCCATATCCACAAGATGAAAGAGAATAGAAGACCCAGCCTCACAAACATTTCCTAATTGCTATAGAAACTTTTACATCTCTTGCCTTTCTGACATTTGGGCTCTGCATTTGCAGATGGGCTCAGGGCAAACTTGGATTCTTCAACATATGGTCAGAATTTAGGTTAAATGCCATAGCTTCCTTTATAATTTCAGATAAGGTAATTTCCTCCATTTAATGCTTGATGCAAAAGCATTATTCCAAAATGCTGTAACAAAAGCACAACAGTAGCCAAGCATTGGATAAAGACAAGAGTCAATCTGGAAGGGAAAGAAACATATTTTGTTGGAGTAATGATCCCATAAAATGCATCAGGAGAAAAGCTGCAATTTGCAGAGTGATGGGATCATTTTGCTAAAAATACTATATGAACCTACAAAAGTCGCTTCTGGACCATTAGTTTTCTTTCTGCAGTTTCTCAAGTGAGGGGACATTTTTTAATATGTTTTTTAACAATACCATGACAACATGCAGATTATCATGATATACTAGTCATTTATTATACTGATACATAGTTCATTAATGAATGTGGTTGTATATGATTAACAATTTAAAACAGTGGCAAGGAATTTCTAAACAGTCATTGACTATAAAACCTAAGAGTGGTGGGATCTGTGCATGAGGGTGATTTTAACAAAAAATCAAGAGGGTTTTCTAAATTGTAAAATTACAGATGTCATCTCAATTTTTTTACCACTCTCTATACTCCAAATATAGCTCTGTATAAGAGAGGGAAATTGGACCCAAACTTACCTAGCAATATTCCATAATTCCATTTCCCAATAAAAACTGCCTGTCTTGAACACATTTTAAAAAATGAATGCCCCAAATTAGCACCTTGCCTAATCTTTTAGCACTGAAATTTAATAAAGAAAAAAAGAAGCCATGTTGATGCATAAGTGTGTACAAAGAATAAAAAGAGAATTTAATGCAAGACACATGAGCAATCAAACCACATTATCATAACTTGGGAAGGCTTCAAATCATAACCACAACCAACTTTTAACTTTGCTAGAAAGCATACTTTACTTGGAAGGAAAAATAAGAGGATTATTTTGCCAAACATGTGTTCTTTGAGAATAGGATGACGTTTAAGGATGGTTAAAAAAATACCACTATTGATTTATGTGTGAAAAAAATGGGATCCCTAATTGCCAAATGAAAGATCTTGCAATTTGGCTTTCTTACCTGAGTACCATGGGATAGAAACTCTTTCCTTATAGAGCTAAACAATATTGTAGGAATATGTATGTGCATCTTGAAGTTGTGTGGACTTCAACAGCATACTTTAAGCAACACTGGCTGGGGAATTCTAGGACCTGAAGTCAACACAACATTGGCAAGGTTTAGAAACACAGATATAGTCAGACAAGTTGAACTAATAATATATATGGGTGCTCCTGACCCAAACAACAATCTGTTAATATGAAAGAAACCTTGAAGGACCTAAAAAAAATGCTGAGAGCAAAAATTATACATCACATAGTCATTCTAGGAAATTTTATGGATAAAGAAGAATGATCACTGCACATAGCCCAATAGTGCTGCTAGTTGGGCATATTAATTAAAAATTCGAACATTCTAGTGGGGATCCTTTGAACACTTGGTGTATTCTTTTTAAAACATCCAATATCCATCTGACTTGATTTTGAATATAAGTAAAACCATTCTTACAAAAAGTCCCAATCCAAATAGTTACCCTCTCAAATTAGACCATTAGGCCAGCACCTAGAGGCCAGACAAGGAACAATGGATGGAAACTGAGAGACTTAATCTGGAAATAAGGAGAAACTTTCTGATAGTGAGAACAATCAAGCAAAGGAACAGCTTGCCCTCAGAGGTTGTGGGAGCGCAATCAGTTGAGACTTTCAAGAAGAAATTGGACTGCCATTTGTCAAAAATGGTGTAAGGTCTCCCACTTGGGTGGGGGGTTGGACTAATGACCTACAATGTTGCTTCCAACTCTGATTATCTGTTATCTGTTATCATTAAAAATAAGGTTTTGATTATAGTATCTGCATGCAGATCCTGAGTGACAAGTCAGAAAAGATTTGGTTGAGGATTTGCTATTTTAGAGAGAAAGGTGTCTGGCATTATTTATTTATTTGTATCCCATTTTTAATACTGTGTATCCAGCACACCTTCCTCCTCCTATTTTCCCAAGACAACAACCTTATAAGATGAGTTGGGCTGAGAGAGAGTGGCTGGCCCGAGGTCACCCAAATGGCTTTTATGGTGGGACTAGAACTCACCTAGTTTCTAGCCTACTAGACCAAACTAGCTCTTATTATATTTCACTCTATCTGTGCTATCAGTTCCAATATATGTCAACCCACCCTTCAGGCAGAAGAACCTCCCTTTATGACCAAAAGAAAGGAGAATGAATGTATCACCAAGAAGGAGGAGATAAGGAAGGATAGAAGAAAGACAACAATAATGATAAAGACTGGATCTCTTCTTTTATAACCAGAGCTCCCTCTCCCCATCTAATTATCAGTCAATGATCAGATAGACATACAAGGATACTTTTAGTATTTATTTGATTTGTCAATTGCTTACAAGATGCAGGAATAAGAATAAACATAGTTTTGAATACATGAGATAGATACTTATAAGAAAAATAAAAAGAAACAGGGATGGTAAGCATGTTTGGTGCACTTATGCATGCCCCCTACAGGCCTCTTAAGAAAGTGATGAGGTCAATAGTAGACAGTCTAAGGTTAAAGTTTTGGGGGTTTGGGGAAGAAACCAGAGAGTCAGGTAGAGTATTCCAAAAATTGACCACTCTGTTGCTGAAGTCGTATTTTCTGCAGTCAAGTTTGGTTCGGTTAACCTTGAGTTTGTATCTATTGTGTGCTCTTCTATGTTATATCTTGTATGTTCATGTATATTTAGTATTAAAATAAGATAATTTCAGCTTTGAGGTATTTCTCAGTCATCACAATAATTCCACATGTATTGGAATAAAAGAAGTGATTTTTAAGGCAAGGAATACATATTGTACACAGAGCAGCTTGGTGGCAGTTTTTTTAAATAAATAAGCTCTGTGGGACACAATTTTAAAGAAAGAGATTTCCAGAAACCCTTAAGTGGCTCTGAATGCTTTGCATAAACTTGTGGCCCAAGCTCTAGAATGTAGCTTGGAAATCTATGGCATAAACATTTCCTTTTTTATAATTAGTAATCATAATAATAATGATTTGTGGGGAGAGACATAACAGTATGCACTAAAGGAAACAGTCTATGGAAAGGAAATGTTCATGGGAACAAATCAGCTAAGGAAAGAGTTTGGAAACTCCTGTCTGTGTACATGCATTTCTTCTGTGACCAGAAGTGATCACTATTGCATGATTCTTGCAAGAAGCATTATAGTGTTGGATGTCCTAAAGGATCTGTCAATAAATATGGATAATTCTACAGATTCAGCTCCATGAAGCTGACACACAGCCAATCCTCAACATGAAACATGGAAGATATCCTTGAGAAAACTTTGGGACAGAAAAGCAGAATGTACCATTTAAAATAAATGTTACTTCATTTAAAATGATTTTCATAATTTATAATTTAAATATAAGCTGTGCACAATGTTTGGTCTTCTTAGTGCCATAAATCTGTGTAATCCTTATATATATAGCCAAGAGATGATTAATATAGTTAAGAGATTATGCTTTTCATTTCATTTCTTTATTGCTTAGATGCTGAAGAGATCATGGCAAGGGCTCAAATCAATGTTTGAAATTGTTAAACGCATGCACACAGGGCCACCACCTTTTGGGAAGAAAATTCTTTGTTGTTTAATACTGTAACAGTATAAACTCTTCATTTTAGTTTGTTCTTTGTCAATCACATAATACTTGTCTTGATCTTTTGATCAGCTGTGCTTTGTTTTCAGCTAAATTACATTATAGTCTCTTACATCATTTCAGGATATTCTAAAACTAGCAGCCAAAGGGAGGAGGTGCTAAAATTATTATCTCTTAGTGAACAATTATTCTGTCAGGATTTCAAGAGCTCCTACACTGGATAAACTTATCCCGAGGGTTAAGACATGAATCTAATAGAAATGTGTGAATTAGAGATGATGTCACAAACATCTAGACTAGTAAAATATATCTAGCATATTTTTTTCAATTTTATATCACCCAGTAGAATGTTTTCCTCTGACTGCATTCATTCAAAATTGTGCACATTTTTCCCTTAATAGTTCTGCTTTTTTTTTTTATTAACAGCATTCACCACAGCATATCATGCATTATTATCAAACTCTGAACTTTTATTTTCATATGAAAACACCATCTAAAAACAGTGCTTATTTTTTGTCAACATCTTGGGTCTTTTATTAATAATTAAACCAATATCTTCGCTTTCCTGCATATTTTCATCAATTCCACTCCATTAGATCAGGCCATTTTTGTTCATTGGTTTCTCTCACATTCATTTAGCTTTAGACAGACAACATATCTACTTTCTTTTCTTTTCTTTTTTAATTTTATGTCTTCATGTCTTTATCATTTATTCATCTTTATTATTGAAATGTTTCTATCTTCTTGTTGTGGTTCGCTGGCAGCTGGTACAGACGGCAACAGAGTCGGACAGTGAGGAAGAAAGGGGACCAGGCAGGAAGTCTGGAGAAGACTTGGATGGGGGCCCTGCATTCGATGCAGGGATGGGGCCAGGATCATCTGGGAATGGGGTGCTGCCTTCAGAGCCTTCAGAGCCTTCAGAGACTGGCAGCAGTGAAGCAGAGGACCCAAGGGAGCCTGTTCCCAGTGCATGTGTGCACAGAGCTGCTAGAAGGCGAGAGCAGCTAAAGCAGAAGTGGCGACTCAGGTGTAAGGCGATTGCCCCTCCCATAAGGGATAAAAGTCAGACCTCAAAGATGAATGCTTTGCAGGAAGCAAAGTAGTTCAATAAATTCTGAGTCCTCCTTAAAGCTCTGCGAACTCTGGTTGGTTTTTTCTGGGATTTTGGTTGGTTTCTGTTATAATTAGTCAGACTTCTGTTTTTTTGACAGCATTCTACAGCACTGAAAAGCATGTTCTTATCTGGGGGAACTGTTCATAATTAATTCTGGCTGGGAATGAAAGTAATTCCCAGCATTGCATTAAAATAGGTTTTGCTTTTAAAATAAGTTTGTGTTTCATTAAGTTTGATGAAGCTTGGGTCAGAACACTTCTGTCCTTTATTGCTTTAATCAGTTAAGGCATTCACATAAAGATTAGTGTACCTATATCAGTGCCACCAGTAACATTCATTCTCTGCCTGTGGAAAGGATGGTATCAATTTTGGCCAGTATGTCACAAGTACAACAACAAATATGTTTTGTGCTTTTCAAGACAAGTTAGTAGGATCTCTAATCTAGATAATATTTTGCAAGCTTTGTTTCACACCTACCAGGAGGTACCCACAATATAGTAACAATTTTAAGATGATGATTCAATGGATAGTCTGTTTTTTATTGTATGGACATAGTTGGAACTTGACTCTCCTTTTTTTGGCATTTTACAGCTGTTTTCCATTTGCAATATATTATTATCAAAATGAATGCTGTCTATACTGCAATCTAAAACAGCTTTTGTACATGTATTTCAGACACAATAGGGGAAGATATACATTTCTGAGGAAAATATAGGGTTAGTGTCGTGCCAAACATTTTATTTTATCATTTGAAAGCTTTGCACTGTGAAGCAACCTCACTGTTTATCCTTAGTACCTAAAGATTAGCAGTCCTGTCAACTGATGGTTTGTGTGCATATTTTGTTTCCAAACAGAAACTTGGCGATCATCCAGCATCAGCGGAAGCTGTTCATTGTAACAAGAAAGCTTGGGACAATAATAAAAAAGAGGTTATGCTAAATGATTCATGATTGTTTGCAGGCCATAAATATTTCTCTGTAGCAAGCAGAAATGCAAATGCGTGATTAAGCAAACTATTGATGTTTTCTCCAGTTTAAAAAAAAAATGAGTTTCAATACTGAATGTTAAACAAACTAGCAAGGAACTCAAAATTCTCCTTATGGGAAAGCTATTTTTTCTCTCTCTTATTTTAACTAAAGCCCATGTCACACTTGCCATCCATTGGAAAACGCTATGCATCCGTTGTGTACTCACTGCATACGTGTTTCATACGCTCTATTCTTTGAGCATCTGTCCACTGAGATTTCATCTGCTCAAGAAGTTTTGAGCTACACAAAACTTTGTGAACGGATGAACTTTCCGCTGTGTACGATGTAAATCCATGACATACGAGCAACAAATGTTCTATGTCCGTTTATCATCCGTTAAACATCCGCTGTATCCTCTCTCCATCCTCTGGGCATCCTCGCAACTCACATCCGCTGCAGCTGAAAACGGAAAGAGGGAGGAAACAAAAGGTACACAGAACGTCTACACAGCATTAGTAGCACGGAAATAGAAAGGATGCGCAGTGAACGGACTGCATCCTATATACATCCTCTAGGCTTCCTATGAACATCCCTTTAACATCCCTGCTACATACTACCCACGTCCGTTCTTTTCCTTTCTTTTCCATTCTGTTTATGCAAATTTTTGCCACTTTTTGGAGCGGATGACAACAGATGGAGCCACCCCAGAAAATTTGCTCGTCCGCTGTGTCCTTTTTGCATACGTTTTGCATCCGTCGGCCAGTGTGACCTAGCCTTAACACAAGGCAGGTCTACTGACCTTGAGGAAAGGACACAAGAGACAACACACACGTTGTTTCTGTCAGATCTCTGCATGGAGTGAAAATGGGAACAGAGGCAGATTCATATAATTTGTTTGCAACCTAATATTATCATGTCAAAAAATCACTCTGTAAAAGTAATTGTCAGAGAGGCAGCTATCTTCTTCTGGGAGAAACAAAACAAAAATGAGGGTAGTTATATCTTAAACATGAAAAGATTTGTTTGTTTATCTATTTCATCAGATTTGAATGTGATGAAATCAGCCATCACGTGTGATGTGAGGGTGGGGTTTTATGGTTTTAAACTGGGTATTTCTAGAGTTATAAGTCACTGTGGAGGGGTTTGATAGCCATATACATTTGTTTAATAAATAAAATTTAAAAATAAATGTGATTTTTTTTCTCCTTCCTGAACCAAGGACATTACAGTATAAAGAAAAGAAAGACATACATGCATTCATATACACACACGCAAAACCCTGTTGAGCAATGGTAGTGTTTCATACTTCTAGTAATCTATGAAAGCTTAAACAATACTGCAGGAAATATTTAAAGTGCCATAACATTTTTTTCCATTCAAAATGTAGGAACTCCCCAGCACTTCCTACACACAAGGAATAGTGGAGTCAGCCATATGAGATGGCTGCCTCAGGTGACAGATGCTGCAAGCCTGTGATCAAAGCACTATCCCTTTTTATGTGGCACAGCACACATTAAACATGAGTGGGACTTTGATCACATTACAATGACTGTCATCTTGATTTTTTTTTTATACCTCCACCCCATCCCACATGGTCTTGAAGGAATTTCTTCACTGAAAGAACAGCTCAGCAATGGTATATATCCAAACTGGCTTGTCCACTCAGGGTCTAGGACTTGGCCATGCCTCCTCTGATTGGCTGGTGGCTAAATGTCCCAGGTGACCAAAATCCCAGGACAAGCAGTGATTCATTGAATGGGCCACGCCGAAGGGCCTGGGATGGAGTGGCAATGGTCCATTGGCCAGGCCGAACAGCTAGGGGCATACCAGTCAAGGAGAAAAGCTAGAGGTGAATGCGTGAAGGCAGAACCCTGGTGGAGAAGGAGGCATGGCCAAGGGTAGCAGCCGAAAAGTCCCATTCCGTCCCCCTGATTGGATATAACTGATGACATTGGTATTCCACCATTGCTGAAGTAAGATTCAACTGACAGTCCAGTTGTCTTCTAGGGCAGCTTTCTTGTCTTTTACTTCAGGTGGCAAAGCATCTTGAGGTGGAACATGGGTCTCAAAACTACTTCTATTTTTTAATTTGGTCTAAAGCAGGGGCCCCCAATCTTTGAATTGCAGACCAGTACTGGTCCATGGCCTATTGGGATCTGGGCTGTGCAAGGAGCAAGCATAGGGGTGCGATTCAACTGGTATCACAACCGGTTCAGTGAGCACATGCTTCGTGCACTTGCTCTGTGTTTAAAAAAGCTTATACTTTCCTTCAACTGCAGCTGAAGAAAACAGCTGAGGGGCGACAAACTGCTCTGCCATGCAAATCTGCTGTGCTCTATCAAAAGGCATAAAGCACAGGAAAGAATGGGCGGATGGGTGGACCCACAAGTTGATCATTCGGAACAAGGGGTTTGCCCAAACTGGCCCGAACTGGGAGAATCCCACCCGAGTGGGCACATATGCAAAACCATCCTCTTTCTCGAAGGGGTTTTTCAGTATTTCACTCATTGATTACCTTTGGATGTATATAAATGTGCAGACCAATAAAAATAATGTTTCTGAGTTTTAAAACATACATACTGTTTTTTAGTTGGCTCTTGCTTGATGGTATAGTGGGCTTATTAACAAGCACCCAGAAGAGAATCTAAGCAATATCAGCATTGTAAGGCTGTAATGGATGGACTTTGTTCAAGGGAGTTGCCCATCCTTTCTTCCTCTCTGCAAATCCCCACATTCCTGTAAAATTACTTTAGGATCTGTATCTGTTTTGGCAGCTTGCAGATTGCTATAAAAGGAAGGGGGACTTTGAACCCCCAGGGTGTGTGATTACAGAGAAAAGGAAACAGTCTATATAACCCCTAATTAAGAGTCATGTAGCAAGAACTTGGCATTAAGAATGTATAATACTGTTTATGCTTACTGTAATTTCAAAGGCTATTTCTGTAACTTTCACTCCAGATAACAAAGCAGAGTGTCAAAGATGCTTCCATTCTCATGAACATCTAAATGTTTGTTTTGCTTTCTGATTATATGCTCTGTGTGTGTATATGTGTGAATCACAATTCTCAGTCAAAAATCGTAAAATATTGTCATACAATGAGAAGGTCAATCAATGTGTTACAAAATTAACTGCAATAAGATTTTTATTTATTTATTTATTTATTTTTGTCAATTGCTTACAATTGATACTTGATCCCTCCTCACCCAACAGATATTCAGGGGAGAAGGGAGCCTAAAATAGGCACAATATTGAAGAAATATTCTGTTTCTTGTGTTTTTTTCAAAAAGTAAACAGAATAAAACAGTTGTTCTTTGAAACTGAAAAAATAGCTGAATGAAAAACAATTTGTAATTTAAAAACCATTGGCTTTAGCAATTCCAAATCTACAAAATTGTAAGGTCCAAATAACTATTCTGATTTTTTTAAATGAGACAGATTTGCAACATGGATTATCTGGATTTTTTTTCATTACGGGTTCAGACAACATTGGTCAACCACCTTTTGAGGGCTCTGGATGGGAGTGGTTCAACTGTCCTTGCCCTCTTGGATCTTTCAGCAGCTTTCAATAGCATTGACCATGATATCCCTCTGAACTGGTTCTGACTTGGGAGTGGGAAGTACCATTTTGAGGTGGTTCTCCTCCTCTTCCATGTGCAGTTCCAGTTGAGTGAGTGAGGAGAGATTGAACCGTAGACATCTCTATTGTGGGCTATCCCTCAGGGGCTCAGGCATCTCCTGTCTCCTCTTTAACAACTACATTAAACTGCTGGATGAAGTTGCCACAGGCCAGCTACATATCTCTATCCCTGGTCAGATAGATGATGCTGTCATGATGTCCAAGTAATTGGAGGCTATAAAGATCTGGCTGGGATGAACCAATTTCAATTCAATCCTTGGATTTTGAGTTCCTAGGATCTGGTAACTCATCATCTTTTACTCTGGACAGGATTATACACTCTTGGACCAAGCTGGTTTGGGAGTCCTTCTTAACTCACAACTCCTGCTTAATTAACAAGTGTCAGTGTAGCTAGAGTGGCCTACTGATCTATCTTGTGACCTGTGACCTTTCCTTAACTGTGAGGACTTGTTCGTAATCACTCATGCTTTGGTCATTTCCCATTTGGATTACTGCAAAGTACATGGGGCTGTCTTTGAAGACCATTTGGAAGTTATAACTGGTTCACAATGCAGGGATGTGACCAATATTGGGGTTCATAGGTTTTGGTCATGTAACACATCTATTTGTATAAAGCTGCAAGTTTCGTTCCAAGTGCAATTGAAGATATTGCTTATCATCTTTAAAGCCCTACCAGATACTGGGACAGTATCTGATTATTTGTGGGATTAGCCCACTAAGAATATTCACCCATTTTACTCTATCAGATAGAGTGGGCACTCCTCAGATCCCTTCCTCCACAGAACCTGGTGGAACTTCAGAAGCCTTTTCTGTGGCTACCCCATCTTAAGGAACATCCTCTCTTCTAGCAATTCAGCAGAACTTTTAGCCTTTTGGAAGACCATCAAGATCTGGTATTTTTTTTACTGAGATGTTGAAATAGGATAGGACAAAGAAGGAATGGGGGATATTGGAGTTTGCTATGGGCATCCTAGAGGGATGATTCAAGTGCAGGGTTTTTGGTTGTGTTTAATTGGTTTATTATTGGTTTATAATTAGGCATTTTATAGCTGCTTATGAGTCAAGCCCAGAGTTGTTTGACTACCATCCCTATATATTTTATAAATAAATAAATAGACAAATAAATAAATGTCAAGGTTTTCAAAATTCTTCTTGCTTTCAAAATCAGTTCAAAAGTTTAATGTTTTGAACATGAAATGCAAATCTAGCAGCCATAAGGCATCTTGGAGTATTTTTAGTCATTTAACCTTAAATCTCCTGTCCAAGGAAAAAAGAGGCCACACGATAAACTAAGGAAGCAAAGCAGAAAGCAGTACATATGCAAAGGATTTCGAACAAGGCACACGGATCGGGAATTAGACTGGGGACACTTGTCAGCATTCTATGAAATAGCAGAAAGAAATAGTACAAAGAGCTCAATCCTGACCTGTAAATTCAGTTTAATTTTTTTTAAAGAAAAAACAAAAAACAACCACTTCTGTTATTCTTCAGAAAAAGAGGGCAGTATTAATGGCTCTACAAGGAAAAACCAAGCTGGAACAGATTGTCAGGATGTGTATATAGATGACCAGGTCTACTGTGTGCACTTTTATTTTCTGAAATGGAAAGGATTAAATGATATACAGGGATTGTATTGTTATAAATGTAATGACCACATGCACACACAAAAAATATATAGAAGATTTTTGATGTAGAAGAAATTAGGAATCTTCCTGCCACCATGATTGTCAATGTGGGTTAAGGGATGGATGAATGAACAAGCAGAAAGTAGTGAAGTCCCATCAAGTAGCTGCAAGGAATTATCTGTGGGTTAAGGGATGCGTGAATGAACAAGCAGAAAGCAGTGAAGTCCCATCAAATAGCTGTAAGGAATTATCTGTATTTTATGTAACCATGCGCATTGGGATATAGCTCTCTCTCTCTCTCTCTCTCTCTCTCTGTGTGTGTGTGTGTGTGTGTGTGTGTGCACGCATGTGTGTGTATGAATGTATGAGTGTCTGTCTGTCTGTCAACTTTTTCTTTTTTTCCATAATCTTTCTTCTATCTATCTTCTATCTATGTTTCTATCATCTTCTGTTATTTATTTATCTATCCATCTTCTGTCTGCCTGCTTGCCTGTTTGTCTGTCTGTCTGTCTATCTATTATCTATCTATCAAGAAGGGACAGGAATGTTGAAAAGAAACTAAAATAAGTATTCCTAGGTTTGCCATACTTAATACCTTTCTTGGAAACACAGTGTTGTAAACTATTTCCAAGTTTTGCAGTCTTCCAGAGGTTTTCATCAGATGGGATAGGGCACAAAACAGGCAACAGAAAAAAGCTTAAAAGTCCAACATTAGGAAAGTCCAAGCTGAAGCAGTGAGTCATTTATCAAATTGCAGGTCTCAGTTTATATTAACATTCTGAAATAAAGAAATAATGTTCCCCAACCACCCCCTACAAGTTTGGGAAGCAATTTTTATTGCTTTATCAAGATAGGAGAGTCAATATATTTAGAGTAGTTGTCAAAAAATTGTTGCCTTTTCATTAAATGAATAAAGTGCATTAAAGGAAAAATAAAGAAAAAATAAAGGAAAGGAAAGATCACACGAGAACATTATTATGATTCATATCATGTTCTATTTTGTTATCCTAACAAAGTGTACAATCTCTTGTACAGCAAATATAAATTCAGATCATAGAAAAATATATAATGCTGAAAAATGTAAATTACAGAGAAATTATAACACCTTGGAGAGGGGAACTGAAAAAAGATTGCATTTGCAAACATTGTCTTTTTTTTTAAGTACTTTATTTTTTTTTCCTTTTTACATATCTCAGTTACTTAGTAAACAGTACATTATATATTATACATTCATGTATACTATCCGATACAATCCATACATACAATTTCTATACCTTCTATATCTATCATATACATTTTCTTTTCTTATTTCTATTATCAAGCCAATCATACCATTTCTATCATATTGCATAGTTTTTTTATTTATTTATTTATTTTTGTCGATTGCTTACAAGATAATAGGTATCAGTAAAAACATAGTTATGAATACATGGATACATATAAGAAAAATAAAATAAATAAATAAAAGAAACAATAGGACAGGGACAATAGGCACATTGGTCAGCTTATGCACACCCCCTAGAGACCTCTTAGGAAAGGAGTGAGGCCAGTAGTAGACAGTCTAAGGTTAAAGTTTTTGGGGTTTGGAGAAGAAACCACAGAGTCAGGTAGAGTATTCCAGACATTGACCAAGTTGTATTTCCTGCAATCAAGTTTGGTGCGATTAACCTTGAGTTTGTTTCTATTGTTTGCACTTGTGTTGTTATGGTTGAAGCTGAAATATTCATTGAAAGATAGGACATTGCAATGTATGATTTTACATGTTATACTTAGATCGGACCAAAGGCAGCATAGTTCAAGGTTTTCTAGGTCTAGAATTTTGAGTCTGGTGACATAAGGTATTCTGCAACGAGAAGAGGAGTGGAGAACTCTTCTTGTGAAATATTTCTGGACTTTCTCAACTGTGTTAATATCAGATACGTAATGTGGGTTCCAGACTGATCAGCTGTATTCAAGTATTGGTCAAGCAAATGTTTTCTATGCTCTAGTTATTAGTGTAATATTAGCAGAGAAAAAACTACATAAAATTAGGTTAACAACTCTTAATGCCTTTTTGGCTATGTAGTTACAGGGGGCTCTAGCACTTAGATCATTAGAAATGAATACTCCAAGATCCTTGACAGAGTTTGGATCATCAACAAGGACTTGACTATTCAGCCTGTATTTTATTTTCTGATTTTTTTTGCCAATATGTAGGACAGAGCATTTATTTGTTGAGATTTGAAGTTGCCATTTGTTTGACCATTCTGACACATAGTCAAGGTCTTTTTGAACGGTAGCAGTATTGTCTGTGGTGTTAAATAGCTTTACATCATCAGCGAAAAGAACGCAGTTGCTCTAAATATGATCACAGTGGTCATTTATGTAGAGTATGAAAAGAGTTAGTCCTAGAACTCTGCCTTGGAGCTCACCACTATTGACAGGTACAGAATTTGATAGGACACTCCCAATTTTGACTATTTGTTGTCTGTTTGATAGGAATGCTTCTATCCAGTTATGCAGGTGTCCAGAGATCCTGTCAGATTTTAATTTAAGGAGTTGTTTTTGTGTACCACTGAATCAAAGGCTTTACAGAAGTCTATGTAGATTGCGTCTATAGCTTTGCCCTGATTGAGTTGTGTAGTCCATATGTTTTTGCAGTGTAAGTGTTGCAGACTGCAGGATAGTTTTTTTCTGAAACCAAATTGTTTATTAGAGAGTAAGTTGTTTGTTTCTAAGCGGAGGATGATGGATTGGTTAATAATTGATTCCATGACTTTACAGGTGATGCAGCACAAAGAGATTGATCTGTAATTTTCAACTAGGCTGGGGTCTCCCTTTTTGAAGACGGGGATGACCGTGGCTTGTGACCAAAGTTTTGGCAAGAAGCTGGTCCTGAAAATTTTTCAAAGTTTATGCTTAGAGGTTTGGCTATGGCAGTGGATAATTTTTTTAAGAAGTAGGCACATATTCCGTCCGGTCCAATAGATAGAGAAGATTTTAGATTGCATCGTGCTTTTTCAACATTGTCTTCTGTAAAATCGATATGTATTAGATCATTGTAGTTGTCTGTAGTTCGACTAGGAAATACTGGACATGATCCATTGCTGTTTACAAATACTGAGCCAAAGAATGTGTTAAAGAGGTTGGCTTTAATAGTGTTGTTATTGCAGTCTTTACCATTAGGTCCTTTCAGGGGTGGGATGGACCTTGAGTCTTTTAGTTTGTTGTTTACAAAATTGTAGAAAGCATGGGTGGAATTGGTGCATAGAAGGTTTTCCTCTTGTTTAATGTGATAATTGGTGCATTCAGTCTTTATCTGGTGGCATAAATTTTTGTATTGGCTTTTGAAGTTTGCAACATGACCAGATTTGTTTTTCCACCAGAGTGATCTCTTTTTGGATTGAAGCTTCCTTATTGTTATAGGTAATTTGTTTTTTCTGGTTTTTGGAGTTGTTATTGGTTCATATAGTTTGATGACTCTTTTGACTTCAAGTAAAAATATGTTGTAATGGTCTTCAACAGTATTGCATCCAGAGAATAGAAATTGCCAATCAAGGGATGAGAGATCATTGTTTATAAGATAGTAGTTGCCTTTTTTGAAGTTATAATTGGGGATTATGTCATTGTGATGATTTTTGTGTGGACGTATGTTGAGTCAAAAGTCTATCATGTTGTGGTCACTGTTGAAAAAGGGTTCTTTAATTTGTATTCCATAAATTGAATTCAAACTATTGCAGAAGATGAGATTGAGGCAGTTGTTAAGTCTAGTGTCGTTGGTTACTAGTTGTTCTTGTCTCAGATTTATTACTGCATTGTAGAAGGTTGTATGTATGGGTTCAGTTTTACATTTGTTAAGAGTCCAGTTAATATGAAATAGATTGAAGTCACCAAGAAAGATAAAAGCATGTGGGCAGGATGCTGCCCATGTTAGTAGTGTATTTAGTTTGTTTGCATGTTTGATGTCATAATCAGGGGCTCTGTAACATAGTAAGAACCGAAATGTGATACTAAGCACAGTTCATAGATGATGGTCTCAGGAATAACAAGCTCCTGGGTAATTTGGATGTTTTTTAAATGTAGGGACTTTTTATAGAAGATAGCAACACCACTTCCTCAATGGATTTCACGATCTGATCGGTAAACATGATAGTCTCTTACTGTAGTAATGGAGTCAGGGAGAGATGCATTGAGCCATGTTTCGCAGACGAATATGATGTCGAATTTAGCCATATTTAGTCAGAGGAGAAATTCAGGTATTTTATTTACAAGGCTTCTTGCATTGAGTAACTTGCATTTAAAACCAGTTGTGGTTGGAATAGAGGTAGTTAGGGGCTTCGTGCCTAGTTTTGAATGATGTTGTATTTGAAAGGGTGGGGTTGGATGCGGTAATCTGAATCTACTTTTTGTTTTAATTCTGTGGTCAATGTATCTATTTCCGCGCACTCAAAAAATGTTTGATTACTAAACCTTCGGATGGTATGCAATCTTTCTTCCAATACTATGCACAGGAAATTCTTGCTGCTGTTAATACGTGTAACACCAAATACTTTATCTTTCTATTGTAATACCTTTTTATTATCCCTAAAAGAAATAATTCCAGGACAAAATCTATTTGACTTCCAATTATCTCCTGTAACTACATTTGTATTATCTTCCAATATTTTTTCGCTTCAGGGCATAACCGCCATGTATAAAACAAGGTACCTTGTTTTTGTCTGCATTTCCAGCAGTTTGGTTTTAAATTTGGATAAATCTTAGCCAATCTTGTGGGTGCCAAATGCCAGTGGTAGAACATTTTATGTTGGTTTTCTTTATAGGGCAAACATTGTCTTTTTATGCAACAAACACACTTACAACATATAAAACTAAAATATCTGATTGTTTTTCCTTTTTTGCATGAAAATAGCCTTATTTAATCTCTGGCATTCAAAATCAAGTTTGTTGGGTTGTCTTTTGTTTCTGTTTTGTACTGAATATAATACATATAATTGTAATCAATGTTTGACACAGAGCAGGACATATGAGGTGGAAGAATATAAAAAGGAGATTTTTCACACCAGGAAATGATTTATCCAGCATCATTTGCTCATCACAGAGCTTTCTCTTTAGCTCACTTTAGTGTTTTATCCTCTGGATTATTAGAGGAAAGATATAATGTTATTCTTTTTGCAAACAGAACTTGGTCTGGTGCCCAGGAAGAACCTGAGACTTTAGCACATGTGCTCCTTTGATGCTGTTTTTCCTGTAACTTTTGCTGCACTCTCTTCTGTCAACATTTTGCCTTGATGACAATCATCTTTGTTCCTTACAGTTTGACCAAAATGCTAAAACTATCAAAATATCACCTTTAACACAAAGCATAGCAACAGGAAAGTATTTCTTAAAACTATGGTCTAAAAAAAAGGTGAGGGAAAGATCTAAAAATCTAAACATTACAATACAGTGCAATATAGGAAAGATGGAAATTTATTTATTCATTTGTGTAGTAAGATAGTTCTGTACCATCATTCAATTTTGCAGATAGAGAGGTAATGGTGAAGGCAAAACAGGCATTCAATGATCTACCTTAGATATAACACATATTGAAACCTTAGTAACAGGAATCCTTATGTAATCACACTAAAATGGGATTTATTGAAACCCACAATGTTGAGACTTATGTGGCTATTCGTCAGATACTACCAAGATGGGCCTGCCACCTGCCACAGGCAAAAAGGTTCACCATCTTTTTCTGTTGCCAAAAATAACAAGTAGTTCTTTCAATATCACTTGTGTCATCCTTTTCTTTTGCTTCCCTTGCCAAGCATGATATTTTTATCCAATCCATCCTCAGTCCACTTTTATGCTCAAAGGATGCAAGTTTACCTTGTTGATCATTACTCCAAGAAAAAAAGTTAGGTCCTGAGGCCTATATTTTGAAAATAGGGTTTTTGGTCCTCCCAGAGAAGTAGTGAGTTTGGAGTGGGTTAAAGACTTTCGTGTAGAAGAGGGCTAAGCAGGTTTAAAGGGCAAAATGTGTGAAGATTTATTGGATCTGGTGCTCAGTGGTCTTTAAGCTTTGTCACTGGGGATATGTTCTGGTCTTTGTTTCTTTCTTAGCTTTTTTATTGTCTCTGGTGAATGGTGTGCAAATATGGGTTATCTCTCTGTCTGTTGATCACTGATATGTTTGATTTTCCAAGCTTCCAGGAATTCACTACCATTTTTGCTTTTATCTTGGTCTTGGATGCTCAGAGTTTTCCAGCTGAAACTTTGAATTTGTCCATGTGTTGTGAGTTTATGGAGTTTTCATCATGTGTTCTAACTGCTAGTTCGGTTTATGGATGCTCTTTGCTAATCTTCTGTCTGTCTGTCCTACAATGTCACCCAGAATCACTTTGGATAATGAATTGGACAGCATATAAATGTCATGAATAAATAATAGTTGTTGTTACAGTCCTCACCCTATAATTTATACCATGGGTCCTCAAACTTGACAACTTTAAGATTTGTGGACTTCAACTCCCAGAATTTCTGAGTTAACATGACTGGAGGAGGAATTCTGGGAGTTGAAATCCACAAGTCTTAAAGTTTTCAGGTTTGGAGACCTCTGCCTTACACTGTACTAATTATTGTATCTATTTTAGCCATTATTTCTTGGAGGGGTAATTTTCAGTTTTGCCACTGTACATTGAAAATATGATCCTGTTTTAAGAAGTACAAAAGTGATTAGACTTGGGTGGCTCATTCCCATCTTAGATTTTTCAAGGCAGAATTGCAATGACTTTTGGGATGATGTGAACAAATACCCTGAATAACTTGTGAAACTTTGACAGATATCTAGAGTAATAGTAGTATTAAAAAAAAGCAAAAGCAGCTGGTTCCTGCATACGAATGAACCTTTAAAAAGGTGACAACAGTACCAAAGCAGAAGTATTTAGAACATAGAATAATAGAGATAGAAGGGGCTCAAAGGTCTTCTAGTCCAACCCTCCCACTTGAGTAGATAACCCTATATCATTTCAGACAAATAGTTACCCAGTCACTTTTTGAAAGCCTTCAGTGATAGAGCATCCACAAGTTCTGAAGGCAAGTTATTCCATTGATTAATTGCTCTCACCATTAGAAAATTTCTCTTTAATTCTAGGTTGCTTCTCTCCTTGATTAGTTTCCAAACATTGTTTCTTGTCTTGTCTATTGGTGCTTTAGAAAATAGTTTGACCCCTTCCTCTTTGTAGCAGCCCTTTCAATACTGGAGCGGTAGTATCATGTTCCCACTAGTCCCTTTTTTCATTAGACTAAACATACCGAACTGCAATTTGTGGCCTTGTTCAGGGTAATCCAGACCATGAAAGGAAAGGGAAAGAATCAACAAGCATTCAGTTCATCTGGATTATTTTTATTTTTTCCTAGCAGATAAAGTCACTCCTATTTCCCACAGTTTGGATGCTAGTTGTTTGAGGCCAAATGTAACTGGCAGGGCAGAGTCTCATGTTAAAGTCTGGGATACTTTTGAACTTGCGCAATCTAACAAAATGGATAGGCTTCTTCATAAGATGAGCTCTTAAGCCAAACCTATGTTGTTTCTGGCTTCTGAAGGCTGTTGGATGAAGAATGTATAGTTGGATCAAAAAGGTTATTTTGTTTATTGAAGGAAGGGATTTAGTTGTATTTCTGAAAGAGCTGAAGAAGCTTCATGGTTGAGAAGTGAAACATCTTCAAAGAAAAATCAGAAAGTCCAGTTACCTCCTGAAAAAGCACTTTTGGGACCTCTGAAAGAAGTTGTGGTTTGATTTTTCCTGAATAAGGTATCTCTCTCTCTCCCTCTCTCTGGTTCAATTTGACAATGTTCATTCTAACCACAACCTTCATTTTTGAAGAAGTTTTGTTGAAAAGAGCATGAGAAAATTCATTACGGAGACTCTCAGAGAAAATAGATTATATATTTCAATTAAGAATGAGGGTCTGTCATGGGATACATGCTAAACAATAACTTTCAGAAGAACCTGGATGGGAGATTTTACTATTTTTATTCTGTTACATTTTTAGATAGCATTCAATGCCATCAGTCATCGTGTTCTTTTGGAACACCTGCAAGATTAGAAAATAGTTTTCTATTTTCTAGAAACAACCTCAGATTACATCCTATCAAGGCAGTGTGGCTGTTCAACAGGAATAATCTGGGTTGTCTTAGAATATTGCTTGCTTATTCTTGAAACAATTGTGGTCCCTTTAAAGAACTGCTCCATGGTCTGGTCATTCAGCTTGAGGGTCATGAAGAAATGGCAGGTGGAGAGGAACAGAGGAATTATTGAGTCTATCATCTGCACCTCTATAACTGTCTAGTTTGGTTCTGCAACCCAACAGGGGACACACAGACTTCAGAGGATAATTAGGACTGCAGAAAAAACAATTACTGCCAACCTGCCTTCAATCAAGGACCTGTATGCTGCACGAGTCAAAAAGAGGGCTGTGAAAATATTTACAGACCCCTCACATTCTGAATATAAACTGTTTCAACTCCTTCCCTCAAAATGACACGATAGAGCATTGCATACCAGAACTAGACACAAGAACATTTTTTTTCTGAATGCCATCACTCTGCTAAACAAATAATTCCCTAAGCGCTGTCCAACTATTTACAAAGTCTTCATTTCTATTACTGTTAATCTTCTCATTACTCCTTTTCAGCCAGCCCCTCCTACTTGTGACTGTATTATTGTAACTTTGTCGCTTGTATTACAATTTATATAGACTGTTTCCTACTATGATTTGATTGCTTATTGTACCCTATGACTATCATTAAGTGTTGTACCTTTTGATTCTTGACTCTTGACAGATGTATCTTTTCTTTTATGTATACAGAGAGCATTTGCCCCAAGACAAATTCCTTGTATGTCCAATCACACTTGGGCAATAAAAGAATTCTAATTTTTCTAATTCTGACATATTTCCTCAGGTTCAGACATTATTCAAATAATAATCCTACTTGGGCAAGGAAATTTTTGCAACAGTAACTCGTATCCTGGTCCAATAATCCAATAATCCTGATTGGATTGTTATATTGCATTTTGGGACAGGCTGCCATTGGAAATTATGCTATTTCAGCAGGACTTTGTATTAAACTGTGACAACTGACTTACTGTTTGTTTGTTTTTTAATGAAGTTTAAAAGGAGAAATCCAGTGTCCTACTGTATTTGCTTTGTTGTGCAACAGAGTTTTCTGATTGGCATGTAATGCAATGTTTGCAAATTAAATAAGTAGGTAAATTAAAAAAAAAAGTACCTAGGAATCAAAATTATGAGGGGAAACTGGAAAAATGGGAATATTTTGGGAATATTTTGGTGTAAATAATGATTTGAACATGAATCATAGTCAGCTAGATTCATACAAGTATTTGATTATTCCAAATTTGATTTGAACAGTTTGTAATTTAGTTTGTTATAAGTAACTTCATTATAATAGAATGTTACATGAGCTAGGCTATTAAGTACATTAAACCATAATGAGTTTGCAGAGTAATTGTGTTTGATTAACCTGCATTTAAGATTGAGTATGTTTTGTGAATGCAGTTTACCCCAAGTTATTTAACAAAGAGAGGAACTTGAATGAGACACTGTCTCTCAACCTCAAAACTGTCCTCAACTATACTTCAACTAGCAGGGGAACCATATTGTCCTGAGCTTTTTGAAAGGAAGACATGATAAACTTAATATCTAAACAAGTCACATTCACTTTTATCCTGGGGGAATGGATAGCAAGCAGTTTCTTTGAAGTGTGCAGAGACTGCATTTTTTGCTGATTACAGCAAACCAACACCGTTGTGTATGGAAATTAGAAGACTCCAAATAACTAAAACTGATTGACCGAACAGGCCACTCTTGGATTGGTCAATTAAGCACCATTTTGATTGGCCTGCCTGACAGCGGGAATTCTTCAAGAACTGTCATTGGCCGCAAGCCGCAAGCAGCCACTATAAGAAGGGCTGCCGCCGCTTCGGTAAATGTTCTGTTACAAGTCACTATACTGTTAAATAAAGAGCTGTTTGTTGGGATCCGGTCTCTCACACCTTATTATCCAAACGGAACACTGGTGACGAAGGTGGGATTGTCCTAGAAGAGTGAGACCGAAGCACGTGGCAACCAGAACCAAGCAACCAAGATGAACAATGCACCGCCCGCACCATTCAACCCAGCTGAAGAAGATTGGGAGTCATACCTTGACCTCTTTCTGATGTTCTTAGAAAGAAATGAGCTACAAGAAATAACTGTCCAGCGGAAGAGAGCTGTATTCCTCACGCATTGTGGCCCTGCCATTTTCAAAATGGCCAAGGCGTTAGCCAAACCGTGGGACGTAAAACAGATGGCATGGCCAGAATTAAACTGAATGCTACGAGCCCATCACACGCCTGTGGTCTCCAAACTGATCAAAAGGCACGAATTTTATAAGTGAGACCAACAAGAAGATGAGAGCATCAGAGATTTCATAGCAGCCCTAAGAAATATCGGAGGAGCCTGCGAATTTCAGAATATGGACGAACCCATGTGAGACCGCGTGGTCCTGGGATTGAAGGACGCTACGCTCCAAAGCAAGCTGCTAAACAGACCAAACATCACAGTGGCTGAGGCCATTGCAGAAGCCACCGCCACTGAAGCAACCAAGAAATCTGCAGCCACCATGCGCCAGATGAACTCAACAATCCCAGAACCACCGAACCAACCCCAAGAAAAGAAGGTGGAGGGAAACCACAAACAGCCCACAGCGACTGCCCACCATGAAGACCTCGACTCCCCGAGCGACACCGATGATGACAACGAAGACATACATAGGCTTCAGTCGGAAAGAAAATGGTGGGAAAAAAGAGGAAGGAGGTGAGAATTCCAGTGTGCTGAGTGCGGAGGGGATCACCCGCGCTCCAAATGCAGATTCCTAGGAACTTTCAATTCCTAGATTGAAAGTTTACTGCTTTAGCCTTCAAGCAATACTTGGCTGTGCAGGGCATCCGAAATGCCATGACAGCACCGGCTCATCTGGCTTTGAATGGATGAGCTGAACACATGGTTCATTATACTAAAGAGGGCCTAGACAAACTGGACATGGGGGACATCCAAGATAGACTTAACAAACTGTTAACAATTCAGGATATCATTCCAAGCACAACCACTAACAAAAGCCCAGCTGAACTCCTCATGGGTAGAAAATTGCATTCCTACCTTGATAGACTACACCCCACTTATACCTGTGAAAAAAAACCCTGACTCCTCAAGTAAATATCGCTCCTTTGCTATTGGTGACTTAGTCTACGCAAAAAATCTTACCGGGGGACCCATTATGGCTTCCAGCCACAGTTACTCAAATCACAGGCCCCTGGTCATACCTACTCGTACTAGACAATGGCAGAACATAGAAGCGGCACATCGACCAGTTTCGCTCTAGGACATTGGAACGAAATACTACAGCACCGCCGCAAACATCAATAAACAATCCAAAAACAACCGAGGGGGGGGCGGCGAAACACAAAATAATAAAAAAGGGAGACGAACCACCAATAACACGACAAAAGACACAACACAAACCCGAATTAGAAACTCTGATAAAACAAAAAGAATGCTTACCCATAGATGACCTCCAGAGAAGAGAACCGGTAGCAGGCAAGGCCTTCCTAGAAGGAGACAGCCAGGCCTGCTCGACCAACCCAGACAAACCAGGAGGGAGCGGCAGAGCCACCTCAACCAGCCCGAGAGACCCAGGCAGGAGCGGCAAGGCTGACTCACCCTTCCAGGAGGTTCCATGGAGAAGATGCAGAGAAAAAGTGATCCTGTCCGAACTGATGGAAGACCACGTTGAGACTGAGCTGCGCAGGTCAAGTAGGACCCGCAAAAGCCCCACCTACCAGCATGACTACGTTATGCATGTTGGACGAAACCAAGGGGGGAGGGGTGTTGTGTATGGAAATTAGAAGACTCCAAATAACTAAAACTGATTGGCTGAACAGGCCGCTCTCGGATTGGTCAGTTAAGCACCATTTTGATTGGCCCACCTGATAGTGGGAATTCTTAAAGAACTGTCATTGGCCACAAGCCGCGAGCAGCCACTATAAGAAGGGCTGCTGCGGCTTCATCAAATGTTCCATCACAAGTCACTACACTGTTAAATAAAGAGTTGTTTGTTGGGATACCGGTCTTGCATTCCTTATTATCCCAACAGAACAAACACTACTTTGTGGTCTGTATCATACGATGACTAAAGGGTCTCTACAGCAGAGACAGGGTGTTTTTTCTTGTGGTAGAGCCCCACATGATCTCCTATCTATGTGCTGGTGACTGATGATAGTTCACACTACATAGCTTTTTCCTGAATGGGGTTTTCTAGAGCATCAGCCCCCTCCCCAGCCTTTTGGGCATCAGGGACCAGTTCCATGGATATAGATTTTCCCACGGACCAGAAGGGACATGATTTCATCTTCTGCCTGCATCCTGCAGATGCAGGATGTTTGTGTGGATGTTCCTGCTTGTTTGTGTGGCCCAGTTTCTGGCCGCATGATGGCAGTCCATGGACCAGGATTTAGGGACCTCTGTTCTACAGCCAACAAGATCTGGCTCTGAGCCTCTCCCTGTATTTACTATTGCTAGTATTTGAAAAGCCATGTGACAAAGGAAGAGAACCAACAATTTCAGAAGACTTCAAAATGATGCTGAATGATTGTTGGAAGGTTTCTTTGGAAACAGATTCTTAAGGCAGTTCTTTTCAGAGATTTTTCAAGGACTCCTTTGGGAATGAGGTTTTCGAAGAATCTCCACAGAAACTGACTCTTAAGAGCCTGATCCTGACAATAATTTCCCCAAACATATTCATTCTGAATATGATTTTTTTTTTTTTGCAAACACAACAGTACAACATTCTGTTCCTAGATTTGTTTCTGTCCTACTGCGGAGAAACCAAGTAGGGAAAGGAGAAGAGAAAACATTCAAGCATACCTTCTACTGCTCATACCTTCTTCTGCTCACTTTTTTCTAGTCCTATCCTTTTATCAAAGCTTCTCAGATCTTGGTGATCAGGTTTTCCAATCCTGATGTTCCTGCTCAACGTTCATCAAGACTTGTGCCTCTACATATAATTTACCCTTGTATGATCACTGTAGAATAATTATTCAATAACAATATGAAAAAGAAAAACAGGACTGTCAAACAACTTTGAGGGACCAATAAAGATTGCTGCATTTTGCCTGCATTTATTATGTCCTTTTATGAAATAATGTCCATGCCTTTGATAGAATATCTTCTTTAAACTTTAATTTCTTTTTACTCCTGGTTCTGTGGTGTGGTTTGGTGGGTGTGACAGGGGAAGGATACTGTAAAATCTCCATTCCCTCCCCACTCCTGGGGGAAGGTTACCGTAAAATCCCATTCCCTCCCCACCCCACTAATCTGCTTTCCATCTCTGTTCTCCTGTGCAGGGTAACAATAGAAGACCCAGCCAATTAGCTGGGACTTGGGAGGTGGAGAATAGATGGGGGCAGGGCCACTCAGAAGTGATATTTGCCAGTTCTCTGAACTACTCAAAATTTCCACTACTGGTTCTCCAGAACTGGTCAGAACCTGCTGAATACCACTTCTGATCTGATTTATTGGCCAATTTATTTATTGGCCAATTTATTGATCAATTATTTTTTTTTCTGTTATGAAATCTGCCACCTAAGAACTGAGAAAGTTTTTGATGTTCTTTCTTTGTCCTTTCTCTATCATTTTAAGGAAAGACAATACACAGGCTAATAAATCTTAGTTGTTTATGTTTTCCCTATTCTGTTCTTCCTCTCAGCCCAGGGTTCTGTATTCTGTTGATTGGATCATGAACCTTGGCAGAAACTGTCCTTTTTGTGACATCAATTATAACTTAAACAATTATAGGCAGTTTATACATGTTCAGCAGCTAAACTCAGACAAGCACAATAATCACATTTTCCCTAAGATTAGAGTGTTCTGCATTTTGCAAAGATTTTTTTTCAAAAAACAGAAGCCACTAAGGTCGTTTTTGGCATAAGTTTTTATTTAATATGTGTGAAACTATCATTTTTCCTTTAGTTCTTTTGGAATTTGTACACTACAGTACAGATGTCTTTATACTGTTGATAAGCATCCTCTAGAGATAAAACACTCATGATTCTTTGCTGGAATTTGTTTAATTAAAATCTGATCACAGTTTGGAACAAGTAGTTCTATTATAATATATTTTTAAAAAGATTAGATTAGATTAACAGAGTTGGAAGGGATCTTGTAGGTCATCGCCCAACCCCCCACCCAAGCAGGAGACCCTACACCATTTCTGACAAATGGCAGGCCATTCTCTTCTTGAAAGCCCCCAGTGATGAAGCTCCTACAACTTTGGGAGACAAGTTGTTTCATTGGTTGATTTTTCTACCTGTCAGAAAGTTTCTCCTTATTTCCAGGTTAAATCTCTCCTTGTTCAGTTTCCATCCATTATTCCTTGTCTGGCCTACAGGATCTTTGGAAAATAGCTCGACCCCTTCCTCTTTGTGGCAGCCCCTCAAATATTGGAAGACAGCTATCATGTCTCCCCTGGTCCTTCTCTTTACTAGGCTAGCCAAGCCTCATTCCTGCAACTGTTCATTGTATGTTTCAGCCTCCAGTCCCCTCATCATTCTGGTTGCTCTTCTCTGTACTTTTTCTAGAGTCTAAACATCTTTTTTATAATGTGGTGACCAAAACTGGATGCAGTATTCTAAATGTGGTCTTACTAAGTCTTTATAGAGTGGTATTAGTACCTCACTTGATCTTGACTGTATCCCTCTGTTAAAAGAGAACAGTTATTTGTCTCTTGTGAAAATAGGAAACAACTATAATACCAAATGTACATATTAGAAGTGGGCCACATCGGCTACCTGGCTCAGGGCTGAAATAATTTACAATGCTGTTTTTGTTATTCTGCCATGGCTTGTCTTCCTGAGGAACCATCCCAGTAGAAGCTTTTCCTCCCAAAAATCCACTGTGCCTCTTCTTTTAAAAGGTTTGCAGTTTTCAATGCATTCAGACTGAGATTGCCCTCAGTCTGAATTTTGTTCTCTCCTGGGGATGGGTCTCAAACTGATTTCTGAGTGATAGAGTCATACTCTTTGGGACAGAATGAGAACATGATGCTGATAATTATAATGTGAGAAACAGACCAAGAAGAAAAAATGTACCTTACCTTGAAAACTTTTCAAAAATATATTTGTTTCGGAATAGATTAGAATTCTTTATTGGCCAAATGTAATTGGACACATAAGGAATTTGTCTTGGTGCAAATATTCTCTGTATACATAAAAGAAAAGATACATCCATCAAGAGTCAAGAATCATAAGGTACAACACTTAATGATAGTCATAAGGTACAATAAGCAATCAAATCATAGTAGGAAACAGTATATATAAATTGTAAGAATACAAGCGACAAAGTTACAATCATACAGTCACAAGTGGGAGGGGATGGGTGATAAACAGTGATGAGAAGATTAACAGTAATAGTAGTGTAGACTTTGTAATAGGTGATCAGTGTTGAGGGAATTATTTGTTTAGCAGAGTGATGGCTTTCAGGAAAAAACTGTCCTTGTGTCTAGTTGTTCTGTTGTGCAGTGCTCTATGGAGTCATTTTGAGGGAAGGAGTTGAAACAAATTATTTCCAGGATGTGAGGTGTCTGTGAATATTTTCACAGCCCTCTTTTTGACTCATGCAGTATACAGGTCCTTGATTGAAGACAGGTTGGTAGTAATTGTTTATTCAGAAATCAGACAAAGCAAATATTAAAAAGTGAACATTTTTAACAAAAATGAGAAAATAGGTGAAATAAAAATAATAATTTTGTTTATTTATTCTCTGGAACCTTGGAAAAAAATGGTAGACTTAAAAATTCTGGTTTTCACTTGTGGATGAAAAGCCTTTGCTTCTATGGGTGGAAGCATATTTATCAAAGAGTCAGAGAAGCAACTAGCCTGTTATAGTACTCAAATGATTTAAATTCCACATTTTGTCTGTGTTTCAAAACTCAGAACAGCAATCTCCCAAATAAAAGATGTAAACCTGTGAAAGCAACTGGACAAAAGCGGAAGAGAGAATCTTAAAATCATTGGCCCAAAGAAAGAGGTGCCAACAGGGAAGAAAGAAGCAGTTGCTACATAAATTATGAATACAAGGCCCTCGTCCTCATCAAAGGTATATATATTTATTTTGTAATGTATTGATACAATTCACACCTTCATTCCATGGAATTATTTAGGTTTATTTTAATTTCTTTCCCATTATTGGTTTTATTATGAAAACTTCTTTTTGACTATTTCATTTGAGTATGAGAGAAACTTCAACATCTGTTTTACAAAATCTGCCTTTTTTACCTCTGCTTTTTCTTCTTTTTAAAAGGACAGATTTAACAGATAATCAAAGTTGGAAGGGACCTTGTAACTCATCTAGTCAAGCCCCCCACCCAAGCGGGAGACCCTACATCATTTCTGACAAATGGCAGTCCAATCTCTTCTTGAAGTTCTCAAGTGATGATGCTCCCACAACTCCCTAGGGCAAGTTGTTCCATTGGTTGATTGTTCTCACTGTCAGAAAGTTTCTCCTTATTTCCAAGTTAAATCTCTCCTTGCTCAGTTTCCATACATTGTTCCTTATCTGGCCTACAGGCACTTTAGAAAATAGCTTGACCGCTTCCTCTCTGTGGCAGCCCCTCAAATATTGAAACACTTCTATCATGTCTCCCCTGTCCTTCTCTTCACTGGACGAGCCATGCCCAGTTCCTGGAACCATTCATATATTTTAGCCTCCAGTCCCCTAATCATCCTGGTTGCTCTTCTCTATATTCTTTCTAAAGTCTCAACATCTTTTTTATAATGTAGTGACCAAACTGGATTCAGTATTCTAAGTGTGGTTTTACTAAGTCTTTATAGAGTTGTATTAGTACCTCACTTGATCTTGATTGTATCCCTCTGTTAATGCAATTTAGGATTGCATTGGCTTTTTTGGCTGCCAATGCACATTGTTGGCTCATAGTTGTCCGCGAAAACTCCAAGATCCCTCTCATAGTTACTGCTACTGGGCCTGGTTTCACCCAGTCTATATGTGTACTTTTGGTTTTTCTTGCCTAAGTGTAGGACTTTACTTTTCTCTACATTGAATTTCATTTAATTAAACACATTGAACCTTTAAAACTCTGAATTATACAAACTGTACAACAGAAATCAATTCTTGGATATGATGGGATATAATCTGTCAGGGAGAGGAAAAGCAATTTTTGAAAAAAGCCCAAGTAGCGTTATGTTCTGCCCCTCCTTTGAGGCTAAATAAAATCTGCTGATTCTGGTATCCATCTTCTGATCCAGTTTGGCACTCAGGCAGGGAATTCTCCTTGGGCTTCTAGGGAGAACTGCATTATTACTTTAATTTTCCACTCCCCTTTTCTAAGCCACACAGGCAGCGTAGGAGACACCATTCATCATAACAATCCCTTGAAGCAGCCCACAAGGAATGTTAGTTCACTGGAACAACTGCTGATAGGCATTCATACACCAAAGAGCAATACCTGATTTTATCGGTAGTACATTTCTTTTTAAAATTTCACCAAAACTTATGCCAATGGAAGCAATTCATTACAGCAAAATTTAGGCTTGCAGGGATGGAAGTTGATTACAGTCACTCAGGTTTTGGCACTTCCAGAGGAAGGACACACATTCTCTCCTTTGGTATGGCATTTTGAAGTTCAGTGGTTAGATTTACATGCTCTGAGCCAACTTCAGAGGGAAAGAACCTGTGATGACCCGAGACATGGCACAAAGGCAACACAGTCAGATAAACAATAAGAGTTCCTTTATTATCTCCAACTTCGGGCTGGAGAAAAGCTCTCCCAGGAACAGCCTTTGATTGCAGAAAATTCAGTCCAAAACAAGGTACACACAAACTGTAACTTAAAGCCCATGTCACACTGAACCAACGAATGCAAAGAGGATGTAAAATGGACAAAAAACCTTGCCATCCATTGGTTAACACGATGTATCCGTTCTGTACTCACTGCCTCCGTTTTGCTTCCTCTCTATCCGTCCAGCATCCATTTATGGACGTTTCATACGCTCCAAAAGTTTTGGGCTGCCTAAAACTTTTGCGCGGAAAATGTATCCAGTTCGTCCGTTCTGCATCCGCTACGTATCTGTTACACATCCGTTACGCATCTACTATATCCACGAGGCATCCGCTATGCATCCGTGCAACTCGCATCCGCTCAGACGCAGGGAGGAAGCGGAACAGACGCGGAACGGATGCAGAATGGATGCCTAGCGGATGCAGCATGGAAACAAAGCATTTAAAACAGAAAAAACGTTCGCAGAGGGGACCTATCTCGGATATTAAGGATGTCTACAGGATGCCTAGAGGATGCCTAGCGGAAAACCTATACTGCCTATAAAAAGGGGGAACAACTCACATGTATCGCACTTTCAGAACAGCAGCCCAGCGGTGCAGACCTCTGCAGCCTTCATCTGGCTCTTCCTCTTCCACAGCATCCAGTCATGTCCACCGTGGATTGTAACAAAGTCCGTTCGGCAGCCACCATCGTTCTGCAACAGTGCGAAGCCATCTGCAGGCTCTGTGAACTCTACTGTGAGAAGAAAAGGAGCCACCCAAAAAGAGTCTGGATCCGAAGATGGTTCGCCAGAAGAGCAGAGGACGGACTGTACAACAAGCTGATGGTGGATCTCAGGAGCGAAGACACTCGGGCATTCCAGAACTTCATGAGGATGCCTCCAGCCATGTTTGACAAAGTTGTGCAGTGGCTGACACCCAGGTTGACCAAGGCAAACACCAGCTTCTGGACCAGCCTGAAACCTGGGTTCAAGGTGGCACTCACTCTGCACCACCTGGCCTCAGGGACCTCCTACAGGAGCATGCAGAACGGCTGGAGGGTGCCATCCAACACCATCAGCATTGTGGCCAGAGAAGTGGTGCAGGCCATCATCGAAGAATACAAGGAGGAGCTCCTCCAGTACCCCTCCACTGAAGAAGGATGGAAGAAAGTTGCAGAGCAGTGGTATCAGAAGTGGAACTTACCACACACCGTTGGAGCCATAGATGGCAAGCACGTGGCCTACAAATCTCCAGCCAAGTCGGGGTCCACTTATTTCAACTCCAAGGGCTTCTTCAACATTATCCTCTTCGCCATGGTTGATGCTGACTACAAGTTCATGTACATCGATGCTTCAGGCAACGGCTCATCTTCGGATGCCCAGGTATACAACGCCAGTCACCTCAAGGAGAAGCTGGAAGGCAACCTCATCGTGGGCTTCCCAGATCCAGAACCCCTGCCCAATGACACACAAGATGTGCCCTACCTCATCGTGGGGGATGATGACTTCTCCCTCACAACCTACCTCATGAAGCCCTACACCTCCAGACTCCTCACCCGTGAAGAGAGGATCTTCAACTACAGGCTGTCCAGGGCAAGGCGGGTGGTGGAGAACGCCTTTGGCATCCTGTCCAACAGGTTCCAGGTACTTCTCACCACCATGCAGCATTGCCCAGAGACCGTGAGGAGGATCATGGAAGCTTGCTGCATCCTGCACAATCTCATGCGCACCCGCTACCCAGTCTTGCAGAACAGGCTCGTGGACCTTCAACAAGGCAATGGGGACATAGAGCCTGAGGAATGGAGGCAAGGGCGAAACCTGATCGACACTGAGGATGTGCAAGGCCCCAACAGAGCCTCACATGAAGCGAAGAAGCAGCTCAACCTCCTGAGACAATGGTGCAATTCCCCAGCTGGAGCAGTGGAGTGGCAAGACAGGATGGGAGATGCTTAATGGATGCTTCCTTCAGCCTGTCTCATCACACGGATGAGATTGGGCCATGTATGTTTGGTTGGCCTATAATGAACAGGGCGTTTAATAAAGAATTGTGTTTATGTTGACATGTGTGGATAATTATTACATTATTATTGATAATAAAGGGCGATAGGTGTGGCACCTGGGAGGGTGGACCATACAGTCCCACTATGCTTGCACTGGAGGTTTATCTATCCCACAGCTATCCTAACCCAACACACAGCTATTACCCATCCCACAGGTATCCCAACCCATCCCAAAGCTATCCTCACCCATCCCACAAGCATGCAAAGGCTTAAACCATTTCTAACAGTTTCCAGCAAGACTTTATTAAAAAAAAAGAAACAAAGCAAGTGTATGAATCAAAAATAGACTTTATTAACAAGAAGCTATAAAACAAAAATGAGTCCATGGCACTCCTCTTGGTCACTCAGTCTCATGGGTGAAGGGTCCAGGTGCTGTGGAGGTGACTGGTGCTGGAGTGCTTGTCATCAGCTCCTCCAGAAGCAGAAGCAGCAGAAGCGCCAGCCCCAGAAGAGCGAGCCCGTGCTGCAGAAGCCCCAGCAGATCCAGAGTGAGGGCCAGGGGGCGGGATGGTAGCCCTGTCCCTCTTGCCAGGGCTGGCAGCAGATGGCTGAGGCTTGCTGTGCTTCCGCATGGTTGTGGGGTTGCTGGCTGGCAGGAGGCTGGCAGGAACCAAGGCTGGCAGAAAGGCTGGCAGGGAGGCTGGCAGGAAGGCAGGCATCAAGGCTGGCAGGCAGACCGGCTGGCAGCAAGGCTTGCAGGCAGACTGGCATCAAGGCTGGCAGGGAGGCTGGCAGCAAGGCTGGCAGCAAGGCTGGCAGTCAGACATGCAGGCAGGGGAGGCAAGGCAGTCGATGTGTCCGGCAGCAGGTCTTTCCTCTGAATGGCATCCTGCTTCCGAGCTGCTTCCGTTATATCCGCGGGGCTGACGCAATGCATCCTCCCCACATGCGCAATTAACACCAGGCATCCATTAGGCTTCAGCTGTGCATCCACAAGGCTTCTGCTCTGCATTTGCTTCATCCGTTCGGCATCCGCTCTGCTTCCGCTCTTTCTGTTCCGCGTCCGCTTCGCTGAGGAATAATAAATTATAAAAATTGATCAGACCCAAGAATGCCTGTCAGTCCATTTTATTTCTAAGTCTGGGTGCATCTTTAATTGCTTTGACTTTTTTTTCTGTTGGGTGAATACCTTGTTCGTCAATCAAATATCCTAAAAATTTGACACGGTCAGTGGCCAGGCAGCATTTTTCTTTTTTAACTTTCAGGCCGGATTCTCTGAATTTTGTTCCAACTTCCCTTAGTCTAGCTTCTAATTGGGTTGTGTTTTTTGCTGAAATTAGGACGTCATCAAAGTATGGAATGACCCCTTTTATTCTGTTTAATAGGCATTCCATGAGGCTTTGGAAGACGCCTGGGCCAACGCTCACTCTGAATTGAAGTCTGTTACATTTCAACATCCCTCTATGCGTTACTATTCTTTGTTCCTCGGCCGTTATGAGGTCTACTGGAAGTTGCTGATACGCCTGGGCCAAATCGAGTTTAGCAAAACTTTTTTCTCCCCCAAGTGAGTGCAGTAAGTGCTGCATGACTGGTACCGGGTATGCGCTTTGCTGTATCGCATGGTTTAGGGTAGCCTTGTAGTCTCCACAGATGCGCACAGACCCATCTGGTTTTACAGGTGCTACTATTGGTGTCTCCCACCTGGCATGGTCAATTGGTTCTATGACCGCTTGTGCAATCAATTTATTTAACTGCTCATCTATTTTGGGTTTTAATGCAAAGGGACCCGTCTGGCTTTTAGTCTTCTCGGTGCTATTTGGTGATCTAGGATAAAGCAAATTGGGGTACCTGCCTAGAGTTCTGTCAAAGACGTCCTGGGATTTGTGCAGCAGGTTCTCTTCCCAATCGCTCGCGACTATTCGGCTCACTCCGGTCATCCCGATGCCCAATGATGCGAACCATTCAATGCCCAGAAGGCTGGGACGGTCTCGGTTGACTATAGTCAATGGCAGAACTTCAGCGTGTTGTTTGTAAGTTACTTTGAAGTGCCCCAGACCTATCACAGGAATCCTATTTCCCTGGTAGTCTTTGAGAATTTCTTCCATTTCGTTGCTCTCCAGAAACATCAGGAAACAATCAATATAAGACTTCCAATCTTCTTCATTGGGATTGAATGGTGTGGGCGGCGCATTATTACGAGCCAACATTTTTTAAGGCAGAAAAGGATCCCATTAACGGGAATGCTATTGAGTCCAAGAATTGCATGTAGTTCACAAATTCTCAAATAATGAGAAGTATTTTTGGTCTTGCTTTGAAGGGTGCTTCTGCCAGGAAAAAGGCTGCTTTTTATCAGTTACAGGTTGATTAGTGTTCCTGGCTCTATGACTACCTGGCTTTTGCCATACTTGGCACGAAACATACCTTGGAATTCTCGAGGGCTGTTATTTCGATGAAATTAGCTGAGATTGACCTAAAAGAACAGAAAGTCAATAAAGCCCACCTCTCCAACAATTTAAGAACCTTGGGTGTATGGAAGGAACACTTTGTGATTATATGGTGTATAAACCTGTTACACTTGAGCAACAGAGTGCTAAACATTGGACCATGACTTCATGTGAAGCCAGAGTTACCTAAAGGTCAATCGAGAGTTGTTATTGTTGTAGCAGTAGTTCTCCAATAATCAACATTTAAACAGAAATGATGCTTATTGGAAAATCACACAAATATTTAAAATATAAAAGAAAATGCAAAAAAACTGAGTTATTGTGCAGTACATAAAATATGCCGTATTTATTTAAATGCTATCTTGGCAAAATGTAACATTTAAAACCAAGCAATTTTTGGTTTAAAATCCCTGGGAAAAATGGAGTATTCTGTAGGACAAAAATACCCAGGTAGGTATAAACTGGTGCATGTGGGGGGTGTATATGTGGTATGTGTGCACGTGCGTGCATACATACACCTTCATGTCAACTGCCAAGACAAATTTCTATAGTTCTCTTGGCAAGATTTTGGAAATAATTTGCCATTGCCTGTTTCTAGGGCGAAGAGAGAGTGACTGGCCCAAGATCATCCAACTGACTTTGTGCTTAAAGTGGGATTAGAATTCAAAATCTTCTGGTTTCTACCCTCCTACTCTCAGTATACCAGACTCATTCTCTGTGTAAATTATTAATACCCTTGTTCTGTATGTAAAGTGGATGACTCCAAATCTACAAACCTGATTGGCTAATAAAATGAACACTGGATTGGTTCACTAGGAACCAATCCAAAGAGCTGCCAAAAAGGCGGCAAATCTAAACAACTGCCATTGGCTGCAAGCAGGCAAGCCAGCCTGTATAAAAGGCTGGCCCCGGCTTCAGCCAAGTGTTCCTATTTACTGACTAGTTTACAATAAAGTATTTGTTGTTGGAACCCGGTCTACCTCATGTGTTTTCCGAACAAAACACTGGCGACGAGGGTGGGATGGTCCTGAAGGAAGAAACCTGCACGCGGTGATAAGAAGTCCAGATTACAACCAAGATGTCTGGAAACAACGCACCGCCCGCACCCTTCAATCCCAACGAAGAGGATTGGGATTCCTATGCTGATCGCTTCCAAATGTACTTGGAGAGCAATGAAATGGAAGGCATTTCAGAGCAACGCAAGAGAGCTGTGTTCCTGACGCACTGCGGGCCAACAGTTTTTAAAATGGCAAAAGCCCTCGAGAAGCCCCGGGACGTTAAACAACTAACGTGGACAGAATTGCAGAGACTCCTCAAAGCACACTACGCTCCGATGGTGTCTAACTTAATAAAGCGACACGAATTTTACCGCAGAGACCAGAGAGAGGGAGAGACCGTTGCCGATTTCATCGCTGCCCTCAGACAAATAGGGGGTGAGTGTGAATTTTTAAACATAGACGAGGCAATGAGAGATCGCGTGGTGTTAGGCCTGAGAGACTCGACCGCACAGAGTAAAATGCTCAACAAGCCCAACATCACCGTTACCGAAGCCATCGCGGAAGCTACAGCCGCTGAAGCCGCGAAAAAATCTGCGGTAGCCATTAAAAAGATGAACACACACAGCGAAGAAACACCAGCCAAAGACAGAAAGCAGCCTGCCACCACAACCCACTACGAAGAGTCGGGCGAAACAAATGAATCGAGCGAAGAGGACGACAAGGTCCACCGTTTGCTCACGAACAAAAAAGAGCGCGAAAGGAGAAATTGGCAGGAATGCGCTGGCTGCGGAGGAAACCATCCCCGAGCCGAATGCAGATTTCTCGATGCCATCTGCCGACATTGCAAAAAACGAGGGCACATCGAGAAGGTCTGCAGAAACAAAAAATTCTACAGCCCGACGAGACGCAGAAATTCCCCGACACGAGCCGAGCCTAAACGAGCCAAAAGAAAATGGCAACAAGAGAAGCGAGCCAATACACACCAAACTGTCATTATACAGAGCGCTCAGACGGAAAGTGGGAGAAAAATTAAAGTCATCGTGGAAATCGAGGGAAAACACTGCAAGATGGAAGTGGACTCGGGGTCCTTCCTCTCCATGGTATCGTGGGACACAATTAAACAGCTAGTCCCAGGTATCAAACCCAAAGAATTGAAGAAGCAGCACCTAACCCTCCAGGACTATCAGGGAAACCAAATCCCTGTGATTGGCATGGGACATTTCCGAGTCGCCTACAAAAATCACATCAAGGTGCTTCCGCTGACCATAGTCAACCAAGACAGACCAAGCCTCCTGGGCATCGAATGGTTCGCGCCATTGGGCATCGGGATGACCGGGGTCGATCGAGTGACTACAACCGGCTGGGAAGAGGACCTCATCCGAGAATTCCAGGACGTTTTTGACGGCTCACTGGGCAA
>BLBF01000010.1:24785136-24819615 GCA_015471245.1 Laticauda colubrina | reverse complement strand
TATTGGGTAAGCTCATGCCACAAATGCCAGGCAATTAGACCATCCCCACCAAAAGCACCCATTAAGGACTGGGAAACCCCTTGAGGACCGTGGTCAAGAATACACATTGACTTCGCGGGTCCTACCAAAGGGCATACCTTTCTGATTGTCGTTGATGCCTATTTGAATTGGCTTGAAGTAAATGTTATGCCATCAACGACAACAGAAGCTGTAATAAAAAAACTGGACAGCCTTTTTGCCACCCATGGCATACCGGACGTTCTCGTCTCAGATAACGGGCCGCAGCTAACCAGCATACCATTTGAGCAATACCTAGCCTCCCTAGGTATAAGACATGCACTAACCGCGCCGGCTCACCCAGCTGCGAACGGCAGGGCTGAGAGAATGGTCCGGTTTACCAAAGAAGGGTTGGAACGAATGGACGCTGGAGATGTCCAACAGAAAGTAAACCGTTTGCTCACACTCCAGCACATAACGCCCAGTACTATAACAAATAAGTCACCAGCAGAATTACTCATGGGGCGAAAATTAAGATCTCACCTGGATAGGTTACACCCAAATTTTACCCCAGAAAACCCCCCCTGACTCCTCTACACGGTTCAGACAATTCGAAATAGACGATTTGGTATACGCCAAAAAACTTCACCGGGGACCCGGTATGGCTACCGGGACAAATTATCCAAATTACAGGCCCCAAATCCTACCGAGTAAAATTAGACGATGGCAGGGAATGGAAGCGGCACATAGACCAGCTTCGATCTCGAATTATAGAAAGAACCACAGACTTACAAACATTCACCAAAAAAACCGGCGAAATGCAAACCAAGGTGGGGGGGGGGAAGGCGAGAAACAAATAAAGAACTGTTTAAAACTAAACCTAACAAACAATACGAACAAAAAGAGCAAATAAAAGACTCACTGTTTGAAGAGACTTGCGGAAAGAGCCCATCGGAAGGGGCCAGCCAAGCCAGCTCGACCTGCCCAGAGGAAACGGGAGGGAGCGGTAAAACCGCCGGCCTAAGAAACTCAGGCGGCGGTAAAATGGCTGACTCACCCTTCCAGACGGTTCCAGGGAGAAGGACGGACGACACAGCAACCCCATCCGAACCGGTCGAAGTCTTCACTGAGAATGAACCGCGCAGGTCAAGTCGAGTCCGGAAAAGCCCCACCTACCTGCGAGACTACGTCACCACGTAGGACTGAACTAAGGGAGGAGGGGTGTTCTGTATGTAAAGTGGATGACTCCAAATCTACAAACCTGATTGGCTAATAAAATGAACACTGGATTGGTTCACTAGGAACCAATCCAAAGAGCTGCCAAAAAGGCGGCAAATCTAAACAACTGCCATTGGCTGCAAGCAGGCAAGCCAGCCTGTATAAAAGGCTGGCCCAGGCTTCAGCCAAGTGTTCCTATTTACTGACTAGTTTACAATAAAGTATTTGTTGTTGGAACCCGGTCTACCTCGTGTGTTTTCCGAACAAAACAACCCTGAAAAACAAAAGCATTGAGCTGAGCTTAGAAATGTCAGGGATAGGCCTCTGGAAGAGGGAGTAGGCCACAAAAATTATGTTCTATATGAAGAATTTTAATCAAGACTCCCTTGATAGTTTAGCTAGGAAGCCGATGAAGAGTCAGGAATTGACTCTTTGCTACAGACTCAACAGCTGGGATATAATCACATAATTGGCACAAATTGTGTGGCTAAAGTTCCACTTTTGTGGAAGTTCCTGGTGTATTTGGCACACCCTTGCTTTGTGATATGCCAAAACTATTACATGCTGTAATCAACAAAGTTCCAGCCATTTTAACCTGAAATACAACTTTATTCCAAATTTCAGATTAGTTATGTATGGTTTATTTCAATTCCAGCTACATTAAATACAGCCCACTCAAGTTAATTTTACAGCAAGATATGATCCAATTCCATGTATTATTTAACAGATTCTTTGAATAGTTTTAAAACAATTTTTATTCTTGAATCATTCAATGTACAAGCTCTTATCCAAATAGCACCATTACCTTTCATAAATGTTTATACAGAGTAGAAATCATGCATATTAGATGCCTCTATTATAAAGAAAGAACAAAACTAAGGAAAACTGGAGCGTGGATATAACTGTTTTATCACATTATAGAAAAGAACAGAAAATATTCCTGCAAATTTCAATTTCAAAATACCATATATTAGTTCATATACAAAATACCATATATTAGTTCATATACAAAATACCATATATTAGTTCATATACCCACAGTAAGCTGGGTAATGGAAAATTAAACATGATGAACATTCATTAATTTCACAACCGATAGACAGATTTAATCATAGTTTCAATTGGGAAAATGTGACAATCCTAAACCAGGCCAAGTCCAAAAATGCCAAGGAATTTCTAGACGCCTGGCACTCTGACAAATCAGCCACCAGCCATCAATAGACACTTAAACATTAACAACCTCTACAGACTATGCAAAAAAGAAAATCAACCAGCCCAGGACGCAGCACTTAGATCAGCATAACTCCAAGGTCAACTTCAGACCAACAATCAATTAAAACAATACCCCAATCAAGAAATGCCAAAGAGCCATTTGAATCTGAAATTAAAAAGATAATTGGGAATGACATCAGTTTATCTCATAGCATCAAACTAGCTTACAAAAGTCTGGAAGAACATTCCTCACAGTAATACATGTGCATCAATTAATTGTAGTAACATAGTTTACATAGCAAAGTTACAGTTATACATTTAAGAGATTGGTATTTCAGCGTACGACAAACAGCAGTAAAGCATTCTTCATGGGATAAGCAAATGCCTGTATGTAGGAATAATCCAAATACTTCAAACTTTAAGATTTAATATGATGTTCTTATTTAAACAAATGAACTAAGTAAAATGTTCTCCACTCCTTGATGCCCAGGACCTCCCTTCACTTATAAAGAAAGTGGCCCACAGGCAGTTAAAGGCTATCAATAGAGATCTTCATCACTTAAATCATTCGTTCAGTCTTAATAGTGCTAGCGATGGACAGAGGCATGCTGTGACTATTCAGAGAAGAAGGGAGGCTTCCAGTGGTGGGCTGCAACCAGTTTAACAAACGGTTCTGTGAGCATGCTCAGAATCCTGTATTCTGCCATTTTCCTGAGGTGGAAGAAGAAGTGTACTGGAACAGTTTGTGGTTATTTTCCATTGAAACTAGAATGGAAAAAGAATGATGATATAGGTAGCCATCAACTTACGACCACAACGGAGCCCAAAATTTATATTGCTAAGTGAGACATTTGTTGAGTTACTTTTGCTTCCATTTTACAACTTTCCTCGCCACATTTGTTAATCATCACTGCATTGATTCATTGCTGCAATTGTTAAATTAGTCACACTATTGTTAAGTGAATCTGGCTTCCCCATTGACTGTGCTTCTCAGAAGGCTGCAAAAGGGGATCATGTGACTCTGGTATACTGCAACTGTCAAAAATACGAGTCAGTTGTCAAGCATCTGAAAATAAATCATGTGATGATGGGGATACTGCAATGGTCAAAAGTATGAAAAACAGTCATAAGTCTCTTTTTTCAATGCCTTTGTAATTTTGAATGGTCATTAAGTGAACTGTTATAAGTCAAGGACTATCTGTATAGAAAATGAATAAAATCATCATAAAACTTGAGACTTAAGGCCCGGTCCCACTGCACTTACAGATGCAAAGAGGATGTAAAACGTTAAAAAAAGCTTGACATCCGTTGAAAAACGCTATGCATCCGTTGTGTACTCATTGCATAAGTGTTTCATATGCTCTATCCGTCGAGCTTCCGTCCACTGAGATTTAATCCACGCAAGAAGTTTGGAGCTGCACAAAACTTTCTGAATGGATGAACTTTCTGCCGCGTATAATGTATATCCGCGACATATACGGGCAACAAATGTTCTATGTCCGTTATCATCCATTAAACATCCGCTGTATCTTCTCTGCATCCTCTGGCCATCCCCTCAACTCACATCCGCTGCAGCTGAAAATGGAAAGAGGGAGCAAACAAAAGGTACACAGAACGTCTACACAGCGTTAGTAGCACGGAAATAGAAAGGATGTAAGTGTATGCATCTCATACATAAAGGATTAAAAATGGACAAAATGTTTGTATCTGGGATGTATCTCGTATATTTAGGGTGTCTGGAGTATGTCTAGAGTATGTAGAAGGACACCGAGCAGACAACCAATATTTTCTATAAAAAGGGGGAGAAAATCACCTGGATCTCAGAATGAGTCCAGCAGCCGTGGTGTACAGACCTCTTCACCCTTGATCTTGGTCTTCAACATCATCAATTGTTCTCCACCAGGGATGATAAAAAAGTCCGTATGATAGCTGCGCTCATTCATCACCAGAACCAAAACCTGTTCAGACTGTTTCAAGTTTTATACAGAAGGAGAAGAAGGAGATGTCCAAGAGCTGTGTGGGTCCAAGGATGGATCATGAGAAAAAAGGAGTTTGGACTGTATAACCAGTTAATAGGTGGAGCTGAGGAATGAAGATGCTCGTGCATTCCATAACTTCATGAGGATGCCACCAGCCATGTTTGACGAAATTGTAGAGCGTCTGAGACCCAGGTTGACCAAGCCAAGCACCAACTTCCATCCCAACCTGGACCCTGGACTGAAGGCGGCACTGACTCTGCGGCACCTGGCCTCTGGAACCACTTACAGAAACATGCAGTATGTGTGGAGGGTGCCACACAACAGCATCAGCAAAGTGGTCAGAGAAGTGGTGCAAGCGATCATCGAAGAATACGTGGAGGAGCTCCTCAAGTGCCCCAACACTCTACAAGGCTGGAGAAAACTTGCAGAAGAGTGGTATCAGAGGTGGAACTTTCCCCACACCGTTGGAGCCATAGATGGGAAACACATGGCCTTCAAAGCTCCAGCCAACTCAGGGTCCACTTATTACAACTACAAGGGCTTCTTCAGTATCACCCTCTTTGCCATGGTTGATGCTGACTACAAGTTCATCTGCATCGATGCTTCAAGCAACGGCTCATGTTCAGATGCCCAGGTATACAACGCCAGTCACCTCAAGGATGGGCTGGAACGCAACCTCATCATGGGTTTTCCAGATCCAGACCCCCTACCCAATGATACACAAGATGTGCCCTACTTCATCGTTGGTGATGACATGTTCTCCCTCAGAACCTACCTCATGAAGCTGTACAGTTCAAGATACCTCACCCGTGAAGAGAGGATCTTCAACTACAGGCTGTCCAGGGCAAGACGGGTGGTGGAGAACCTTTGGCATCCTGGCCAACAGGTTCCAGATACTTCTGGAATGACCCAGAGACCATGAGGAGAATCATGGAAGTTTTGCTGCATCCTGCACAATCTCATGTGCACCCGCTACCCAGTGTTGCAGAACAGACTTGTTGACCGTCAACAAGGGAATGGGGACATGGAGCCTGGTGAATGGAAGCAAGGACGTAACCTGATAGACACTGTGGATGTACAAGGCCCCAACAGAGCTTCACGTGGAGGGAAGAAGCAGCACAACATCCTGAGACAATGGTGCAACTCCCCAGCTGGAGCAGTGGAGTGGCAAGACAGGATGATAGATGATCAATGGATGCTTCCTTGAGGATTTCGTATAACACTGATGAGATTGCGCAATGTTTGTTGAGTGGTCCTACAATGAATAGGGCATTGATAAAGAGCTTTGTTTATTTTGAAATGTGTTGATCAATGAATAAATTGTTATTGATAAAAAAGGTCCATTTGTGTGGCAACTGCGATGGTGGACCATACAGTCCCACTATGCTTGCACTGGAGGTTTATCTATCCCACAACTATCCTTATCTATCCCACAAGCATGCAAAGGCTTAACCATTTTTTCAAAGTTTTCACCAACACTTTACTAAGTTAAAAAAATGAACCAAGTGTCTTAAGCAAAGATAACCTTTATTAACTTTCTTAGGTAAACTTTATGACTTTATTAAATAAGCAAAATGAACCAAGTAAAGTGTCTTAAGTGTCTTAAGCAAAGATAACCTTTATTAACTTTCTTAACTTTATGACTTTATTAAATAAGCAAAATGAACCAAATAAACTGTATTAAGTGTGTTAAGCAAACATAACCTTTATTAAAGCCCATGTCACACTGGCCAATGGATGCAAAAAGGACACAGTGAACGAGCAAAATGTTCCATCCGTTGTTATCCGCTCTCAAAAGGGGCAAAAATTTGCATAACCGGAGTGGATAACACGGATGCCGGGAGGATGCAGGGCGGATGCAAAGCGGATGCGGAATGGAAGCCCAGCAGATGGAAGCGGATGGGAGCGGATGGCGCAACTGCTGGGCTTCCGGGGGACCACAGCAAAGCAGACGCGGAACGGATACAGCGGATGCAGAGCGGAAGCCTAGCAGATGCACAGAGGAAGCCTAATGGATGCCTGGCGTTAATTGCGTATGTGGGGAGGATGCATTGCGTCAGCCTCACGGATATAACGGAAGCAGCTCGGAAGCAGGTCACATTCAGAGGAAAGACCTGCCTGCATGTCTGCCTGCAAGCCTTGCTGCCAGCCTTGCTACTAGCCTTGCTACCAGCCTCCCTGCCAGCCTTGCTGTCTGCCTGCCTGCAAGCCTTGCTGCCAGCCAGTGTGCCTGCAAGCCTTGGTGCCTGCCTTCCTGCCAGCCTTGGTTCATGCCTGCTTGCCAGCCTTGGTGCCTGCCTGCCTGCCAGTCTTGGTGCATGCCTCCCTGCAAGCTTTTCTGCCAGCCTTGGTGCCTGCCTGCCTGCCTGCCAGTCTTGCTGCCAGCCTTGGTGCCAGCCTCCCTGCCAGCCTTCCTGCCAGCCTTGGTTCCTGCCAGCCTCCCTGCCAGCCAGCAACCCCACAACCATGCGGAAGCACAGCAAGCCTCAGCCATCTGTTGCCAGCCCTGGCAAGAGGGACAGGGCTACCATCCCGCCGCCTGGCCCTCACTCTGGTTCTGCTGGGGCTTCTGCAGCACGGGCTCGCTCTTCTGGGGCTGGGGCTTCTGCTGCTTCTGCTTCTGGAGGAGCTGATGACAAGCACTCCAGCACCAGCCACCTCCACAGCACCTGCACCCTTCACCCATGAGACTGAGCGACCAAGAGGAGTGCCAGATACTCATTTTTGTCTTATAGCTTCTTGTTAATAAAGTCTATTTTTGATTCACACACTTGCTTCATTTCTTTTTTTTAATAAAGTCTTGGTGGAAACTTTTAGAAATGGTTTAAGCCTTTGCATGCTTGTGGGATGGGTTGAGATAGCTGTGGGATGGGCAGGGATACCTGTGGGATGGGCAGGGATACCTTTGGGATGGGTTAGGATAGCAGTGGGATAGATAAACCTCCAGTGCAAGCATAGTGGGACTGTATGGTCCACCCTCCCAGGTGCCACACCTATCGCCCTTTATTATCAATAATAATGTAATAATTATCCACACATGTCAACACAAACACAACTCTTTCTTAAACACCCTGTTCATTGTAGGCCAACTAAACATACATGGCCCAATCTCATCCGTGTGATGAGACAGGCTGAAGGAAGTATCCATTAAGCATCTACCATCCTGTCTTGCCATTCCACTGCTCCAGCTGGGGAGTTGCACCAGTGTCCCAGGAGGTTGCGCTGCTTCTTCGCTTCACGTGAGACTCTGTTGTGGCCTTGCACATCCTCAGTGTCGATCAGGTTTCACCCTTGCCTCCATTCCCCAGGCTCCATGTCCCCATTGCCTTGCTGGAGGTCCACGAGCCTGTTCTGCAAGACTGGGTAGCGGGTGCGCATGAGATTGTGCAGGATGCAGGAAGCTTCCATGATCCTCCTCACGGTCTCTGGGCAATGCTGCATGGTGGTGAGAAGTATCTGGAACCTGTTGGCCAGGATGCCAAAGGTGTTCTCTACCACCTGCCTTGCCCTGGACAGCCTGTAGTTGAAGATCCTCTCTTCACGGGTGAGGAGTCTGGAGGTGTAGGGCTTCATGAGGTAGGTTGTGAGGGAGAAGGCGTCATCCCCCACAATGAAGTAGGGCACATCTTGTGTGTCGTTGGGCAGGGGTTCTGGATCTGGGAAGCCCACGATGAGGTTGCCTTCCAGCTCCTCCTTGAGGTGACTGGCGTTGTATACCTGGGCATCTGAAGATGAGCCATTGCCTGAAGCATCGATGTACATGAACGTGTAGTCAGCATCGACCATGGCAAAGAGGATGATGCTTAAGAAGCCCTTGGAGTTGAAATAAGTGGACCCCGACTTGGCTGGAGATTTGCAGGCCACGTTCTTGCCATCTATGGCTTCAATGGTGTGGGGGAAGTTTCACTTCTGATACCACTGCTCTGCAACTTTCTTCCCGCCTTCTTCAGTGGAAGGGTACTGGAGGAGCTCCTCCTTGTGTTCTTTGATGATGGCCTGTACCACTTCTCTGACCACAGTGCTGATGGTGTTGGATGGCACCCTCCAGCCGTACTGCATGCTCCTGTAGGAGGTCCCTGAGGCCAGGTGGCGCAGAGTGAGTGCCACCTTGAGCCCAGGTTCCAGGCTGGGCCGGAAGCTGGTGTTTGCCTTGGTCAACCTGGGTGTCAGCCACTGCACAACTCCGTCAAACATGGCTGGAGGCATCCTCATGAAGTTCTGGAATGCCCGAGTGTCTTCGTTCCTGAGCTCCACCATCAGCTTGTTGTACAGTCCGTCCTCTGCTCTTCTGGCAAACCATCTTCGGATCCAGACTCTTTTTGGTTGGCTCCTTTTCTTCTCGCAGTAGAGTTCACAGAGCCTGCAGATGGCTTCGCACTGTTGCAGAACGATGGTGGCTGCCGAACGGACTTTGTTACAATCCACGGTGGACATGACTGGATGCTGTGGAAGAGGAAGAGCCAGATGAAGGCTGAAGAGGTCTGCACCGCTGGGCTGCTGTTCTGAAAGTGTGATGCATGTGAGTTGCTCCCCCTTTTTATAGGCAGTATAGGTTTTCCGCTAGGCATCCTCTAGGCATCCTCTAGGCATACTGTAGACATCCTTAATATCTGAGATAGGTCCCCTCTGCGAACGTTTTTTCCATTTTAAATGCTTTGTTTCCGTTCTGCATCCACTAGGCATCCGTTCTGCATCTGTTCTCCATCCATTCCGCTTCCTCCCTACGTCTGGGCGGATGGAGTTGCGCGGATGCAGAACGGATGCCTAGCGGATATAGCGGATGCAGAACGGATGCAGAATGGATGCGTAGCGGATGCAGAACGGACAAACTGGATACATTTTCCACCCAAAAGTTTTAGGCAGCCCAAAACTTTCGGAGCGGATGAAACGTCAATAAACGGATGCTGGACGGATAGAGAGTAAGCAAAATGGAGGCAGTGAGTACATCGCGTTTTTGAACAGATGGCAAGGTTTTTTGTCCGTTTTACATCCTCTTTGCATCCGTTGGTTCAGTTTGACATGGGCTTAACTTTCTTAGGTAAACTTTATGACTTTATTAAAAAAGCAAAATGAACCAAGTAAAGTGTCTTAAGCAAAGATAAACTTAACAAGTACAACTCAGTCTCTGACACTATTTTCAGTCACTCTGAGTCATGTCCATGGTCTCAGCTATTCAGCGGGCAAGGACTGTGGAGGTGGCTTTGGCTTGAGTGCTGTCCTGAGGCACCATTGGGGTGCTTGGCCCCGAGGGTACAACAGGTGGTTGTGTGTTCAGGAAGCTATCCGAGAGCTGACTCAGATATCTGAGGTTGAGTGAGGTCCCGTGAGGTTGAGAAGCCCTTTTTCAAGGACTTGAGATGTCAGGCCCAATACTGATAACAGATTGTCCTTTGACGGGCTTGGCTGTGGGGTGGAGGAAGGAGGAGTGTAGTAGGACTGTCTGGTCTGCAGCTGGGTGAGGAGTAGCGTCTGTGGTGTGCGATGAGCCTGGGCCTGGACTGGGAAGTTCTGCTTCTGCTGTGGGAAGTCCTGGTAATTGCAGCCTTGGTAGGGGAGGGGCTGTTGAAAGCCGTGGAAGGGCTGTGACATCGCTTGGCATGGAGGAGCAGACCTGGACTGGGTAGGAGCAGCTTCAGCTGGGCCTTGAGGGTTGTGCAGAAATGCTGTGATCTTCTGCTTCATTACCTGGTACTGGGCCTCGGACAGGTCCCTCAAGGTCTGGCTCACGTAGGTGATGAAGGGCTTCTGGTCTGAGGATGGTATGTCGCAGTGGACCAGCTGAGAGAGAAGTTCTGTGCTGGTCTTCATTGTGTCCCTGATCTCTAACAACACACTGTGGTCCTGGCCCTCCAGTCTGCTTGTCTGCCTGAATCCTCTGGAGCTGCAGGTGGGGGTGGGTCGGCCTCTGGTGGCTGCTGCTTCTTCCTTCATTTGTGACAGCAGGGCATCATCCTCCACGGGATCCTCCAAGTCTGCCAGCATAGGGAGTGCAGCTGTTGGGGAGTCTCTGCCGTGGGACCCTCTGAAGTCACCTGCCTGGACAGGGTAGCTGGCTCCTGGCTGGAAGAGGACTGGCTGTTTGTGGGCTGTCTGAGGGAGAGGGGTCTCAGAGGGGTTGCTCCTCAGTGGCGGATCTGACCCTCCAGGAAACTGCACTTGGCCATGACATACATCTCCTGGTCAGTGAGCTTGACAGCGGCCTGCCTGGATTTCTTGAGGTGTAACTTGCCATACCAGGTGTGCATGTGCTTCCACCATCCAAGCAGTACTTCTGCAGTGTACCCCAGGCTCTCTGCCTTGTCTCTCCAAGCTGCCTGCTTCTTCTTGCTATCCTGATACAGTCTGTGGCCCTTTCTCCAGAGATACTCGTTCTTCCTCAGCCATTCCAGCACTTCATCCTCATGCTCCTCAGAAACGGTGTACTGTTTCCTCTCTCCCTTCTGCTTCCCTTGCCTCTTCCTCCCTTTGACAGGGGCTTCAGCAGGGCCTTCAGGGGCTTCAGCAGCAGGGCCTTCAGGGGCTTCAGCAGCAGGGCTTTGAGGGCCTTGGGGCTGGTCCACCACAGCAGCAGCAGCAGCAGCAGCTTCAGAGTCAGTACCAGGGGGTGGGATGCTGGTTCTGGCCTTCTTGCCAGGGCTTGAATGAGTAGGCACGGGCTTCCTCTTCTTGCCTGACTGACGAACCATGGTGTTCCTGCTAGATGTATGTGGCAGCATGTCTTTCCCCTGTATGCTGACTGCGTGCATGCTGCATCCTTTTATATCCATGGAGCTGATGCAATTCATACTCCCCGCATGCGCAGTGAACGCTTTGCATCCGATATACATCCGCGTGAGACCCCCTTTGTTTCCTATAGGCGTCTGTGATGCATCCGCTTCATCCGCTATGCATCTGCCTCTTCCGCTATGCATCCACTTCAAAATTCTACCCTGGAACCCCTTTGGATGTGTCATCCGCTTCCATCCGCTTTCATCCACTAGGCTTCCTATGAACATCCGTTTAACATCCCCGCTACATACTACCCATATCCGTTCTTTTCTGTTCTTTTCCGTTCTGTTTATGCATATTTTTGCCACTTTTGGGAGCGGATGACAACGGATGGAGCCACCCCCCAAAATTTTGCTCATCCGCTGTGTCCTTTATGCATACGTTTTGCATCTGTTGGCCAGTGGGACCGGGCCTTTACAAGCTAGTGCATGAAATAAGCAGTTTTAAAAAATGTTTTATCTGTTCAGTTCTCTTCAGTCTCCCTATCTTATTTGAAATCCCATTTCAATCATTTTTATTTTATTTTATTTATTGTATTATATTATATTTGCGCACACACTATATAGTAAGCTTTCAAAGAGAACATTCTCCTTAAGATTAATAAGGAATATCATTTTTTGTCCTGACACAGGTATAGAGTAACTGGCATTCTAAACACAGGTTTTACAAGACAGAATCACCACCATCTACCAAATAAATAGTCTGCTAGTAACAAGGCATTAAGCACTTACAAATCAAGACTCTTCCATCCAAGCATGGACAGTCCAGACAGATGGTTATATAATCTGAACCTACCAACACCATACTAATAAAGTTACCTAGGAAGATAATGAAACTTAATACTGAGCTGGACAAGCATTTGTCTGAAATGGTATAGAGTTTCCTGTCTGAACAGAGAGTTGTTCTAAAACAGGGGTGTCATACTCAAGCCCCTTGGCCCGTATCTGGCCCTTGGAGTGCTTAGATCTGGCCCACGGGGCTGCCTGCAAACAATGAAGGATAGTGAAGGACAAGTCCATAGTGCATGCAGCCCTCCCTCTGTTTCATTGGCAGAGCGCTGCAGCTACCTATGGCCCTCCCGAGTTCCATTTTTGCTGGCAGAGGGTTGCAGGAGGCCATCACAGCTGAAAATGGAGCTCAGGAGCTGTTTTCTCTGTGGGTCACCACAGGTGCCCTGACACAAGTGAGGTCAAGTTAGCCAGTCCCACCCTGGCCATGCCCACCCTGGCCCCCTGAGGTCAAACACAACCCTGATGAGGCCCACAATGAAATTGAGTTTGACACCTCGTTCTAGAATGTCCCTTCCAATTTTGTTCTTCTATATTCTGAGACTGAAGATGCAAGATTTAAAAAGCACAATTTAAAAAGCTATATGTTCCATGAAAAGGTGTCATAATACTGTATGATACCTGCAAACTCACTGGAACATGCGAAAGAAAATAAAGTTTGTTCTCAATGCACTGATTAAAATATTTTCAGTCTGTTTTTAGAAAGATGCAGATGGCACCTTAGAGTGCATTTTATACATTTCATAAAATGAGACACCTGGACAACTACCTTGTCTTATAAAGTCAAAGTAAGATCAGTCTGCAAGTTTTCAGAACTTCGCCCATAGAAATGCTGATTGGCAGAGAGATTCATTTGATTCTGATATAAATTTTTGTTATACAGCCAGCAAAATATATTAGCTGAAGTGTCACTCAAGAAGACCCTTTGCACTGAACAACTCATCTTTTCAATTAATGAAAACTGCCTGCTTCATCAACTCTTATCTGAGTAGATTAATAAGAAATATCAAATCATCACACAAGAATGGCAACAAAGGGACTGTTCCATCCTCACTTCCATTTGAATTAAGTAAAAATAAATTGGACAATTAAATAAAATTTTGCCCAGCTAGCTAAAAGATCAAATGATAGATGATAAGTATGTCCACAGAAACTACTCTTGGTAAGAATTCAAGCTTGATTAAAAGAAGAATTATCAGCCACTGAAAACTTCAGAACCAATTCTGGCAAGTTCAGGCCCAACACCTACCACTCCCCAAATAAAAATAACAATCAATTCCTGCCTGGCCAATAAAGTGGCAATTTCTGAAGAATTACAGGTGCTTCGTTTTTCTTTTTAAAACTTCCAATTTTTTCCCTTTCTATTGTGCTTTTATCATATTATTCTCTGTGTATGTGCATGTGTAAAAACTGTATAAGCGCATATAATTTTTTATATTGCTTTGAGAGCCCCAATGGAGATACAAGCAATTTATAACTAAATAAAGTCATGTGATCATATTGATTGAATTTTTTCTTGAGAATTCCATATAGTCACAGCATTATAACAATGTTGAACAAAGGCTAGGAATAATCCCACACATATTTCATTGAGTAGGATAGGATCTGTAACTCAGATCTGACCTATGATTTCAAAGATAAATATCAGGTGCAAACAATTCTATGTGCACTCAAATGACATGGGAATGACCTTAGATTTTTGGTGCAATTCTTCCTGATCTCATGAACATATTTCCCAATATAACATCTCAAGTTTCCCTCTCATCTCTTGAAATAAACCTGTGGCAGCTTTGTTGTCAACTTTCAGCCTTTTTATCCAATGTGTGTGTGTGTTTGTGTGTGTGTAAATAATAAAATTATCTAAATAAAATTTACTTAAGTTTATATTAATAAAAATGTACATGTGTGTATCTGTATGTACATACACACACACACACACCAACAACTCTGTACAGTTTTCTCATCTCATATATTTATATCCTGTTTCATTTATCTCTTGCTTTTCTTTAGGAGTGTGGTACAACATATGTCATTCTTTATCTCCCATTTTTCTTATCACAACATTCTTCCCGAGCTTGACCAACAGATTATGATTGGCCCAATCACAGCAAAATTAGATTTGAACCTGGTGTGCCCAGATTTATCCAAGACAGCAAACATTCTTGGACATTTTGGATTGTCTTTCATGTAGTCTAATATCACTGTTTTCAAGATCATATTGGGAAGAAGAAATATAAACATAAACAGCTACTGAAAGTGTCATGGGATTGGCAAAAGTAACTCAAGGCCACATAGCTTATTTGGCAGCAGTCCTATGTTGTTATTTTCACGAGTTTCCAAACTTTTCATAACTTTGGTAAACAAAATAAAATAGGGATTAAAAGTGCCCTCTCCAGTTTGACATTGAAGTTCATTTGTGGCTGAAATTTAATGGCAAAATTACTATTTTAAGACTTGTAATGCAAGTGTAATGTATTTTTATTTTTTAAATAGATTTTTTTGGGTAGATTTCTTTTTAATTTTATTTTTTATTGATTACCCCTTGATTACATTATGAGTTGGTGTTCTTTTATATTATGGTGTGTCCTACCTGCCATCAGAATGTGTGCTCAGGTAGCAATTTTTATCTCTCAAAAGCCATTCAACATGGATTTAAACTACTGTACAGTGCAGCTTTTATTACTGGGGCCATTATCTACACATATAAATAATTCACTTAATCTACTTTAAGATCTGCGATACACAGTAGCTCGCTGAAATGATCAATTTGGCCCTCAAATCCAAAGTTCACTATGAAAAAAAATGGAGCTCTGTATCTCATTTAACATAGAAAAAAATGGCTTGACAATGTTTGTAATCAGAATGAGGTTAAGAGAGATGAAAAGGTCTGTTGTCACTGTAACCTTTATTTATTGTTCAGTCTTTACTGAACACACTGGCGCACATGAAAAAAAATGAAATTCTGATATTCTCAAAAGAATATGTACAGGTTCTAATCAGTTCTGAAGAACCAGTAGCAGAAATTTTGAGTAGTTCGGAGAACTGGCAAATACCACCTCTGACTGCCCCCACTCCCATTTATCCTCTGCATCCTGAGTCCCAGCTGATTGGCTGGGTCTTCTTTTGTTGCCCTGCACAGCAGAATGGAGCTGGAAAGCAGGTTAGTGGGGTGGGGATGGGAGGGCATTTTGCAGTAACCTTCCCCCAGGAATGGGGAGGGAATAGAAATTTTACAGTATCCTTCTCCTGGAGTGGGGTGAGAATGGAGATTTTACAGTATCCTTCCCCTGCCACACCCACCAAGCCACGCCCACCAAGCCACACCCACAGAACGGATGGATGGATGGATGGATGGATAGATAGATAGATAGATAGATAGATAGATAGATAGATAGATAGATAGATAGATAGATAGACAGACAGACAGACAGATATGGATAGATAGATATAGATCACAGTCCATTCTGAATACATAATTGGAAAAAAGATTCTTGAAATTTAACAAGGTTGATACTGTATGGTGTCAAGCTAGTACAGAATCTAATTGTTTTGCTTCAGATATTGCAAAGCCCACCCCCAGAAGTTTCAGGGAAATGGATGAAATGCAACAATTTTCATAGTATGTATGATATTTCCTGTATTGAAATACTCTCTTTGGAAATCTTTTATAAAAAGTTATCCTACATTATTTCTTTAGTGACTGTGAATTAAGAATTTTACAGCAAAGCTAAAGCTTAGCTTCATCTCCATCCAAGGTAAGGTGGGATGACCATCTGAAATCTGAATGACAAATCACTCTGATCTGAGCAAATCTCATGAAGATTGAATCTAATGTTTTCCTTTTTCTTTAAATCATGATGCTTTATATAAAGTTGTAAAACACAGATGACTTTCATCCAACTTTTTCTTCTTTTTCTTTGAAGGCTTCTCATACACTGCCCAATGTCAATTAATAGAGCAGTATTCAGCAGGTCTTGACCAGTTCTGGAGAACTGGTAGTGAAAAATTTTGAGTAGTTTGGAGAAACGGCAAATACTACCTCTGACTGGAGATTTTACAGTCTCCTTCCCCCACCACGCCCACCAAGTCACACCCAGTAAAAAGTCACAACCGTAGTAAAAAAATGTGAATCCCACCACTGAGTAGTGATAGCAAATGAATGATGGTGGGTACATTGTTCTTTGAAGCAACACTTTTATCTACCAACCAATGATTGTTTTAACTCATGTTTTCTGATCTGCATATCATAAACGGGGAATCTTCAATATAGTTCCAGATCTAATCTATTCAGATCTATGTCACTTTAAATTCATCTGGAGAAGGACAAAAATTACTTCCTTGTGCCTTCTTTCCATACTCATGATCCACATTAGTCAACAGGGTGGTTCTTTCCCATTCAAAACAACGCCTCCTAGGAAAGTGAACATTAAGGTAACAAGGAATTAATATAATGTTGAAATCAGTATTCCAATTTCCACCACCATCACCACCTTAGAATGATTTGTAATTTCTTTGACATGTTCATTTTTTTATTGTTATTATTATTCCCCTACCCACCTACAGAGACATGGAACAAAACTAAAAGGATGACAATTTTTATTAAATAAGTAATACGGGATCAGATCAAGCAAGTATCCACATAGTCCACAAAGTTAAAAGAGAAGGCAGCCACTACAGTCTCCTAAGGGCAAATCCACGACAGCACTTAAAAATAGATTGATTCAATAGCTGAATCCTTCCTAATTTTTTAAAAAATTATAAATGAATTCTTGTTCACTCCACATCACTATACTAGAGGGTCTCCAACCTTGGCAACTTTAAAACCTGTGGACTTCAACTCCCAGAATTCCTCAGCCAGCTGACTAAGGAATTCTGGGAGTTGAAGTCCACAGGTCTTAAAGTTGCCAAGGTTGGAGACCCCTGTGCTAGACAGTTTTTACTAGAGGAGGTAAGGCAAGATGGAAATTCTCAAAAATTACTGACCTATATTATCTTAAAACTGTCAGCCATGGAATGTAGGTGTTCTGAGTCTCTGGGGCCTCTAGATTCTTGTTAAATGCAACCTAGTATACTAGTATCCTATGAGATGTGATGTGAAGTTTACTAGAACTGAACCAAACTAAAACCCAACTCATTAAAAGCAATAAGGAGGAAAGAGTGTGTGTGTCCATATTTGCCATTTTGTCAGTTATTATTCAAAAAGGATGACTGACATTCTATCTTGTTGCCATCACGTGATGTTTCATGATATTTTTTCCATTCATGGAGCTGTGGTGGACGTGGTCTACATGTGATGCATCCAGCCTATGGACCATCAGTTTGACACCCCTGCTTACTGCTACTGAAGAGAATCAGAGGCACAGCAGACAGTGCAGAAACAGGCCATGGAAAGTCCACCTTGCCTGCATAAGAATGATGAATGGTTAGATGCCTAATGGTAAGAGATAAACTGAGAGCCAGCGGTTCTCAGGGCAGTGATACCAAAGCCCAGAAAGACAAGGCGAAGATGGAAAGCAGCAGCAATAAGTTTGGCCTACTCTGGATATAAGACAAGAAATGTATTCTTGTAATAGCAGAAGACATTGAAGTTTCCAATATGGCTTCACTCAAGTTTATCATAAGTTTGTTTTTTTCTAACTTTATCATGATAAGCATTTGAGAAACTTTACCTCAGTTTGAGTCAAGTGAAGCCACATGCAGAGTTACTGGGAGCTGGAATTTATTGCTATTTGAGAGAAACTTGATATTCTTTCTAAATGTTAATAAAAATATATTGGTAATATATTCTTATGTAGGTTTGAGCCTCCACAGGAAAAGAAAGTAAATTTGTCCCAATCATAAAGCCAGGAGTGCCAATATTGCTTTGTGTTTTCCTTTATGTTAGCCATCACTCTGCAATCTCTCTCTGACTCACTTGTCCTTGTTCCGAAAACGATCCCTGGGAAATTACTTATGGTGCCTTCCCATGGGATTTAATTGAAGTGTGAAATGCTAGGGAGGCTGAGTGCTGATGACTTAGTGAAAGGCGGCTATTCACATGTGTCATTCAACCTCCTTATAAGTGAAGCTGCTACAATAATGTCTATGCAGGTTCTCAATTATCCAGGTTATGGTTGTCCCAAAGGTGCTTTTTCCGAAAGAAACCTGGACTTTCTTGGGTTTTTTTCATTGAAAATATTTGCTTCTCATCCAAGAAGCTTCTGCAGTTCTGGGACAGGTACAAGAATCTTGCCTCACACTCAATGAGAACAAGACCAAGAGAAGAAGAAAGAGATGGGAGAATGAGAATAGATGAAAATGAATTTTAAAAAAAAACAGCAGACAAAACCTTCCAATTGAAGAGAGTTGGAGCTGTGGAGTCCTTGTTGCCCTCTGATCAGTTGTTTGTTTGCAGATGTTTATTACTTGACTAGGTAACATGTGTTCATCAGATCATGAGCAAGGATAAGCACTGCTGATGCTATCTAGATAGGTCATGAAATGTCTGCAAGCAAACAACCAAGCTCAGAGAGCAACAAGGGCTCCCAGACAGAACATAGCATGGAATAATCCAACGGGCCACAAAAGGCATGAATGGACCTGAGGGTTTAGAAGTTATCCTGGCTTTCTGACAAATACAATTCAAGCCTTAGGGATCTGGCAAGTGTTCTTAGGTCAAATGTTTTCAAGAACAATGAATGCAAACAGAGCTCTGTGAAGTAAGAGTTCCTTCTTAAGGATTTCAGTTTTTCTAAACTAGGATAGGCTTTCCTTTGAGAAGGCCTAAGGCATGCATGAGGAGGTTATAAGGCATCTTGGTGCCTTTAAGGAATGCAGATGAATTGCAAAATTACCATCCTATTTTGAAGTTTCTGTACAGGAGACAGTCAGGGCTGGTATAAATAGGGTGTGGTGGAATAGGATTTAGCTTTGTGGTAACACTGAATAACTAAGATTGTTGTTTTCTTGTACATACATCATTTTACCTTCTATTTTAACTGGTGAAAACTTTACCTTTAAGAAAATATAAAGTTTTTTTTTTTAAATTAAATATTTTAAAGGATAAAGTTATACACTTGATTTTATCTTCCTTTCAGCAGCCAAGCAAACTGAAAACAGTTTCATTTAATGCCAGTCTAGACCAGGTTTTGCAAGCCTGCAGGTTAATTGCAAAAAGAGCTGCCTAAGAGCAATTAAAGTTAAAGTCCTACCAGATGAATAACTTGTCCTATTCATAAACATATGGCTGATTCTGGAAAAACAACTCGATTTCACTTCACTTGAAAAGTAGGTCTCGGTTCCCACACATTGTAAATAATGAACACCTTCCTGCAAGCATGTGCAAAGAACATTCCTACCTTTTTGTTCAGATATGTAAATGTTGCAATCAAATCCAGGAAGCTAATTTCTTCCTAATAGTAATCAGATGTTTAACCCCTGAATCTTCAGGAAAAAACAAACAAACAAAGCAGAACAAATAAACAGCAATGTTCTAGCAGGTGATGCTACTTTGCATTTTCATAGATTTTTCAGTTGACCTTTATTATTTGTTATTCCATTCTCACTCTCTTGCATATCTATAGTTAATAAATAGAGACCAGATATCATTATCCATGGCAAAGAATTTCACATATCTGTGGATTTGGCACATAATCCTGTTTTGAGGAGGATTTTAGAGGGATTTTATGTGCATGTATATTTTATTTCTTACATAAGATTGTCAAAAACTTGTTATCCATATTTTAATTCTCTGTGATTGTTATACTGAAGTGAAAGGGAAGAAATAATGATAGCCACATGCAGTGCTAGACTTAATTATATAAAAACAGGGTTTCTTAGAGTATTTGTATGAAATTAATAACTTTAAATTCAATCTACTCATCAATTACAGAATGACCTTTTGGGTTTTAGATTTTTGCTGCATTTACCTTTCTTGTCAAAACTGTTCATGAACAAAAGAGGTCAGTTCCTGATCTTCCCAGTGTAATGTATCAAATCCTGCTCAAGCACCTATGAAAGATGATAGTGAAGACCTATTTTTATATATTAATTATTATTATTACTCATGAGTATAATTCCTTTAGAGTTGGATATTGAGTAGAGTCAGAAGTATATATGACCAGGGGAAAAACAAGGAGGGAATGAAATTTATCATCTGATTTTGTAAATAGTACAGGAATTATTTCAAAATAGCTCATTTGTTTTGCAACAATGAAAAGAGTTGGGTCAGAAGTATTAATGTTCCTAAAATTAGGTTGTTTCTGTTCTATGACTAACCTAGTGAATGCCCATTAAAATCCATTTGGGCTTGGAGTTTCACTTGAATGTGCTCTACATTTTTACAGTGTTTTTAAAAAAAAAAATCAAAAGAGATGTAACAAAGGCAAAATCTGGGGTGGTATGATTCTTACCCAATACAATAACAAGACTGGGTTAGATAATGTGTTTGTCATTTAGAAGTTCTCAGGATTAAAACCGGAATCTTCAATCAAAGCTGGGGGGGAACCCTTTTTGAAAGCCTGGAGAGATGCTGATAGTTAATACAGACCACACATGGGCAAGTTATTGTATGTAGGATTTTCAACTCTGCGAATGTTTCCTTCTGCCCCTGATTTGCCATGGGGAGAAACAATCCTATGCCAAAAAGAGATGTGCTGCAGTCAGTGGTACATCAGTCTCACCACCTCCACATGAGACTGACAATCTCTATAAGAAATATCCTTCCCTAACCTGGAGCTTCTAAATGTCTTAAACTTCCATTCCTATTATTTCCATATGATAGAAGTAAAGCAATGTTGGAAAATGTTGAATTGAATGAATTAGCTGTCAATTGAATTGGTTATGTTCCTATGTTTCTAAATAAAAATGGTATTCCATGTACAGAAACAAATAATAAATATATCAAAATGTGATATTTTAAAAAATAGAAACTTCTTTATATTTAGGTTGCAGTTCTATAATTCGTTGGCCCAGGAATGATGCCTACTGAACTCAAGGATACTTTATATTTACTTACCAGATTGTGTGGTACATTACCCTGGGCTTCAAAGGTTTTTTTGTCCATACCATGGTAATAAGTTATTCTGTCCTCTAATATAATATTTATCTTGCAAGATTTTAACCCTAAAGCATGAAGTAGTTTCTTTTGCACCAATAGGTCTACAAAAGTAATGATGTGGTGTGACTATAAATAAATCACACTGACATGAAGTCATTTAGGGTGTTTTCTTGAAGCGAGCAACAACTAACTTGCTTATGCAACTGGAAGATTCCACAAACTATGACGTGTTTCTTAGAACCGGGAGGAAAAAAAAAAATCTATCTGCCTGAAAGCATCCAGGATCTTTATCTGAATCACCAACAGTCAGTGTTTAAGAAGCCTTAAGACTACAACAGCTATAATGCACTGCAACTGTGAGTGAATCATTCAAGTGTAATACCACCCAAGGCTTTCAACCGAATGGAAATAGTGAGGAATAACACATTTAATGGACTTGAGTTTAAATGGATGGATGGTTTTTGTACAGAAGGTCACAATTTGTATGGGGAAACAAATCTGAGAGCAGAGCTCCTACTTATATGAAATGCTTATGTTTGGAATTGGAGATTATTCATAGAGCATCTCTTAATCTGTTACATCAAAGTTGTCAAACTCAAGGAGCCGCCTTGGAAAAAGTGAAGGACTGGCTCATGGTGCATCTGCTACAGTGGTGGGATTCAAATTTTTTTACTACAGGTTCTATGGGCGTGGCTTGGTGGGCATGGCAGGGGAAGGATACTGTAAAATCTCTAGTCAGAGGTGGTGTTTGTCAGTTCTCCCAACTACTCAAAATGTCCCCTAGCGGTTCTCCAGAACTGGTCAGAACCTGCTGAATACCACCTCTGATCTGCCAGAAAAAATGGAGCTAATGGGGAATGTCCGTGGCCCTCCCTAGCCCCATTTTTTGCCTCATCACTTCCTGTAGCCCTGTCAGTGAAAATGGAGCTCTCAAGCTCCTTTTTCATTGGCAGAGAGCTGTAAGAGGCCATCTCGACACAAGTGACATTGAGCTGGCCATGCTCACCCTGGCCATGCTCACACGGCCCCCAAGATCCAACCTGATGTGACCCTCAACCCTGATGTGGCCCTCAATAAAATTGAGTTTGACACCCCTGTGTTACATGACTACAACAAAGAAGTATGAGTTTGGAACATTCTGATTCGATGTTCAACCTCTTTGTTTTTTAACCAGGGTACGACCAGTGTGAGGAAAAATGTTCGGTCTTTCACCTCAGTCCTTTACTTTCTCATTTAGAACCACTAACTATAATTGGAAGATTTTTAAAACGCCTTTGCATGTTGCAAATCATAATCACAATTGAGGTATTATTTGATTTTTCCTTCTGGGAAAGCATCAAGAGACTTTTTGCAAAACATAAGTGTACTGTGGATTCTCTAAGGCCCAACAATCTAAAAAGCTGGCTGTTCCCTCATATTAGGGGTGGGCACGAGCACTTTGGAGAAAACTATTTTCCACGTTAAAAAGAAACTTTCCATGATTATAGTTTGTGTTATAGCAATAAGTTTGGCACAAGGTCATTTGTCATTTGGATATTGTCCAGAAATTAAACCATTATTTGATTTAGTTTCAAGCTAAAAGCTAGGTATAATGCACTTGCCAAGTTTCTACAGTCACATGCAGAATAACAATTCTTTATTATACTTTCTGTTTGCATTTCTATCTTCTGGAGTTACAACAGAGAGGCAAAACTGGTAATGTTTTAAAAGGCATTATATGCCCCTAAACAAGAACATTTGAGAAGCTTTTACACACCCAGTGAAACTTTGAAGCTGCCTTATATAAGAGTTATCATACAATACACAACTCTCAGCACATTCCTCAGCTGATTTATATAGAAAGTCCTCAACTTAATGACCACAATTGAGCCAAAATTTCTGTTGCGAAGTGAAACATTTGTTAAGTGAGTTTGCCTCATTTTAAGACTTTTCTTGCCAAAGTTAAGTGAATCACCACAGCTGATAAATTAGTAACACAGTTTTTAAGTGAAACTGCTTTCACCATTGGTTCTGTTTGGCAGAAGGTCGCAAAAGGTGGTCACATAAACCCTGGACATGGCAACCATCATAAATATAAGTCAATTGACAAGCATCTGAATTTTGATCATGTGACCCTGGGGATGCTGCAATGGCCATAAGTGTGAAAAATTGTCACGAATCACTTTTTTCAGTGATGTTGTAACTTTGAATGGTCACTAAATGAACTGTTGCAAGTCGAGAATTATCTGTACATGTCTGTGCATAACAAGTGACCTGCTGTGTTTCACCCAGTCTATACGTGTACTTTTGGTTTTTCTTGCCTAAGTGTAGGGCTTTACTTTTCTCTACATTGAATTTCATTTTGTTAGATACAGCCCAGTGTTCTAGTTTGTCAAGATCCATCTGGATCTTGAGCTTATCTTCTTGGATGTTAGCTATTCCTGCCAGCTTAGTATCATCTGCAAATTTGGTAAGTTCCCCTCCTATTCCCTCATCTTAGTCGTAAAAAAAAATTGCAAGAAAAAAAAAACATGGCAAGAAAATTTGTAAAATGGAGCAAAACTCACTTAACAAATTTCTCAATTCGCGACATATATTTTGAGTTCAGTTGTGACCCTTAGAGCCACTGAAGGAGCTCCCAGTGAAGGAATCCAAGCACCAGATAGCCATCTATGACAGAAAGATGGGCAGCCCTGGTTTTAATGTATCATCCTTCTGAGCATGTGGTTATGATGTAATATAATGATGTGTGTTACATGCATAGTCTGTATACATATTCAGTTCTCATCCTGAACTGAAGATTTAACCTGGAAATAAGGAGAAACTTTCTGACAGTGAGAACAATCAACCAATGGAACAGCTTGCCCTCAGAAGTTGTGGGAGCTTCATCACTGGAGACTTTCAAGAAGAGATTGGACTGCCATTTGTCAGAAATGGTGTAGGATCTCCCGCTTAGGCAGGGGGGTTGGACTAGATGACCTACAAGGTCCCTTCCAACTCTGTTAATCTGTAATCATCCTAAATCCATGCTCTAAAAGAGAGTTGCTCAATAGATGCAGGGAAAATTGACCGCAGAAGAAGACCTAGCAATCTTCAAGTCTTCCCTTTGGGTTTTTTTTTTCTTTTAATTTATGTGTTTATTGTTTTTTATTTTGTCTGTCTTTTTTGTTTTCAGGGCTGTACCCTCTGAAATCTCACAACTTTTACTGCTCAGTGTACTTGAAGGACAGAGTGTATGGCAGGCATCTGAATTTGGGCTTGTTCAAATGCAGATTTCCCCCAACTGATAGCACTCCCATTGTAGTAACTCATGACTTAGAATGGTTGCCCAAATACATCTTTAGAGTGCAAAAACCTGATCAAAGTTAAAGTCTGAATTTAAAAGAAGAAATGAAAATGAAGGGGAAAATAAATAAAAAATGACTTCATTTCATTACTGCCACTACATTAACCCAGGAAGGAGTAGCAATAGCAATAGCACTTAGACTCATATACTGCTTTATAGTGCTTTACAGCCCTCTCTAAGTGGTTTACAGAATCACCATATTGCCTCCAACAATCTGGGTCCTCCTTTTATCCACCTCAGAAGGATGGAAGGCTGAGTCAACCTTGAGCCTGATGGGATTCGATCTGCCACGATCTGCCAAATTGTAGGCAGCCAACAGTCAGCAGAAGTAGTTGCAGTACTGCACTCTAACCACTGCGCCACTGAGGTTCTTATATACAGATAATCATCAACGTACAGACATAATTGAGTCTGCAATTTCAGTCATAAGTTATGGCAGTGGATCATGATGTGTCCATGCCCAATTTTACAACATTTTTTGTGGTGGATATTTAGCAAATTCCACCGGCATTAAGCAAACTGATTGTTATGCTATAAGGCATATTTTTTTGGAAACCAGAAGTAAATGCTGGTTTCCAGGAAAAATGTCATAAATTGCAATTGTGTGCCCATGGGACACTCCAAATGGTCACCTGACCATAATTGGGGTGGACTTTGAAACTTTAAATCTGGGCCGTTAGTCCCTTTTTAGGAGTTCATTGTAACTTCAAATGGTTGCTTAAGCCCATATCACAGTGGCCAACGGATGCAAAAAGGACACAGCGGATGAGCAAAATGTTCCGTCCGTTGTTATCCGCTCTCAAAAGGGGCAAAAATTTGCATAACCGGAGCGGATAACACGGACGCGGGGAGGATGCAGGACGGATGCAAAGCGGATGCAGAACGGAAGCCCAGCGGATGAGAGCGGATGGCGCAACCACAGGGCTTCTGGGGGGCCTCAGAGAAGCGGACGTGGAACGGATACAGTGGATGCACAGCAGACGCCGAACGGATGAAGCGGATGCACAGCGGATGCACAGCGGATGCACAGCGGATGCACAGCGGAAGCCTGGCGTTAATTGCGCATGCAGGGAGGATGCATTGCATCAGCCCCGCGGATATAACAGAAGCAGCTCGGAAACAGGTCACCATTCAGAGGAAAGACCTGCTGCCGGACACATTGACTGCCTGGCCTGCCCTGCCTGCCAGTCTTGCTGCCAGTCTTGCTGCCAGCCTTGCTGCCAGCCTGGTTCATGTCTGCCTGCTAGCCTTGGTGCCTGCCTTGCTGCCAGCCTTGGTTCCTGCCAGCCTCCCTGCCAGCCAGCAACCCCACAACCATGCGGAAGCACAGCAAGCCTCAGCCATCTGCTGCCAGCCCTGGCAAGAGGGACAGGGCTACCATCCCACCCCCTGGCCCTCACTCTGGTTCTGCTGGGGCTTCTGCAGCACGGGCTCACTCTTCTGGGGCTGGCGCTTCTGCTGCTTCTGCTTCTGGAGGAGCTGATGACAAGCACTCCAGCACCAGCCACCTCCACAGCACCTGCACCCTTCACCCCTGAGACTGAGCGACCAAGAGGAGTGCCAGATACTCATTTTTGTCTTATTGCTTATTGTTAATAAAGTCTATTTATGATTCACACACTTGCTTCATTTCTCTTTTTTCATAAAGTCTTGCTGGAAAATTTTAGAAATGGTTTAAGCCTTTGCATGCTTGTGGGATGGGTTAAGATAGCTGTGGGATGGGCAGGGATACCTGTGGGATGGGCAGGGATACCTGTGGGATGGGCAGGGATACCTTTGGGATGGGTTAGGATAGCAGTGGGACAGATAAACCTCCAGTGCAAGCATAGTGGGACTGTATGGTCCACCCTCCCAAGTGCCACACCTACGGCCCTTTATTATCAATAATAATGTAATAATTATCCACACATGTCAACATAAACACAACTCTTTATTAAATGCCCTGTTCATTGTAGGCCAACCCAACATACATGGCCCAATCTCATCCGTGTGATGAGACAGGCTGAAGGAAGCATCCATTAAGCATTTACCATCCTGTCTTGCCACTCCACTGCTCCAGCTCGGGAGTTGCACCAGTGTTTCAGGAGGTTGCGCTGCTTCTTCCCTTCACGTGAGGCTCTGTTGGGGCCTTGACATCCTGAGTGTCAATCAGGTTTTGCCCTTGCCTCCATTCCCCAGCCTCCATGTCCCCATTGCCTAGTTGACAGTCCACAAGCCTGTTCTGCAAGACTGGGTAGCGGGTGCGCATGAGATTGTGCAGGATGCAGCAAGCTTCCACGATCCTCCTCATGGTCTCTGGACTATGCTGCATGTTGGCGAGAAGTACCTGGAACCTGTTGGCCAGGATGCCAAAGGCGTTCTCCACCACCCGTCTTGCCCTGAACAGCCTGTAGTTGAAGATCCTCTCTTCATGGGTGAGGTATTTGGAGATGTAGGGCTTCATGAGGTAGGTTGTGAGGGAGAAGGCGTCATCCCCCATGATGAAGTAGGGCACATCTTGTGTGTCATTGGGCAGCGGGTCTGGATCTGGGAAGCCCACCATGAGGTTGCATTCCAGCCCCTCCTTGAGGTGACTGGCATTGTATACCTGGGCATCTGAAGATGAGCCGTTGCCTGAAGCATCGATGTACATGAACTTGTAGTCAGCATTGACCATGGCAAAGAGGATGATGCTGAAGAAGCCCTTGTAGTTGTGATAAGTGGACCCCGACTTGGCTGGCGCTTTGCAGGCCACGTGCTTGCCATCTATGGCTCCAACGGTGTGGGGGAAGTTCCACTTCTGATACCACTGCTCTGCAACTTTCTTTCATCCTTCCATCCTCCTTGTATTCTTCGATGATGGCCTGCACCACTTCTCTGACAACAAAGCTGATGGTGCTGAGTGGCACCCTCCAGCCATACTGCATGCTCCTGTAGGTGGTGCCTGAGGCCAGGTGCCTCCTTTTCTTCCCGTAATAGAGTTCACAGAGCCTGTAGATGGTTTCGCACTGTTGCAGAAGGATGGTGGCTGCCGAAAGGACTTTGTCACAATCCACGGTGGACATGACTGGATGCTGTGGAAGAGGAAGAGCCAGATGAAGGCTGCAGAGGTCTGCACCGCTGGGCTGCTGTTCTGAAAATGAGATTCAGGCGAGTTGCTCCCCCTTTTTATAGGCAATATAGGTTTTCCGCTAGGCATCATCTAGGCATCCTCTAGGCATCCTGTAGACATCCTTAATATCCGAGATATTTTTTTCCGCTTGAAACGCTTTGTTTCCGTTCTTCATCCGCTAGGCATCCGTTCTGCATCCGTTCCATGTGCGTTCCGCTTCCTCCCTGCGTCCAGGCGGATGCGAGTTGCTCGGATGCGCAGCGGATGCCTCGCGGATATAGCGGATGCGTAACGGATGCGTAGCGGATGCAGAATGGACGAACTGGATACATTTTCTGCGCAAAAGTTTTAGGCAGCCCAAAACTTTTGGAGCGGATGAAACGTCAATAAACGGATGCTGGACGGATAGAGAGGAAGCCAAACGGAGGCAGTGAGTACATCGCGTTTTCGAACGGATGGCAAGGTTTTTTGTCCATTTTACATCCTCTTTGAATCCGTTGGTTCAGTGTGACATGGGCTTTAAGAAACCAGTCATATGTGGAGGAGGACTTTTAAGTGGCTTATAAAAAGAAACAATTCTGCTGCTAGATTTCAATGACACCCAGCATTCATTGAGGGCAATATATCAAAAGTTCTACAGGGTCTGGAGCCAGGCCTTCCTTTCAAACATAGCTGTGTTGTACAAGCCACAGTGACATATGCACATCTTGACATATTGTGCAAAAGACTCAAATAATTTGCATACTGACATTGTGACACACGTCTCTCAAATATTTCAAAGTTTAACATAGTGAAGACAGAGGTTTTAACTCTCTGGCTTTATTTGAAAAGCAGTGGCAATTGGTGCTATGCAGTCTAACTAGATCTACTAGTTTTAATCTTTGGAGGATGCCTGGCCATTCTGAGCTAGCTTAATATGCCTCTGAAATGAAATCAGAAAGTCAGAACTGAGGAAGCTTTTTGGATGACAAGCAAAATGTCTTTAAGGGGAAAAAAAAATCCAGTTGAAAAGGCATCTTTGAGACAACCATGACCTGAATGACTGAAAATCTCCATAGACACTATGACATAAAATTTATGGCTTTGAGTTTGCCCGCTATGGATTCCTGAATAGCCATTCAAAATCAAACAGTTTCTTGATTCCTGAAGTTAAAAGCAGTCATGTATTTGGATGAATTAGGATAAAATACCTGTCGACCTCTCTCATGTAACTTCCTTACTAGAAATGTTGAGCTCCTATCATGCATGATGAATTCTGACAGATTTCATGTGATCTGTATGTAGATATATATAGAGAAAGAACATCTCAGTTGGTCAAAAATTATCATAACATCATGTATGTATACATAGTTGTTGTTTTTTTAAATTCAGGGCCTGGGCTTATAGAACTCATTGTGAACAATTTAACAGTATTTTGCAGAACATGGCAAAGCAAAGTTAGCTTTAACCCTGGATCTCTTTTGGTCAATTAATCTGGTTAGTTTATTATTCAATGTACTGTGCAAATGTAGACAAATGGATTAATTCCACAATGAGGGATATTGTACCAACCTTGCCTGATATAGCACAGGTGAAACACGTCATTCCCTGCTTCAAACATAAATCATATTAAATATGTTGACATCTGTTGACTAGGAGCTTCACTTAATATGGTGATGGGTGATATGGGCAAGAGTCACCAAAAATGGTGGAGCTTTTCTGAAGTATGGACAGGATGGGATAAAATGTTTTGTATTTCTCACTTTTATTTTGGGAGATATTGGTGTGACTTTTATTATTTTTTTTCCTTTAATCAATGTCAAGCCTGTTTTAGGACTTGTAATACAGCTTTCATGTGTTTCCCACATCTACCTTAGCAGAGGGAAAAGGTGTCACCAATTTTCAGCAATGGCAGCAGAAAGGGCACTGGGGCAATGCCATTCCTAAATGAAATTTTCACAAGGGAAAAAATGCCCACTAATTCAGTTGCTCCAGTTGAGTTTCCTGCACATGGCTTGCCCATGCCAATGAATAAACTTCTTACACATTTAAGTATAGAGCTCTGCATTTTCCAGTGTATCAGTGTCTGGAGAAGTTCTGTCATTGACTGTGAATAAGAACAGTATTTGGATAGGAGCTGCTTATCAACACATCAGAATTCCCACAGGCAAGGCTGTAATTTATTAAAAGAACCAGGAAATAAAAATGATAATCCAGAGAGTCACACTTTCCCAAGGTCCAGAGATTCATTTAAAATAGAACAGAATATTTCAAAATTTGTATTCTGGTCCCAAACACTGTATTGTATTCAGTATTTATTTTAAAGAATTTATACCTAACCAATGCATTATAATTTAAGGTCCTAGATCTTTGTCAAGCTAAAAGATGCCCAACTGAATTCCTTTGTCAAAGGTATTCTGCAGGCTTCTGAGATCTGGAATACATCTTGCACAGCATGTAAATCAAGGAGATGATAGTCAGTGTTCCAGACTTTTAAAACCTCTTTGGTGATGCATTTAATCCATTCATTTTCTCTGTTTCTGTCTATCCCTACATAATACTGGTTAATTGTTTCATCCATCTAATGCACAAGTGTTTGATGAAATTCAATTTACTGGTGTTTATACAGCATGCCTGTGACCTTTGTTGGTATGACAATTTATTACTTGATCTGTTAAAACAAGTATGGCAAACCTTGAACTCAAAGAAGCCAGAATATAAAGCAGACCCCTTTTACTTAAACAGTGTCAGCATAATTCTCATAGTTGCAGAAATCAAAGACAAATACTTGTAGACTTCAGTCCTCCACCAACAGAACTGAAAATAAAGATACCTTCATTCAGTGTATAAGACTTATCTCATCTTGTTTCTGAATGCACAGCTCCCTGCTTAGCCATAGCTTGAGTGGATTGAGGTAAATCTACTACTGAGGTTCATAGAAAAAGTATATTATCTAATCTCTATCAGTTGTATTTCAAACCCAGGAATGCTTTGGAAATAACATTTGTCACTTGAATGTAAACTTTCACTGGAGCTTGGATGAGGAGAGTGCACCAGTGGTGGGATTCAAATTTTTTTACTACTGGTTTTGTGGCTTGGTGGGCATGGCAGGAGAAGGATACTGTAAAATCCCCATTCCCACCCAACTTGTGGGGGAAGGTTACTGCAAAATCCCATTCTCTCCCCACCCCACTAACCTGCTTCCAGCTCTGTTTTCCTGTGTAGAGCAACCAAAGAAGACCCAGCTAATCAGTTGGGACTCAGGAAACAGAGAATAGATGGTGGGATTCAGCCAGTTCGCACCACTTTGGGAGAACCAGTTGTTAACTTTCTGAGCAGTTTGGTGAACTGGTTGTTGGAAGAAATCATTAGGGCAGAGAACCAGTTGTTAAATTATTTGAATCCCACCACTGGGTGGGGCCAGTCAGAGGTGGTAATTGCCGGTTCTCCGAACTAGTCAAAATTTCCGCTACCAGTTCTCCAGAACTGGTCAGAACCTGCTGAATACCATCTCTGGAGTGCACCCATGTTCACTGCATCTGGTATTTTTGGAAGTGTTTGTCAAACACGTTGGTCTTATACAACAAGGGTCCCCAAGCCCTAGGCCACAGACCAATACCAATTGAGTGAAGCTTCAACTGAGCATGCACAGTTGCATGTGAAGCCACAGAAATTTGGTCCTTCATATCTCAAAGGTTGGAGACAGCTGTTCTACACCACTTGAGAGGATTAAGGGTACTTTGGTAGTTTGCTCCTATCTGAGAGAACTGCTCCAGTTCGTGTTAACATAAGGGAAAAAGAAAGGCCCAGGCCTACTTTAATGTGGGCCTAGTCTCTTCTGACATATTACTTAGTGCCTCTGTGAAATTGCTGTGAGAGAACACCCATCAATTTAGAGATATCATCAGAATAATTGGGACACTGAATTATGCATAATTATCCTAGGTTCAGCTGGGGATACAGTGGAAGTCTTGAATTTTCCTGGAGGCCGTCTGAATGGGGAAGAACAAGCTCTGATTAAATCAGCAAAGTGGAGTTGCTGGTTATCAATAAACACCTCACATAAACACAAATAAATATCAGTCACTGAAGTGACTGATCAGCTCAGAAAGAGCTGATCTATGACTTTGGGTCTTGGATCTTCCTACAAGCATGGCTATGCTTTAACTAGTAAGTCAATTGTGGTCCTACCTGGAATGGAAGGTCTTGGAAGCAATGATTGATTATCTGCTATCAAATTCTCCAGGATGATTTGTGCCCACATTGATCCTTTGTGTCTTGGTAAGGTGCACCTAAATCCCTGTAATTAAATCTATTCATTGTGCTATTCATCTTTTTCTCTTTCCTTCCATGATAACAATAGGTGGTGCTCTTATCACCACACAATTTGATAACTTCATTGTACACTATATAGGGATGTCTTTGAATACAACATTGAGTTATGACTGGTGCAGAATGTGTCCACCAGATTTCAAGTAGGAAAGAAACTACTGGGCCCAATTCCAAGTGCTAGCTATTACTCTAAAGCATAGCAGTACTGGGACAGGGACCATCTGATCCAGTCTGAATTTGCCCAGAAGATAGGCTTAAGCTCTTTTGGAGAGTATCGTGCATTTTATTATTATATAGTAAGCTGCTTGGCATGCCTCCTTTACATCCATTTTGGTATTGTGTTCCAGCCAGAACCTTGGATTTCTGTGGTAGTAATATTATTGAAACAAACAAACCTTTTATCACATTCAAAACAGGTAATACTCAGGACTTGGAGATAAAAGAAATGTTTCAGGCTGGAGAAGCAGTATTTGCTTTTCAGATTATTTTATGTCAATGTCAAGGTGGATGAGGGCCCACATTTCTTGGCAGAAACAACTCCTTGTTTCTTCTTCAGCTTTTTCTCAGATGTACTTAAGATCTATACTATTGTTTGTTCATGTGGACATACTTGATAAATTTTTACACATTAACATTTTCACTACTTTCTAAATGCTGTAAGATAAGTACAGTCTGTCTGTCTCTCTGTCCCCAACTTGCTACAGATGTTTCTATTTGACCTTACTTTCTTCTGAAGCAAACAGAGTACAGACAGAAGTCTCAAATTCATTTCCACCAACCTTTATGGCAGAATTCTTTTAGGGTTCTGACAAAGAATGAAATGTTTCATCCAAACACATTTTAAGTCAGTGGTTGCCAACCGGTGGGCCGGGGACCACTGGTGGTCTGTGAGAAAATTTTGGTGATCTGCAGAGAAATGCCCCCCCCCAAGCACTCCCCCAAAGCAATTAATCCAGGCTGTGTGGGAACACAAGGTTGCACCACCCACATGGCCTGCTCACCCCCTGGTCCCCACCTTTCAGCTAAGCATGAACCTTACTTTGAGTAGAGCCACGCGAGCTGGAACTGGAAGGTAAGATCAACATCACAGGAGGGAAATCTGCTCCGAGGTAGCTTGCTGATTTTGGTGGGAAAGTCGGTCCCGTATTTCAGAGCTGCAGTAGTCACAAGACTGGCCCTTTGGTCATCCCAGAGCAGCTCCTCCCGTCCGTAGCAGGCCGGTACACCTGGATTGAGGAGCAGCTGATCTGGGATGACCAAAGGGCCAGTCTTGTGACTACTGCAGCTCTGGAATATGGGATCAACTTTCCCACCAATGTCAGTCAAAATTCATATTAGTGGTCCACAGGATTTAAAATTATGAGTTTGGTGGTCCCTGAGGTCCAAAAGATTGGCAACCCCTCTTCTAAATCATTTCTTCAAGTGTGCAACTTTATATTAAACCCAGACTGGTATACACACCAGGAGGAGAAGGAGGTAGAGACTATTTCCAGCTATTTTTCCTCCGAGTGCACAATATAATCCAAGTACACTGGAAGCTGCTATTCCTTCTTAGCATATTTCCAATATGTACATATGATAGATTTAATTCAGATACTTGAAACATGAGACTATAGTTCAAACTGTATATTTCTGGAACTTAGAATAAGAAACCTCTTTGATAAGGAATGAGGACATCATGGAACAGAAAGGATTTCTTCTTTTCAGTCTGGCCTTATCATAAAGAAAAAGTTTTCAATACATTTCTAGCATTCCTCTGCCCTGACAACTACCTCACAGCTGTGAGGCATGCTTCACCATTTGGAACCAAATTGCTATACTCTTGCCAAGGAAAAGGTTGTTTGCTGTTGATTTATGCATGTCTAATGTTCCCCACAGTACTTTGACATATGGAACTGGCTTGCTGAAGAATGGTCATCAGCACTTAAACTGAAATCATTTTATTTACTACAGTTAATGTCATTTCCTCTCCCTCCATCTGAGCTAGGATGACATCATCTTTGGAGTGCCAGCTACTGGTTGGCATTTTCAAAGGTGTAGGCTGGGAAGGAGTTCTGCATGCAGAACACCACTTATGTTGCTATTTCTAGACACTCTTCAGATAGCAGCTGTTAAAAAAAAATTAAGTCCATCCTGAAGGGTGGATGAAAAGAGTAATCACCTTGCAGCTCAATCAGAAGTTTGCAGTGGAATTAGGTGTCACTTCTGAGATTTGTTCAACATTCAGCGGCTCTGTACTTCAGTGGACTTTATAACCCAGTCTGGCCATCTATTTTATTTAGTCATTGGACGATAGTTATGATCATGAAGAGGTTGTGTGAAGGCTCTTATTGCCTGGCTATGATAACATTTATGAATTGTAATGTTCTTTTCTCAGCTGCTATACATATTTAATTTTTAGTATTGTGATGTAATTTGATTTTTAAGTGATTTTATGATTCAAATGCAATAAATAAATAAGGGTAAAGTTTCATTCTCTGAGCTTGTGGGTTGGTTCTTGAATGTTTTATTACCAGGTTAGGTAGCATCTTCAGTGGAGTTCAGTTTACTCTAAACTTTAAACCACACTCTGCTGAAGATGTTACCTAGCCTGGTAATGAAACATTTGGAAACCAACCCACAAGCTCACAGAATGAACCTTTACCTTTATCCTACATCCGAACTACAGATATTTGCCACTATTGCAAATAGATATTGCAGAGAGATATAGATAGATAGATAGATAGATAGATAGATAGATAGATAGATAGATA
>BLBF01000010.1:24765358-24785126 GCA_015471245.1 Laticauda colubrina | reverse complement strand
ATAGATAGATAGATAGATAGATAGATAGATAGATAGATAGATAGATAGATAGATAGATAGATAGATAGGCAGGCAGGCAGGCAGGCAGGCAGGCAGGCAGGCAGGCAGGCAAGCAGAAATTTACCTGCAACAAATAAAGGAATGAACTTGATTAGATCTCACCGTCTCACCTCTTCTCAGGCTCAAGACCCAAGAATAATACACCAAGTAACTTATGAGCAGTTCTTTATTGCTGTTTGCCTATGGACAGAATCTTGCCAGGCTAAAGCAACTATCTGCAGAACAATTAGATAAACTCTGTGAGCCACTGGTTGGGTGGTCTGCCTTCACCCTCTTCTGGCCTACAAAAGTTTCCAAACTGCACTGTCTCTTTTGCTCTCCAGGACTCCTGCAGATTGCATTCCACTACATCTCTGGGCTTGGGTTTGACAGATAATTACATAAATAAATATAATTCCAAGGTGCCCACAACCAGTGGTTTCAGGATCTGGTTGATGGCTAACATACTTAATCATATATACATCTTTTTACTGATCTACAGAGACCTCTGACCTTGGCCAAACTGGGTAGCTATTAGAGATAGCAGCTGAAAAACCACCGGAATATTCTGAAGAAAGTAAAATGATGTGTTTCCACCTAACATTCCTGCCCCACAAAGAATGAAAAAGAAGACAATGTCTGAATAGCCACAAGCAACTGGCACTTGGTGATATTGGCCAGATTATGAAGAGATAGATGATCACGAATAATTTATCTGGTAACCAGACAGAGTAATTTTAGAGCATTCAAGTTAATCCCAAATGCAACAACATTCTACAGATGCACGTATTACATGTCCTATCTCATTGGAGCAATCATCTAAATAAAGTTATTTTTTCCCTGATGAACACATATATTATTTCACTCAACAGCAGACCTGTTCCAGAGAAGTGGAATAGGAATTTTTTTATCTACATTAATGATAAACTGTTTAACCTGAAAAAATAATCTGCAATCATTTGCTTAAGCCCATGTCACACTGGCCAACTGATGCAAAAAAGACACAGCGGACGAGCAAAATGTTCCATCCGTTGTTATCCGCTCTCAAAAGGGGCAAAAATTTGCATAACCGGAGCGGATAACATGGACGCGGGGAGGACGCAGGGTGGATGCAAAGCGGATGCAGAACGGAAGCCCAGCAGATGAGAGCAGATGGGAGCGGATGGCGCAACCGCTGGGCTTCTGGGGGGCCGCAGCAAAGCAGACGCGGAACGGATACAGCGGATGCAGAACGGATGCACAGCGGATGAAGCGGATGCACAGTGGATGCACAGCGGAAGCCTAGCAGATGCCTGGCGTTAATTGCGCATGCGGAGAGGATGCATTGCGTCAGCCCTGCGGATATAACGGAAGCAGCTCGGAAGCAGGTCACCATTCAGAGGAAAGACCTGCTGCCGGAAGGATTGGCTGCCTTGCCTGCCCTGCCTGCATGTCTGCCTGCAAGCCTTGCTGCCACCCTCCCTGCCAGCCTCCCTGCCAGCCAGCAACCCCACAACCATGCGGAAGCACAGCAAGCCTCAGCCATCTGCTGCCAGCCCTGGCAAGAGGTACAGGGCTACCATCCCGCCCCCTGGCCCTCACTCTGGTTCGGCTGGGGCTTCTGCAGCACGGGCTTGCTCTTCTGGGGCTGGCGCTTCTGCTGCTTCTGCTTCTGGAGGAGCTGATGACAAGCACTCCAGCACCAGCCACCTCCACAGCACCTGCACCCTTCACCCCTGAGACTGAGCAACCAAGAGGAGTGCCAGAGACTCATTTTTGTCTTATAACTTGTTGTTAATAAAGTCTATTTTTGATTCACACACTTGCTTCATTTCTTTTTTTTAATAAAGTCTTACTGGAAACTTTTAGAAATGGTTTAAGCCTTTGCATACTTGTGGGATGGGTTAAGATAGCTGTGGGATGGGCAGGGATACCTGTGGGATGGGCAGGGATACCTTTGGAATGGGTAATAGCTGTGGAATAGATAAACCTCCAGTGCAAGCAAAGTGGGACTGTATGGTCCACCCTCCCAGGTGCCACACCTATGGCCCTTTATTATCAATAACGATATAATCAATCATCCACATATGTCAACATAAACACAACTCTTTATTGAACGCCCTGTTCATTGTAGCCCAACCAAACATACATGGCCCATTCTCATCCATGTGATGAGACAGGCTGAAGGTAGCATCCATGAAGCTTCTATCATCCTGTCTTGCCACTCCACTGCTCCAGCTGGGGAGTTGCACCAGTGTCTCAGGAGGTTGCGCTGCTTCTTCGCCTCACATGAGGCTCTGTTGGGGCCTTGCACATCCACAGTGTCGATCAGGTTTTGCCCTTGCCTCCATTCCCCAGGCTCCATGTCCCCATTGCCTTGTTGACGGTCCACAAGCCTGTTCTGCAAGACTGGGTAGCGGGTGCGCATGAGATTGTGCAGGATGCAGCAAGCTTCCACGATCCTCCTCATGGTCTCTGGGCTATGCTGCATGTTGGTGAGAAGTACCTGGAACCTGTTGGCCAGGATGCCAAAGGCATTCTCCACCACCCGCCTTGCCCTGGACAGCCTGTAGTTGAAGATCCTCTCTTCACGGGTGAGGTTTTGGAGGTGTAGGGCTTCATTAGGTAGGTTGTGAGGGAGAAGTTGTCATCCCCCACGATGAAGTAGGGCACATCTTGCTTGTCGTTGGGCAGCGGGTCATCGATGTACATGAACTTGTAGTCAGCATCAACCATGGCGAAGAGGATGATGCTGAAGAAGCCCTTGTAGTTGTGATAAGTGGACCCCGACTTGGCTGGCGCTTTGCAGGCCACGTGCTTGCCATCTATGGCTCCAACGGTGTGCGGGAAGTTCCACTTCTGATACCACTGCTCTGCAACTTTCTTCCATCCTTCTTCAGTGGAGGGGCACTGGAGAAGCTCCTTCTTGTATTCTTCGATGATGGCCTGCACCACTTCTCTGACAACAAAGCTGATGGTGCTGGGTGGCACCCTCCAGCCATACTGCATGCTCCTGTAGGTGGACCCTGAGGCCAGGTGGCGCAGAGTGAGTGCCACCTTGAGCCCAGGTTCCAGGCTGGGTGGGAAGTTGGTGTTTCTTTTGGTCAACCTGGGTGTCAGGCGCTGCAGAACTTCGTCAAACATGGCTGGAGGCATCCTCATGAAGTTCTGGAACGCCCGAGTGTCTTCGCTCCTGAGCTCCACCATCAGCTTGTTGTACAGTCCGTCCTCTGCTCTTCTGGCGAACCATCTTTGGACCCAGACTTTTTTTGGGTGGCTCCTTTTCTTCCCGTAGTAGAGTTCACAGAGCCTGTAGATGGTTTCGCACTGTTGCAGAAGGATGGTGGCTGCCAAAAGGACTTTGTCACAATCCACGGTGGACATGACTGGATGCTGTGGAAGAGGAAGAGTCAGATGAAGGCTGCAGAGGTCTGCACAGCTAGGCTGCTGTTCTGAAAGTGAGATGCAGACGAGTTGCTCCCCCTTTTTATGGGCAGTATAGGTGTCCCTTTGCATCCTCTAGGCATCCTCTAGGTATCCTCTAGGCATCCTCTAGACATCCTTAATATCCAAGATAGGTCCCCTCTGCGAACATTTTTTCCATTTTACATGCTTTGTTTCCGCTAGGCATCCGCTAGGCATCCGCTAGGCATCCGTTCCGCTTCCTCCCTGTGTCCGGGCAGATGCGAGTTGCGCGGATGCGTAGCGGACGCCTAGCGGATATAGCAGATGCGTAATGGATGTGTAGAGGATGCGTAGCAGATGCAGAACGGATGAACTGGATACATTTTCCGTGCAAAAGTTTTAGGCAGCCCAAAACTTTCTGAGCAGATGAAACGTCCATAAACGGATGCTGGATGATAGAGAGGAAGCCAAACGGAGGCAGTGAGTACATCGCGTTTTCGAATGGGTGGCAAGGTTTTTTGTCCGTTTTACATCCTCTTTGCATCCGTTGGTTCAGTGTGACATGGGCTTTACCTACATTTCTTGCCTAAGATGTAAGATTCATGGCTCAGTAATACAATTAATTTCCTCATTAACTCTCTTAGAAATGTTTTCAAAGAATGTGTCATTTTCACATACGGAAATAAACAAGTTAATTATACAACCAGGAATGTCAGTTACAAATCATGGCTGGGCATCCTATTTCATACTAATAAGACATTGGAATGGGGAATTTGTTCAAAATTTACACCCAAATGATGTACAGCTTTGTACACCTTACAGGAGCCTGTAGCAATTCAGGAAAGCAGAACAAAAGAAATTGAGACATAGCTGAGAATGCTGGGATAGGAACATAAAATAGTCAGAATCTGTTGCCTTTCCCATATTTTGGAAATATGTGTTTCTGAGAAGAAGCCCAGAGTCCTTTTCTTTTTTTTCCTGACAAGCCAATCCTGAACAGTGCTATTTATTTTTAACACTGTTAAAAATATGGCTGTATTTGCAGCCTTCTGGTGTTAAATTATTCCAGTAGGCTGAGTGAATCAGAACTTCAGAACAAGTAGCACCACCTATTGGCCAAAATCAGCTATTAGTTTCCTGTAGAGTCTAGATAAGTTTATAAATGAAGCAAATCATCTGGAAATCCTTAAAAGATATTCCTCAAGTTTGCTTAGGTTCAGCATAGACAGTTTTTAAAAAGGGATACAGCACTATTCGAAACTCTCAGCTAGCATAGTGAGAAGTTACAGGTGGATCTGTCAAAAATCTTTGGGGTGAAATTGAGATAGTGAGGTCTTCAACAGCGGGAAAAGCTTATCGACAGAATGATGAGGGAAAGCATAAAGTCACCATTTAGCATCACTGCTTCCAATTTTCACCATCACTTCTGCCAACCTTGAAACACAGAGCACATTAGTGCTCCTTTCAGCTGACCAACAAGAATGTGCAAGCAAACAGCATTACTCACTATATTTTTTCTAGGTGACCTTAGATCCTAGAGTTTTCAGTGAGAGACAGAGAAAGAGAGGGAGAAGGAGAGGAGGAGGAGGAGGGAATGAAAGGGAGAAGGAAAGAGGGAGGGAAGGAGGGAGAGAGAGAATGAGAGAGAGAGAGAGAGAGAGAGCCAGTTTTCACATGAATCACATCATTCAATCTAACACTCAGGTGACAAATAGGTTTCTAAATCAATATCAGCTATATATCTTTCCAAAAGTTAGGATAAATGTTTCAGTATATTAAACTGTGTACTTTGGGAAGTGGGGGAGTTTTGCAGTAATGTCTGATAACTGATTAAATCACTTCCACACACACACACATACCGGTACTACAGAGTTTTGTGGTACAACCTGTATGTAAAGTACAATCTGTAGAAGCTGTTATTACTTTTGAAATATTCAACAAGGTTTTGGATCCAAAAGCCATTTCTCCCATTGTTCTGTTTTGAATCATAAATATTCTCCTTGATGGTTTTGGATATGTTTAGAACCAGGTCTAGACCTATGATTGAATGATGTCTATGGAGATTCTCAATCATCCAGGTCATGGTTGTCCCAAAGGTTCTTTTTTCAAGAGGCAACTGGACTTTCTTGTTTTTCTTTGAAGATGTTTCACTTCTCATCCAAGAAGCTTCTTCATCTTTGGATGGTGGGGAATGGAAGGGTTTATACTCCTTGCAGATAGCTGATCATTTGCATTCTTTTATAGAGTCATTGAGGACACTTGGAGGTTTATCTGTGTCTTCAGGGTTACTTGAGCAGTCGATTGAATGATGGGGTTCATATGAAAATGGGGTCTCTGTCTCTCTGTGTCTCCCTCCCTCCCTCTTTCCCTCTCTCCCTCCTCCTTCTCTCCTTATCCTCTCTTTCTCTGTCTCTCAATGAAAACTCTAGAATTTAAGGTCACTTAGACAAAAATACAGTGAGTAATGCTGTTTGCTTGCACATTCTTGTTGGTCAGCTGAAAGGAGCACTGATGTACTCTCTTTTTTCTGTTTCAAGGTTGGCAGAAATGATGGTGAAAATTGGAAGCAGTGATGCTACAAATATTTGCAGAGTGTAACGCATGCAGTTTAATGCAACTTTCACCAGTACTTTCTTTTATTCCTGCACTCTCTGTTTTTTCTTCACGATACAGATGGTTCCATGTTCAATATGTTGCCATCATTTATTCATCATCAGCTAAACATATATGTGCTGATGCTAACCTGCTTGCCTTACATGAGTAGAATACTCCAAAAATCTCATCCAGTTTCATGAAAGTGTTATTTTCTTAGGAGGAAAGTGTCTGTTTTTCTACCTTTGCTTTAAAGTTTCTTCAACATTTATCTAGGTAGCATTTAAAAGCTTCATTTTTATTGTTACAAGGTGCCAAAGGATACTGGTGTTTTTTTCTCCTTTTCTTTTCAGTTATACAGCTTTCTACAACCTTCCTGGCTGGCCAGATTTGAGAAAGCTTCACCAGAAAAATTCCCCTCTGGTAGAAGCATGGGAAGCCAAAGAGGTTGTAACTTGCCAGGGATCCTACAAAGAAATCTCACACACACACACCTGAGTTATTTTACAAAGAAATCTCACACACACACACCTGAGTTATTTTGCAATAAAACTAACTTCACCATATCCATAAGAATTTAATCATAATCATCCACAGCAATTTAATCACTCTTCTTTCTCAAAAAATTAAAGCAATTTCTTTCCCATCAAACTGATTAAAAAGGGAGCAAAACTGTTCAGCACAGCATTATTCTTCATTATGCATGGCCTGGTCTGACCATTTTTGCAGCCTGCTGATTCAAGTCAGGTACTTTTCCGAGTCTACTAATTGTGATTAAGTGACATAGTCTGCCAATCCAGCCGAGGAAGAATCAGTCATTGCTACTGGTTGGAGCTCCAGCTCAAAATAGTCCAAAATAGCAGGGGCTCAGGAGGAATGGCCAGGGAAAGTTAATGTTACTTCACCCTCGGCTGCCTAATGGTACATCTGGGCCTGTATGAGCTAATTGCCCTTGTTGTCAATAATTATCCCGTCTACATTGCATCTGCCTTTGAAGGTACGGGCTCCAGCTAGTTTTCTGGAGTCTTTTCTCCAGAATGACCAATCCCAAATTGTCGTTCCAGGAGCTGTAAGCAAAAGAAAACTTCATTTCTTGTACATACCATAACCATCCAGATAATTAAGATATTTTGCATCATAGAAGTGAGTTCGTAGCATGAGATGTACTTACTTCAAAGGGTTGGGAATGGCAAGGATGGCAAAGAGGATGCCACACAAACTTTTATAAAGGTTCTTCAAAGATTCTTTCATTTAATTCTTTCATTTAATGTTTTCAGTCAAGTTCTTAATTGAGAGTTCTGACTCTGTAGCTAATACAAGGTAGAGAACTGGAGCCAAGAGCTGTTCTGTAATAAACAGACCAGGCATGATGCTCTGAGTAATAAGGCACTCTTGCCAATATGCTGTTCTTTTTTCTGTCATACAGATGCAGTACATGCACAGGCTAGCTGAGGCCAGGGTCAATCCATCTTTCAGGCTACTCTGCTGAAGTTTGACCACCCAGCAATCTGGATTTCTGTAAGACTCCATTTTTGTACAACAGTGAATAAGATCAGAAATTAATTACCCAAACCAAATGCAACATCAAGAGGTTATGGCACAACAATTAATCTGATGTTATACATTATGTGTATACAGCATAATCAGAGAGATTGAGTAAAAGCAACTTGTGTAGGAGAAAAAAAATTCTCCCTTCTGAAACAGAGGCAGACTTTTTTTTTGTCCTTTCTTGGAGGACTTTGAACATTGACACACACCTAGAAGTGATGCAGTGTCTGTCTGTCTGTCCATCCATCCAACCATCTGTCTATCTATCTAATTTATTGGCTGTCCATCTAACTCCAGGGTGCCTCTGGGCAGCTTACAATATTATAAAATAAAACTATATAAATAGAATAGTATAACATATGAAATACAAAATATGGTAGAAAAGATGGGCTGGAAGGAATAGGATGAGTGGGAAGGGGAGAGATGGGAGCTGATATTAATCTATAAGTCACAACAAACATGGAATCCCTCCTTTGGAGCCCCAAAGCAACTGCCAGAGGCAGGTCATTAAGCTCTTACAGAAGATCAGGAGGGTTGGAGCGGACCTCACTCTGAGGGGGAAGAAGTTCCAGATGGCAGGTACAACAGCAGTGAAGGCCTTTCTGATGGACCCCACCAGCCAGAATTCCCTGGCTGATGGGGCCTACAGAATACCTCCTCTGCCAGCACAGGTGGAGGCAGGCCAATCCCAATCTATCAAATAGCTCACTTGTTCGGAGAGGTTGAGGTCTTCCTGTTCTCCTTATCCTATGACTAAATCTTATTTTGGTTTATTCTTAAAGAAATGAAAATACAATCAGCACTTGCAGGCAAATATGGGTGGTATGATATTGAAGAAGTCCTAAGGCCATTGAAATGAAGTTGTGGAGGTATATTGCCTTTCTCTTTTGGAAAAGAAGTAATCTTCTCCTGAGAAACAGAGCATTAGCTGCTGTAATGCAAACTCAGGTTCCTTAACAATTGATTTCTATCGTGTTCTTAAGTAGCTTAGGATGCAAATATAATAAATTAACAAAGTAATAAATGGAGATAAAGAATAAAGAAGTATTCTTGCACAAAAACATGCAACAAAATAGTGTTTTTCAATCTAAACAATTTGAAAATATGTGAACTTCACTTCTCAGAATTCCCAAAGCTGGCTGAGGAATTCCATGAGTCTTCAAGATGCTCAGGTTGAAAAACACTGCAAAAGAGATTTGAAAAGTTGATCTGAAACCTTGAAAATAAAGGTATCTGGGCAGGATGATACCATGGTTAGATCAGGAAATCATCTTTGTCAGTGTATTCTACCACCATAGTAAGTTACTATGGAAATGACTTTGTTTCCAAACACAGCAATTTGCCTCATGGGGACTGCTAAAAAGGGAACCCCTGGAGAAAATATCACATTCTAGATTAGAAGTGGTCATTTTGTCTTAATTAGGCACTGCTTGCTGTTTAAACAATTGAAGGACCATCGGTAAAATCACAAGGAGAGGTGACCACATTTCTTGGCTACTTTTTATTATATATCTAAAAATCAGAGGCAAAATAATTTTGGTCCTAGAACTACCAAGTGTGTCATAATCCCACAGTTGGTATTTGACCTAGCTCTCCCAGTAGAGCAGGGTGAATTAGGTCACCAACACTAGCAAAATATAAATAGGAAGCTTTTCACACCAGCAAATTTTCTGTTTATTATTACCTTCCTAATGCACTGCACAGCTTTTTCTTATCCCAATTTTTGAGGAACAGTAATAATATAATTTTTTGTAGAGGAAATCTGTCCCTGTGATCTGGAAAATCCTGAAACTCTAGCCAAGGGATGTCAAACTCAAGGCCTGGAGGTCATATCCAGTCTGCAAGGTTCTTAGATCTGGCCCATGGGCTGCCTGGGACACAATGAAGGACTGGCCCACTGGCTCTGCCAGTGAAAACGGAGCTTGGGAGGCTGTGACGCGGCTTGGGAGGCTGCACGTGGCCCTCCCAAGCTCCATTTTCACTTGCAGAGGATTGCAGAAAGTCGTCACATCCTCCCAAGCTCCATTTTCACTGACAGAGTGCTTAGGCCACCACAAGTGCCCCAATACAAGTACTGTTGAGCTGGCCACGCTTACCCTGGCCATGCCCACTCTGCTTCAAAGATCAAACACAACCCTGATGCAGTCCTCAATGAAATTGAGTTTGACACCCCTGCATTTCTTAGATGAACTTTCTATAGCACTAGTGCCCTATCTTTATAACTCCACTAATTAATATTAGTCTCACTAGTTCTGAGGATGGCTTCATTAGCTTATTAGTATTCAGCACTTTCAAAGAGGTGTAAAATTTATTTCAGCTGCCATCAACTTAGGCAGGAAAGTACTCCTTTAACATTTAGGATTCCACTAATATACAATTATTTTGATGTATTGTCTATTATGTATTTGTTTTCGGATATATTTCATCATTTATGTTATATTTCATATAACAAGATTTGTATACACATACATATACAATTTACAGACTTGCTTAGAAGCAAGGTATTGTAGATTTTTATTCACAAACTGGTAGACCTGCTAACTAGTTTTAAGATATTTTATTATCTGCATTTATAGTGATACAGTGAATTATTCTATTCACTTGTATTAACTTTAAAAATGTTGAATTATTTTTAATTTAAAGCCTCTTACAATTACTACAAAAATCTGGTCAGTGAATGTAGAAAAATAAACAAATAGATAAGTAAACAGATCACCCATGTAATTTTAATAGTGTGATTTTGGGTTGATTTCAGTACTGGGAATTATAAATGTGAAAATGATGGAGTTGTATCCAAAACTTTTCCCACTTTCATGTCTCCAATTTTCTCACAACTGGGAATTTGTCCAGCTCAACTTGTTGGTATCAGATTCTTGCTTATGTGTTGTCTACACCTCTTCTAGAGAAAGTTATGGGATCAGTAAATCGAGTCAGAAATTCACAGAACAGGATCAGTGTACTACCAATCAACCGTATTGATATGGTTGTAATTTTGATGTAATATTAATTTTGAAATACTGCCAAACCCTTTTCCAGGAAGTATTAGAGATTTTTCACATGTTTCCTAGATGGGCATTTAATTTAGATGGAGGTTCAGAAAAAATGATGAATGTATTATGGTACAGGAAAAATGTGGGAATGCTTTTATAAAATTGTGAGTGATGTAGGAGTTCAGAAACATTCTCAGTTTCCCATTATACTAAATAGAGTTCCAATAAAATAACTATCAAGTCACATCTGCATCAATTTAATGAATCTGAAAAACTGACATTCATTATAGCTGATGATCTTTTATTTGGATTATTTTTAAAGGAGGATATGTATATTAATATTATTCACCATGGTAGCTATATATCAGCTTAGCAGATAACAGTCCATCTACCATAACTGAATGTTAAGATTAAAGAATGAAAATGGGCCCATCCTTTCATGCCACATTCTTGGAAAGACTTAGAAGCATCTGCCAGTTCGCTGTCAGTGTTAATTTGAGGGATTCTCAGAATAATTCAGGAAGACTGACTCTTTTAATACTGCCAGATGTAGAAACCTAGTCACAATTAACTGGATTGTTAAAAAATAAGCTTCAGCCAGCAGGGAGATCAAGAAGAATTCTCTACACAAGAACCTCTCAAAACCACCCAGCATTTTTCATTGTGATAAGAACAATGTTGCATCTAACTTTCATTAGTCTTGGAATGACATTTCAAAATGTAAAACAATGTCAGCAAAACTGTTTTGGCATTTCAAAAAAAAATATCCATTGCCAAGACAACATACCATATGTAGATGGATCAGAGTATTTGAGATCTGCGTGTTCTTCCTAAGGACATTCAGAGCCATTTCCAGACTTATCCTTCTTTTTTAAATCCACATATTTTAGGCATACTTTGTATGCAAGTTTGGTGGATTAAAAAACTTGTATCACAAAATACAGAGAAATTTTTAAAAAAGGAAGGATATCTTCTATTCTGTATTCTGATTTGTGTATGGTGCAAATAAAATCTACTGTATTCTATTCTCCAATATGAATGTTTTACACCACAGCTGGAAGATACATGGCCTGACAAGAAGTCTTTATTCTATTCTCCCCTCTTTTAGCTGATTAAATCAAAATACCCTGTCAGCAGAGTTGTAAAACTGATTATTTAAACAGTTTTATGGGAAATGCAGACTGTATTCTTTCTCATTGTCATTTAGGAATTATAGACACTTTGTGTTACAGGTGCTTATAAAGCTTCTGCCTGAATCTTTTTTATAAAGATGGAAGGCTGTAAACTGATAAGAGGCTACCATTTAACTCAGACTTAATTTTTATCAGTCTCTGAAAGCATAATGCTTAGGCTTATTTGCAGCCACTGTAATGTCCTGCATAAAATGAATTTATATCAAGGTGACTTTTCTACATTAGAGTTGGGTGGCTAATAAATTTAAATAAAAAAATATCGGGCATTGTGCAATGTGTTTTATTTCTAATTTCTCCCTATTTTTTTCAATAATTGTAAAAACTGTGGTTCAAACATTTGAAAAGTTGTTAGGAGATAATATAGATTTATTTTTACATCTGCTAAAAATTCAGAGCAAAAAGGGTTCAAAAGCTATGCTAATTCTCATTCAATCCTTTGATATTATGTAGTGTTCTTTCCCTCTTGAGAAAAAAAATTTGCAGTTTTTCTTTTCTCTGTCTTAAGATAGAAATGTTGGAGAGAATCTGAGAGTAGAAACCAGAGCATTGATACTGCCTCAGAATATTTTATCATTTTTAAAAAAGAAACAATTAAATTTCCAGGATCATAGAAATAAATATTAAAAATATTTATGCTTCATTTAGGTTTGCCTTTCAACATTTTTGGAAATGGAATTTACAATCATATAACTTCTCAGCAATACCAGTTTCTATGGAGTTAAAAAAATAAATTTCCATGATCTCCTGAGACTGATTATTCATTCCACCCCACGCCTAAGTATTTTATCTCTAAAAAGATATTCAAAATAGTATCCAAATTAAAATATGTTACAAAGAGTCCTTCCTTGTAATAGTTGGAAAACATGATTATAAACCATTTTTCTTGATCCTTTTTATGAAAATTGCTTGGTGGAACTCAAAAGTAAAGCTCAAGTCACACTGAACCAACGGATGCAAAGAGGATGTAAAACGGACAAAAAAAGCTTGCCATCCGTTGGTTAATGCGATGTATCCGTTCTGTACTCACTGCCTCCGTTTTGCTTCCTCTCTATCCATCCAGCATCCGTTTATGGACGTTTCATCCGCTCCAAAATTTTTGGGCTGCCTAAAATGTTTGCGCAGAAAATGTATCCAGTTTGTCCGTTCTGCATCCGCTACGCATCTGCTACGCATCCGTTACGCATCCGCTATATCTGCTTGGCGTCCGCTGCTTATCCGCCCAACTCGCATCCGCCCGGACGCAGGGATGAAGTGGAACGGACGTGGAACAGATGCAGAACGGATGCAGAACGGATGCAGAACAGATGCAGCATGGAAACAAAGCGTTTAAAATGGAAAAAACGTTTGCAGAGGGGACCTATCTCGGATATTAAGGATGTCTAGAGGATGCAAAGGGACACCTATGCTACCTATAAAAAGGGGGAGCAACTCGTCTGCATCTCACTTTCAGACCAGCAGCCCACCTGTGCAGACCTCTGCAGCCTTCATCTGACTCTTGCTCTTCCACAGCATCCAGTCATGTCCACCGTGGATCGTACCACAGTCCTTTTGGCAGCCACCATCCTTCTGCAACACTACGAAGCCATCTACAGGCTCTGTGAACTCTACTATGGGAAGAAAAAGAGGCGGCCAAGAAGCGTCTGGGTCCGAAAATGGATCGGGAGAAGAGCAGAGTATGGGCTGTACAACAAGCTGATGGTGGAGCTCAGGAACGAAGACACTCGGGCATTCCAGAACTTCATGAGAATGCCTCCAGCCATGTTTGACGAAGTTGTGCAGCGCCTGACACCCAGGTTGACCAAGGCAAACACCAACTTCCAGCCCAGCCTGGAACCTGGGCTTAAGGTAGCATTCACTCTGCGCCACCTGGCCTCAGGGACCACCTACAGGAGCATGCAGTATGGCTGGAGGGTGCCACACAACACCATCAGCATTGTGGTCAGAGAAGTAGTGCAGGCCATCCTCGAAGAATACAAAGAGGAGCTCCTCCAGTGCCCCTCCACTGAAGAAGGATGGAAGAAAGTTGCAGAGCAGTGGTATCAGAGGTAGAACTTCCCACACACCATTGGAGCCATCGATGGCAAGCACGTGGCCTGCAAATCGACAGCCAACTCAGGGTCCACTTATTTCAACTACAAGGGCTTCTTCAGCATCATCCTCTTCACCATGGTCGATGCTGACTACAAGTTCATGTACATCGATGCTTCAGGCTACGGCTCCTCTTCAGATGCCCAGGGATACAACGCCAGTCACCTCAAGGAGGGGCTGGAAGGCAACCTCATCGTGGGCTTCCCAGATCCAGACCCCCTGCCCAACAACAAGCAAGATGTGCCCTACTTCATCGTGGGGGATGACGCCTTCTCCCTCTGAACCTACCTCATGAAGCCATACACTTCCAGACTCCTGACCTGTGAAGAGAGGATCTTCAATTACAGGCTGTCCAGGGCAAGGCGGGTGGTGAAGAACTCCTTTGGCATTCTGGCCAACAGGTTCCAGGTACTTCTCACCACCATGCAGCATTGCCCAGAGACTGTGAGGAGGATCGTGGAAGCTTGCTGCATCCTGCACAATCTCATACGCACCTGCTACCCAGTCTTGCAGAACAGGCTCGTGGACCATCAACAAGCCAATGGGGACATGGAGCCTGGGGAATGGAGGCAAGGGCGAAACCTGATCAACACTCAGGATGTGCAAGGCCACAACAGAGCCCCACGGGAAGGGAAGAAGCAGCGCAACCTCCTGAAACACTGGTGCAACTCCCCAGCTGGAGCGGTGGAGTGGCAAGACAGGATGGTAGATGCTTAATGGATGCTTCCTTCAGCCTGTCTCATCACACGGATGAGATTGGGCCATGTATGTTGGGTGGGCCTACAATAAACAGGGCATTTAATAAAGAGTTGTGTTTATGTTGACAGTGTGGATGATTGATTACATTATTATTGATAATAAAGGGCCATAGGTGTGGCACCTGTCAGGGTGGGCCATACAGTCCCACTATGCTTGCACTGGAGGTTTATCTATCCCACAGCTATTACTCATCCCAAAGGTATCCCTGCTCATTCCACAGGTATCCCTGCCCACCCCACTGCTATCTTAACCCATCCCACAAGCATGCAAAGGCTTAAGCCAATTCTAAAAGTTTCCACCAAGACTTTTTTTAAAAAAAGAAATGAAGCAAGTGTGTGAATCAAAGATAAACTTTATTGAACAACAAGCTGTAAAAAAAAAAAATGACCCAAGTCAAGTGTCCAAATAAAATCCACAGGTAGCCAGCTGCCCGGTCTCTGGCACTCTTCTTGGTCACTCTGAGGTGTGTCCAGTCTCAGGGATGAAGGGTCCAGATGCTGTGGTGGTGGGTGGTGCTGGAGTGCCTGGCCCCTAGAGGACAACAGGGGACGGTGTGTTGAGAAAGGTCTCGGACAGCTGGCTCAGCCCCGTGATGCTGAGAGGTCCTTCCTCCATTCCATGGGGTGTCAGCCCCAGTACTGATGACAGATGTACTGAGGCCGGGCTTGGCTGTGGGGTGGAGGAAGGTGTAGTGTAGTGGGGCTGTCTGCTCTGCAGCTGGGTGAGGACTGGCATGGGTGGCATCGCTGTCGTCGGTGTCATCATTGGCGTGGGTGGCATCGCTGTTGTCGGTGGCATCATTGGCGTGGGTGGCATTGGTGGCATCAGTGAAACAGGTGGCAACGGTGTCACCCAATGACTCTGTGCCTGGACTGGGAAGGGCTGCTGCCTGTGCTGCTGAACCTCCTGGTAGCCGTAGCCCTGGTAGGTGAGGGGATGTGGGAAGCCTTGGAATGGGAGGGACATCACCTGGGGTGGAGGAGCAGGCCTGGACTGGGTGGGAGCAGGTTCCTCTGGGTCTGGAGGGTTGTGAAGCAGCTTGGTGATCCAGTCCTTCACCTGATGGTACTGTGGATCCGCCATTTTCTTGAGGGTCTGGTTGACATAGGTGAGGAAGGGCTTGTGGTTGGAGGATGAGGAGTCGGTGTGGACCAGCTGAGAGAGGAGATCTATGCTGGTGCGGATGGTGTCCCTGATCTCCAGCAGGACATTGTGGCTCTGCCCCTCCAGCTGTCCGGCTCTCTGCCTTTCTGCGGAGGCGCAGCTGAGGGGTGGTGGATGCGGCTAGGAGTGTGGTGGACTCGTTGTCTCCTTTCTCCCACCGCACAAGGGAGTCCTCTACGCACTCCACCATGCTTACCACACCTATCCGCGGGTTCTCCGCCGTGGCACGCTCCACAGAAACCTGCCTGGAGACAGGGACTGACTCTCGGCCAGAAGAGGACTGTGTGGCTGCATGCTGCCGGAGAGAGAGGGTCGTGAGAGGGGCTGCTGTTGCTCCTCGGTGGCGGACCTCACCCTCCAAGAAGCTGCACCTGGCCATGACGTAGGTCTCTCTGTCTGTCAGCTTCACAGTGGCCTGGCCAGATTTCTTCAGGTGCAGCTTCCCGTACCAGGTGTGCATGTGCTTCCACCAGCCGAGAAGCACCTCAGAAGTATAACCCATACTTTCCGCCCTCTCTCTCCAAGGAACCTGCTTCCGCTTGGTGTCCCTGTACAGCCGGTGTCCCTTCCGCCACAGATAGTCGTTCTCTCTCAGCCATTCCAGCACCTCATCCTCATGCGTCTCCGCAATGGAGTATTGCCTCCTCTCCCGTTGTCGCATACGCCTCTTCCTCCCTTTGGCAGGACCAGATGAGCCCTCATCAGAGGGGCTCCCAGGTAGTAGGGGCTGCTCCTCCTCACCAGCATCAGCAGCAGCAGCACCAGCAGATTCATCATCATCATCATCATCATCATCATCATCATCATCATCCTCACCAGCAGGATCATAATCATCATCATCATCCTCACCAGCAGGATCATAATCAGCATCATCATCCTCACCAGCAGGATCATAATCAGCATCATCATCATCAGCAGCAGCAGCAGCAGCAAGAACAGCAGGACCAGGATCAGCAGCAGTAGAGTAAGCACCAGCAGGGCCAGCAAGTCCAGGAGCACGAGCAGGACCAGGAGCACGAGCAGGATGAGCAGGATGAGCAAGATCAGGAGCACGAGCAGGACGAGCAAGTCCAGGAGCACGGGCAGGTCAATCAGGACCAGCAGGTCCAGGAGCAGCTTCAACAGAGTAAGCACCAGCAGAAGCCCCAGCACCAGGAGAAGCACCACTGCCAGGAGCAGCTTCAGCAGAAGCCCCAGCACCAGCAGAGTCAGAGGCAGGGGGCAGGAGGTTGGCCCTGTCCCTCTTGCCAGGGATGGCGGCAGGTTGCTGAGGCTTTCGCTTCCTCCCCATGGTTGTGGGGTTGCTGGCTGGCAGGGAGGCTGGCAGAAAGGCTGGCAAGAAGCCTGGAAGGAAGGCTGGCAGAAAGCCTGGCAGAAAGCCTGGCAGGAAGGCAGGCAGGAAGGCAGGCACCAAGGCTGGCTGGAAGGCAGGCTGGCAGGGCAGGCAAGGAACTCGAAGTGTCCAGCAGCAGGTCTTTCCTCGGAAGCTGGCCACGTGCGAGCTGCTTCCCTTTATATCCGGGGGGCTGACGCAATGCTTCACCCCCGCATGCGCAATTAACGCTCTGCATCTGTTCTGTATGTAAAGTGGATGACTCCAAATCTACAAACCTGATTGGCTAAGAAAAAGAACAGTGGATTGGTTCACTAGGAACCAATCCAAAGAGCTGCCAAAAAGGCGGCAAATCCAAATAACTGCCATTGGCTGCAAGCAGGCAAGCCAGCCTGTATAAAAGGGCTGGCCCCGGCTTCAGCCGGCGTTCCATTACTGACTGGTTATAATAAAAGTATTTGTTGTTGGAACCCGGTCTACCTCGTGTGTTTTCCGAACAAAACACTGGCGACGAGGATGGGATCGTCCTGAACGGAAAAAAAATCCTGCACGCAGTGATAAGAAGTCCAGACTACAACCAAGATGTCTGGAAACAACGCACCGCCTGCACCCTTCAATCCCAACGAAGAGGATTGGGATTCCTATGCTGATCGCTTCCAAATGTACTTGGAGAGCAATGAAATGGAAGGCATTTCCGAACAACACAAGAAAGCCGTGTTCCTGACGCACTGCGGACCAACAGTATTTAAAATGGCAAAAGCCCTCGCGAAGCCCCGGGACGTTAAACAATTAACGTGGACAGAATTACAGAGACTCCTCAAAGCACACTACGCTCCGATGGTGTCTAACTTAATAAAGCGACATGAATTTTACCGAAGAGACCAGAGAGAGGGAGAAACCGTCGCCGATTTCATCGCTGCACTCAGACAAAAAGGGGGTGAGTGTGAATTCTCAAACATAGACGAGGCAATGAGAGATCGCGTGGTGTTGGGCCTGAGAGACTCGACTGCACAGAGTAAAATGCTCAACAAGCCCAACATCACCGTTACCGAAGCCATTGCGGAAGCTACAGCCGCTGAAGCCGCGAAAAAATCTGCAGTGGCCCTTAAAAAGATGAACATACACAGCGATGAAACACCAGCCAAAGATAGAAAGCATCCTGCCACCACGACCCACTATGAAGAGTCGGGCGAAACAAACGAATCGAGCGAAGAGGACGACGAGGTCCACCGTTTGCTCACAAACAAAAAAGAGCGCGAAAGGAGAAATTGGCGGGAATGCGCTGGCTGTGGAGGAAACCATCCACGAGCCGAATGCAGATTTCTCGATGCCATCTGCCGACATTGCAAAAAACGAGGGCACATCGAGAAGGTCTGCAGAAACAAAAAATTCTATAGCCCGACGAGACGCAGAAATTCCCCAACACGAGCCGAGCCTAAACGAGCCGAAAGAAAATGGCAACAAGAGAAGCAAGCCAATACACACCAAACTGTCATTATTCAGAGCTCCCAGACGGAAAGTGGGAGAAAAATTAAAATCATCGTAGAAATCGAGGGAAAACACTGCAAGATGGAAGTGGACTCGGGGTCCTTCCTCTCCATGGTATCATGGGACACAATTAAACAGTTAGTCCCAGGTATCAAAACCAAAGACTTGAAGAAGCAGCACCTAACCCTCAAAGACTATCAGGGAAACCAAATCGCTGTGATGGGCAAGGGACATTTCCGAGTCGCCTACAAGAATCACATCAAGGTGCTTCCACTGACCATAGTCAACCAAGACAGACCAAGCCTCCTGGGCATCGAGTGGTTCGCGCCATTGGGCATCGGGATGACCGGGGTCGATCGAGTGATTACAACCGGCTGGGAAGACGACCTCATCCGAGAATTCCAGGACGTTTTTGACGGCTCACTGGGCAAGTACCGGGGAAACCCCATTTCTTTCAATTTAAACCCCCAAATAGCCCCACGAAGAATAAAAGCCAGGCGAGTTCCTTTTGCACTAAAGGCAAAAATAGAGGAACAGCTGGACAAATTAGTAGCCCAAGGGGTTTTAGAACCTGTGGACCATGCCAAGTGGGAAACGCCTATCGTCACACCCATTAAACCTGACGGGTCCATCAGAATCTGTGGTGACTATAAGGCTACCCTGAACCACGCATTACAACCAAGCGCATACCCGGTGCCAGTAGTCCAGCATTTGCTTCATTCCCTAGGAAACGGCAAAGTTTTCGCCAAACTCGACTTGGCACAAGCCTATCAACAACTCCCAGTAGACCCAGAAACAGCAGAAGCGCAGACTATAGTCACCCATAAGGGCGCATTCAAATGCCACCGACTCCAATTTGGAGTAAGCGTAGCCCCTGGCGTCTTCCAGAGTCTAATGGAACGCCTTCTAAATGGCATACAAGGAGTCGTTCCCTATTTCGACGACGTCCTAATCTCGGCCAGAGATGAAACACAATTAAGGAACAGACTGAAAAAGGTTCTGACTAAGTTTAGAGAATCTGGCCTCAAGGTTAAAAGAGAAAAGTGCTGTCTAGTTAAGAACAGCGTCGAATTCCTGGGCTACTCAATAGACGGAGAGGGTATCCACCCCACAGATAAAAAAGTTAAGGCGATAAATGACGCTCCTGAACCAAGAAATAAAACAGAACTACAAGCGTTCTTAGGATTAAT
>BLBF01000010.1:24646605-24764958 GCA_015471245.1 Laticauda colubrina | reverse complement strand
AAAAGTATTTGTTGTTGGAACCCGGTCTACCTCGTGTGTTTTCCGAACAAAACAGCATCCGTTCCGCTTCCGCTGTGCATCCACTAGGCTTCCACTGTGCATTCACGTTATCCGCTAGGCTTCCGCTGTGCATCTGCTTCATCCGTTCGGCGTCCGCTCTGCATCCACTGTATCCGTTCCGCGTCCGCTTCGCTGAGGCCCCCCGGAAGCCCTGTGGTTGCGCCATCCGCTCCCATCAACTTCCATCCACTGGGCTTCCGTTCCGCATCCGCTTTGCATCCGCCCTGCGTCCTCCCCGCGTCCGTGTTATCTGCTCTGGTTATGCAAATTTTTGCCCCTTTTGAGAGCAGATAACAATGGATGGAACATTTTGCTCATCCGTTGTGTCCGTTTTGCATCCGTTGGCCAGTGTGACATGGGCTTAATTAAATTTGACAGGTGTTGAGGAGTACTGGCTGGCATATTGAAATTCAAATTCATACTTAATGATTTTTGCAAACTCTTTTCTTCATAAGTTCATAAGACCACTAAGCATTTGGTGCATGATGAGATCAGCTGCAGCACTATAAAATATTAAAATCCTGCATATATGATGCAAGCAAAAAAAATTTGGCAAAGAAACTGAATCCTATTATCAATACATGTCTGAATGTACATGTTCAAATAGATATATCTATATCAAATATGTTTAATTTTATCTGATTTGCTTTGGTTTCGTTACTTACGGGAGATAGAAAAATATTAGATTTCTGAATCTAATTCAATGGTCCTGTTGGCTTCTAAAGTTTTAGAAGATAATGTTCATGGTTTTTCAAGCATATTTATTACACTTAGACCAGAAACTTGTGAGGGTTCATTTCCAGAATTGAAAGCTGAAGTTCTGTTTTAGTAGATGTACAATTCTGTACTTCTCCTTTGTGGGCTGATGCCCCAAATTATACTCTGATAATAAGTTTATCATCTTCTGTAACACTTATCCTAAATGCTTGTGATACTATGACTTGGAGAATGTTCTCAACTTTATTCTGTTCATTATTTGCTTCCAGCAGAACACAAGACAGTAGACAATATCTTGGAACTGGCAGAACAAGCATTCCTAACATGATAGAAAGGCAAACAGCTGTTTTGCTATTGTACTTGTTCTTAAACAAATATTTGGGTGTTGGTATTTGTTTGTTTCTTTGCTATTAGATCATTGGCAAAGTTAGCTATATATTACATCCTAAATATGCTGCTTGAGGGGAAAAAAATGATTCTGATGTTTCTGATATCCAGGTTTGTTTGTTTGTTTGTTTATTTAATTTATATTGCCGCCTATTCACCCATGGCAACTCAAGGCTGCTTACAGAATGTAAAACCATATTTAAAATAAAAAACAATAAAAACTATCAAAAAGAATCAAATAAATTAATAAGGCACAATAGAACAAAATCTGGAAAAAGTAAATAAAAAATCACTCCCAGCACCCACCCACCGCCCTGACAATAGCAGATCACACAAGCCATTTGATGGGCTCCATTCCACTCTGAGTTCCTCAGGCCCAGTGGCAGAACCAGGCATTCTAATCTCTGGGGGAATGATGTTCCAGAGAGAGGGATCCACCACAGAGAAGGCTTCTGGGTCCCACCAGGTGTATATCCCTCAGGGATAGGACCCACAACATTCCCTGCCTCCCTGCTCTAATGGGTCAGGTAGATGTGACCAGCAAGAGATGTTCCCTCAGATAACCTGGTCCCAAGCCATTAAGAGCTTTAAAGGTGACAAGCAGCACCCTGAATTGTACCCAGAAGCAAATCAGCAACCAATGCACCTCCTGCTGGAGAGGTGAATCATGTGTACACTGAGATCTGCACAAAACCATGCGGGCTGCTGCATTTTTAATCAACTGGAGCTTCCGGATGTGCTTCAAGGGCAGCCTCAAGATGGGAAGTGACTAATGCTAGTTATTACTAGTTACATGCTTTCAAACCTTATGCTTTACAAAATTTGGCCCACTGAAGGTATGCATATGGCTTCACCATTATTGATTATAGACACAGGATCAGGCCCAGAGTACACTGAGTTTTTTTCTTTGTTCAGGGTAGAGAGAAATGGGAGATTTCACAATATACTTGAATGTTCTTCTGGAATGAAATAATGAAAACCCAGAATGTAGTTCTGGGTTTCTGAAGACACTGAATATTATTTGAAACTTGGAGAATGGATGGATGGTATTCAAGGCAAAGAGCATATTCTTGTTATGACTGAATAGGTTAAATCCAATAATTTTTCTACATTTTCCTCACAGTCATGGTGAAATATAATTCACTAATTCTTGACAGATATGAGAGCTGTCTGGCAGTGACACCTGTCATCCCATTGTGGGAGTCGATTTGGTTCTTTTGTGACCCACTAGAAAAGTATGGCAATAGAAATATTTGCTGTCTCCACCACTTAGCCCTATTCTGCCTAAGTGATGAGGTCACACACAAAGAAGATGCTATCTTACACCTATTAATTTGGAACGAAGTAAAGGAAAGCAATTGGTGAATACCCCTGGCTTCATTTCTCCTCAGTCAGCATCACCAGCCAGAAGAAAAACATCCACCAATCACTCTCCTTAATGTAGGTTGGGAATGAGCTTTGAAATGAGGAGAAAGTGAGTTCTAACAGATGAGTAGAGAGAGAAATTTAGTCATCTGTCAAAAATTATTTGATTTAAATGAGTACATTCAAAAGATTATCACTTGATAGTTGCAATACTTACTGTCTACTACAGTAAAAAAGAAAGGTAAAAGTTACCCTGTCAGTTGTGTCCAACTCTGTAGCATGGTGCTCATCTCCATTTTTTGGCCAAGGGGGTCAGAGTTGAGACAGTTGAGACATAGAAAGACAATTTCTATGGTCAAGTGATTTCTATGGGCATGGGTCTATGCCAAAGAATGTTATTACTTTCCCAAAATGGTACCTATTAATCTACTATTTGCATTTGCATGCTTTCAAACTGTTAGGGGGAAAGAGCTGGAGCAAGTAACAGGAGCTCACCCCATAGTGTTGAGCTCAGATCTCAAACTTGTGCTCTTAGTTCTCCAGCTGACAAGCTCAGGGTCTTTAAACTCTGACCCATCATAGCCCATCATAGTACTAAATGCTTTTAAAATTGAATATTTGGTGCTGTCTGAGCTTGCTTGTTTTCATGTAGATGTTTAATTACCCAAACTAAGTAATATCATCAGTGCTAGTAAGGAGTGCAGTTTGCTGTCAGTTTAAAATTGGCAGACAGATAAGAAGAGATTGCAAGTGAAGAAGAAGGACACTCCTCCATTGCACTGAGCAAATTTTAGGACAGTTGGGTTCCCATTCTCATCCTATCACTCCCTAACTGTGTGTCCAATGGCAAAATCATCCAGTAGGTGGACAAAGGGAAGGAAGAGGAGAGAAGCCTAGTTTTTTCCCATCAAATCTTGCATCCCACGAGATCTCATAGATGCTTCAAGAACAGAACTAATGAAATTTTATGCAGTGTATACCTGATATGAGGTAAACATAGACATAGACCATGTGTGTTCGAATAATTTGGTAGGTCATCTCAACTATAAGTGCTAGTGTATAATAAATGCTTATGCTTAAATCAGAAATAGAATTCATGATTTGCATTTGCTAAAAACACTCATTTATATTCTCTGGATTACTCAGGGATGCTTGTGTAATAAGAAGAGCTATCAAACATTACCAGGCATAAAAAATTAAACCCTTATTTCAGTAGACTTGGATTTCTGGTGATTTTTATGAACAATTTTCTTGGCAATAGTTCAGAAGTGATTTGCAAGAATAGGTAATCCTTTGAAAATGGCATCTTCAAGCCACTGTTAGACAGGTGGATAACCCCAAAAATCATTTGGGAGAAAGATATAAACTTCTTTGGGTTTGTCAACAGGAATATAAACATAATAAATAAATCAGGATTTGTTTTGTCAAGTATAATTAGCAGTGTCATCCATGTAAAGAAATCAGGTCAATTAATTAAACAATTTTGTAGCAATTAATTGATTAGTGCCTGAAACAACATATATTCTCATTTAACTAAATACTTGTTTGAAAAAAAAAATCTGTTGAAGGTTACATATTGGAAGAAGCATTTCTTTTTGGGTGAGTGAAGAATGTTTATTCTGATTCCAAATGACATTTAAATTTGTCCTTACCATCTGGAATTCTAAAAACAATTGTAGGGTTTTTTCCCCCCTAAAAATATCCTACTCCCAATCTGAATCTCAACAATGGAAGCGATGATACATCCAAATAATCTAGATCTTAATAAAATGATAAAATACAAAGACCTTCTTGATGCACAAGGAACTTTACAATCATGGCAAGATCTCCAAGAACAAGGGCTACAAGTAGACCGGTGGGCTTGTTTGCAAATTCAAAATAGATATAGCCAGGACAAGAAAAATTTTGGAATTTATACTAAGGCACAACAATTAGATAAAATCATATTCGGTCCAGATAAAAAAAAATAACTAAATTTTACAATTACTTATTAGAGATGGAATTAGAAGAGGAAGTAGTCAAAGGCAACATGATAGCTTGGAGCAGAAACATAGGACGTAGCATTACATTATTAGAATGGCAAAAGGTCTGGACAAGGAATAATAAAATTACAAAATCAGCAACATATAAAGAAAATGCCTATAAAATGTTTTATAGATGGCATCTCTCGCCCTCGAGAATAGCAAAAACGTCTTCTAACATGAATCCATATTGCTGGAAATGTAAAAAGAAACAGGGAACATTTTTTTCACATGTGGTGGTCCTGCACTGAAGCCCAAAGATACTGGTATAGAATAAAAAAATGGTTAGAGGAAATAACGGCGGAGCAAATTAAATTAAATTAAAATTGAATTAAAATTAAATTGAATTAAATTAAATTAAATTGAATTAAAACCAGAATTCTTCCTATTGGGGATATTTAATAGACAAATTTCTAAAAAAGTCAAATATATAATACTGCATATTCTTACTGCAGCCAGAATAACCTTTGCACAGTGTTGGAAACAAGCAGATATTCCAACAGAAGAAATGGTTATTTAGAAGATAACAGTCTGTGCAGAGATGGATAAGTTAACCTTAGCGCTTAAGGAAAAAGAAACATCAGAATATTTTTGAAGCTGGGAATGCTGGTATAATTGGATAGAACCAAAATAGAAAATATATTAGTAAACAATATAAAATGTAAAAGAGGTAGTAATTATATATTCACAATAAGATGTATTTGTAAATATATCACCAATATTGATAACTAACAAGGAACCATAGACTGTCGATTGTAGAAGTGTTAGTTTTTAATCATTTTCTTTTTTCCTTTTTCTTTTTTTTTTCTGTGTGTAGTGTATGTGTTTGTTTGATATTTTAGTTCTATAATCAATGAAGTTTGTTTATACTTATATACTATACTACTTATACTTATAAAGTTTGTATATACTTATATATCCTACTCAGTAAATCTTTATGTATATGGGAGTATATATGTGCATTTATCATGTTATAAATATTTTAATTAGCTATCGCAACCTATTAATTATTTAGATTGTAGGCTGAAACCATCTTTTCTGGAGTCAGAAATATAAATGTATTGATATATCTTGGAATATGTTTGCAGTTGCATTAAAGACTGAAAAAAAACATATAAGAGATTAACTGTCAATTGTAAACATGTCTGTATATCTTAAAGCAGGAATTATTGATGGGTTAGGGACTGACATAACATGACTTCATAATTATGACTTAATCAAAATAAGAATCTGTGGATGTGAGCAGTGCATCAGATTTACAAATTACAAGAAAAGTTGATTTGGAAGAAATAAATAGGAAACTGCATAGACCAAGAATACTTGCCAGATGGAGATTAAAATGAATAAATGTGCGGTGTTCTGAAATGACAAGAATGCCCATAGATCATAAATATTAATGTCATGAAAACCAGCAACTATATGTAGAGAATTGATGAAAACCAGATCATTCATTTTAAATGTCATCAGGGATCACAGCTATTTTCTGATTTGATGGTTGGATCAAGCATATCATTGATGAAGCATTGTTCTTGATTCAGCAAAGAAACAATCAGTCTAATGACTATCAATAAAACTTTGGATGAGTTCTGAGAAGGAACAAAAAGAGGAGAAGACCAATCTCCCTTCAACCATCTGAATGAAAGTCAGATTATTTGGAAAGTTTTTTTTTATTCTTTCCACTTTCTAAGGTCTGAGTTCTCATTAATCCTTTAATGGCTCATACAGTCCTTCAAACTTATGTCCACATTACTTTACAACAAAAGTATTTCAATGACAACTGTCTATTTGATAAAGACTGTCTTTGGTCTGATCTAAGTATGGTATAAAAAATCATACATTGCAATGACTTTCCTGTCAATGAATACTTCAACTTCAACCATAACAACACAAGAGCACACAATAGATACAAACTCAAGGTTAACCACACCAAACTTGATTGCAGGAAATACGACTTAAGCAACAGAGTGGTCAATGTCTGGAATAATCTACCTGACTCTGTGGTTTCTTCCCTAAATCCCAAAAACTTTAACCTTAGACTGTCTACCATTGACCTCACCCCTTTCCTAAAGCCCATGTGAACCAATGGATACAAAGAGGATGTAAACCGGACAAAAAACCTTGCCATCCGTTCAAAAACACGATGTACTCACTGCCTCTGTTTTGCTTCCTCTCTATCCGTCCAGCATCCATTTATTGACGTTTCATCCACTCCAAAAGTTTTGGGCTGCCTAAAACTTTTGCGCGGAAAATGTATCCAGTTTGTCCGTTCTGCATCCGCTACGCATCCACTACGCATCTGTTACGCATCCGTTATGCATCCACAATATCCACTAGGCATCCGCTACGCATCCGCACAACTCGCATCCGCCCAGACACAGGGAGAAAGCGGAACGGATGCAGAACGGATGCAGAATGGATGCCTAGCGGATGCAGAATGGAAACAAAGCGTTTAAAATGGAAAAAACATTAGCAGAGGGGACCTATCTCGGATATTAAGGATGTCTAGAGGGTGCTTAGAGGATGCCTAGAGGATGCCTAGCGGAAAACCTATACTGCCTATAAAAAGGGGGAGCAACTCACCTGCATCTCACTTTCAGAACAGCAGCACAGCGGTGCAGACCTCTGCAGCCTTCATCTGCCTCTTGCTCTTCCACAGCATCCAGTCATGTCCACCGTGGATTGTAACAAAGTCCTTTCAGCAGCCACCATCATTTTGCAACAGTGCGAAGCCATCTGCAGGCTCTGTGAACTCTACTGCGAGAAGAAAAGGAGCCAACCAAAAAGAGTCTGGATCCGAAGATGGTTCGCCAGAAGAGCAGAGGACGGACTGTACAACAAGCTGATGGTGGAGCTCAGGAACGAAGACACTTGGGCGTTCCAGAACTTCATGAGGATGCCTCCAGCCATGTTTGGCGAAGTTGTGCAGTGGCTGACACCCAGGTTGACCAAGGCAAACACCAGCTTCCAGCCCAGCCTGGAACCTGGGCTCAAGGTGGCACTCACTCTGCGCCACCTGGCCTCAGGGACCTCCTACAGGAGCATGCAGTACGGCTGGAGGGTGCCATCCAATACCATCAGCATTGTGGTCAGAGAAGTGGTGCAGGCCATCATCGAAGAATAAAAGGAGGAGTTCCTCCAGTACCCCTCCATTGAAGAAGGATGGAAGAAAGTTGCAGAGCAGTGGTATTAGAGGTGGAACTTCCCCCACACCATTGGAGCCATCGATGGCAAGCACGTGGCCTGCAAATCGACAGCCAACTCAGGGTCCACTTATTTCAACTACAAGGGCTTCTTCAGCATCATCCTCTTCGCCATGGTCGATGCTGACTACAAGTTCATGTACATCGATGCTTCAGGCAACGGCTCATCTTCAGATGCACAGGTATACAACGCCAGACACCTCAAGGATGGGCTGGAAGACAACCTCATCATGGGCTTCCCAGATCCAGAACCCCTGCCCAATGACACACAAGATGTGCCCTACTTCATCGTGGGGGATGACGCCTTCTCCCTCACAACTTACCTCATGAAGGCCTACACCTCCAAACTCCTCACCCGTGAAGAGAGGATCTTCAACTACAGGCTGTCCAGGGCAAGGCGGGTGGTGGAGAACGCCTTTGGCATCCTGTCCAACAGGTTCCAGGTACTTCTCACCACCATGCAGCATTGCCCAGAGACCGTCAGGAGGATAATGGAAGCTTGCTGCATCGTCCACAATCTCTTGCGCACCCGCTATCCAGTCTTGCAGAACAGGCTCATGGGCCTCCAGCAAGGCAATGGGGACATGGAGCCTGGGAAATGGAGGCAAGGGTGAAACATGATCAACACTGAGGATGTGCAAGGCCCCAACAGATCCTCACATGAAGCGAAGAAGCAGCACAACCTCCTGAGACAATGGTGCAACTCCCCAGCTGGAGCAGTGGAGTGGCAAGACAGGATGATAGATACTTAATGGATGCTTCCTTCAGCCTGTCTCATCACACGGATGAGATTGGGCCATGGTTGGCCTACAATGACCAGGGCGTTTAATAAAGAGTTGTGTTTATGTTGACATGTGTGGATAATTATTACATTATTATTGATAATAAAGGGCCGTAGGTGTGGCACCTGGGAGGGTGGACCATACAGTCCCACTATGCTTGCACTGGAGGTTTATCTATCCCACAGCTATTACCCATCCCATAGGTATCCCTGCCCATCCCACAGCTATATCAACCCATCCCAAAGCTATCTTAACCCATCCCACAAGCATGCAAAGGCTTAAACCATTTCTAAAAGTTTACACCAAGACTTTATTAAAAAAAAGAAATGAAGCAAGTGTGTGAATCAAAAATAGACTTTATTAACAATAAGCTATAAGACAAAAATGAATCTCTGGCACTCCTCTTGGTCGCTCAGTCTCAGGGGTGAAGGGTGCAGGTGCTGTGGAGGTGGCTGGTGCTGGAGTGCTTGTCATCAGCTCCTCCAGAAGCAGAAGCAGCAGAAGCCCCAGCCCCAGAAGAGCGAGCCCGTGCTGCAGAAGCCCCAGCAGAACCAGAGTGAGGGCCAGGGGGCGGGATGGTAGTCCTGTCCCTCTTGCCAGGGTTGGCAGCAGATGGCTGAAGCTTGCTGTGCTTCTGCATGGTGGTGGGTTTGCTGGCTGGCAGGGAGGCTGGCAGGAACCAAGGCTGGCAGGAAGGCTGGCAGGGAGGCTGGCACCAAGGTAGGCACCAAGGCTGGCAGGGAGGCAGGCACCAAGGCTTGCAGGAAGGCTGGCAGGCAGGCAGGCAGGCACCAAGGCTTGCAGGAAGGCTGGCACCAAGGCAGGCACCAAGGCTGGCAGGGATGCAGGCACCAAGGCTGGCAGGGATGCAGGCACCAAGGCTGGCAGGAAGGCTGGCAGGCAGGCAGGCACCAAGGCTGGCGGGCAGACATGAACCAAGGCTGGCAGGGAGGCAAGCACCAAAGCTGGCAGGCAGACCAGCTGGCAGCAAGGCTTGCAGGCAGGCTGGCAGCAAGGCTGGCAGCAAGGCTGGCAGGGAGGCTGGCAGCAAGGCTGGTAGCAAGGCTGGCAGCAAGGCTGGCAGGCAGACATGCAGTCAGGGCAGGCAAGGCAGTCGATCCGTCCAGCAGCAGATCTTTCCTCTGAATGGCGACCTGCTTCCGAGCTGCTTCCGTTATATCCGCGGGGCTGACGCAATGCATCCTCCCCGCATGCGCAATTAACACCAGGCATCCATTAGGCTTCTGCTGTGCATCCACTGTGCATCCGCTGTGCATCCGCTGTGCATCCGTTCGGCGTCCGCTCTGCATCCACTCTTTCCGTTCCGCGTCCGCTTCGCCGAGGCCCCCCGGAAGCCCAGCGGTTGCGCCATCCGCTTCCATCCGCTTCCATCCTCTGGGCTTCCATTCCGCATCCACTTTCCATCTGCTCTGCATCCTCCCCGCATCCGTGTTATCCGCTCCGGTTTTGCAAATTTTTGCCCCTTTTGAGAGCGGATAAGAACGGATGGAACATTTTGCTCATCCGCTGTGTCCTTTTTGCATCCGTTGGGCAGTGTGACATGGGCTTAAGAGAGTTCTGTAAGGGGCATGCATAAGCGCACCATCCCTGTCCTATTGTTTCTTTTATTTTTATTATGGACCCATTTCACATATTCATAACTATGTATATATTTATACCTATTATCTTGTAAGCGATTGACAAATCAAAATAAATAAATAAAATAAAAATAAATAAAGCATCAAAATTTGAATGTCCTACTATAAAGTTGTTCTGACCAAGGCATCCCAAGACCATAATTAAGCACACACTTAGTTAAAACAACTCTTGTTTATTTCAACGTTGGGAATTATTTTCATTCCCAGCTGGTAATGAGTCCCAAACAATCCCTTCAAGATAAGAACTCACCTTTTTTCCTTTGAATTGCTGCTAACAACTTGAGTGCCAAATGAATTATTAAAAAAGAAAACACCGAAGTACAAAGTCCACAGAGATCTTCAAGGATTAATCTGAACAGAATGAACGACTTTGCTTCCTACAAAGGTTTCTTCACCTTTGCCTGTCCTGTATACCTTATGGGAAGGGCAATCACCTCCCAGCCTTACTCCCAAGTCGCCCCTTGTGTTTCAGCTTCTCTTGCCTTCTAGCAGCTCTGCGCACACACGCACTGGGAAAAGGCTCCCCTGGTTCCTCCGCCTTGCTGCTGCCAGACGCCAGAGCCTCCCCACTCCCAGATGGTCCTGGACCCATCTCTGCCTCAGACACAAGACATTCATCCGAGTCCTCTCCAGACTCCAGAACTAGTCCTTGTTCTTCCCCACTGTCCATTTTTGCTATCATCTGCACAGGCTTCTGGCAAACCACAATATATCTGATGTGTTTTCAGGGGACTCTCAACTTTATAATAACACATATCCTCTCCTCTGTTTTATACTTGCCTAATTGTGAGGGAGGGTATTTCAGCTTTCAGACAACTTTGGTTTCCATTCTCCAGAAGCACTGGTCAATCTCTTCACAACCTCAGTCAGGATTCAGAGAATCATTTTGGTGGAATCAACAGGAGGAAGCCCTTAAGGCCCGGTCCCACTGGCCGACGGACGCAAAACGTATGCATAAAGGACACAGTGGATGAGCAAAATTTCGGGGATGGCTCCATCTGTTGTCATCCGCTTCAAAAAGTGGTGAAAATTTGCATAAACAGAATGGAAAAGAATGGGCGTGGGTAGTATGTAGCGGGGATGTTAAATGTATGTTCATAGGAAGCGGATGGAAGCAGATGACATCTCCGAAGGGGTTCTGGGGGAAAATTTCAAAGTGGACGCATAGCGGAAGGGGTGGATGCATAGCAGATGAAGTGGGTGCATCATGGACGCCTATAGGAAACAAAGGTGATGTCGCGCGGATGTATATCGGATGCAAAGCGTTCACTGCTCATGCGGGGAGTATGAATTGCATCAGCTCCACGGATATAAAAGGATGCAGCATGCATGCAGTCAGCATACAGGGGAAAGACGTGCTGCCAGAAACATCTTGCAGGAACACCATGGTTCGTCAGTCAGGCAAGAAGAGGAAGCCTGTGCCTACTCGTTCAAGCCCTGGGAAGGTGAAGAAGAGCAGAACCAGCATCCCACCCCCTGGCATTGACTCTGAAGCTGCTGTTGCTGTTGCTGCTGTGGTGGACCAGCCCCAAGGCTCTCAAGCCCCTCAAAGCCCTGCTACTGAAGGCACTGCTGCTGAAGCCCCTGAAGGCCCTGCTGCTCAAGCTCCTGAAGGCCCTGAACAATATCCAGAAGGCCCTGATGCTGAAGCCCCTGAAGGCCCTGCTGAAGCCCCTACCAGAGGGAGGAAGAGGCAGGGGAAGGAGAAGGGAGAGAGGAAACAGTACACTGTTTCCGAGGAGCATGAGGATGAGGTGCTGGAATAGCTGAGGGAGAACAAGTACCTCTGGAGAAAGGGCCGCAGACTGTATCGCGACACCAATAAGAAGCACGTAGCTTGGAGAGACAAGGCAGAGAGCCTGGGGTACACTGCAGAAGTACTCCTTGGATGGTGGAAGCACATGCACACCTGGTATGGCAAGGTACACCTCAAGAAATCCAGGCAGGCCGCTGTTAAGCTCACTGACTGGGAGATGTACATCATGACCAAGTGCAGTTTCCTGGAGGGTGAGATCTGCCACCAAGGAGCAGCCCCTCTGAGACCCCTCTACCTCAGACAGCTCACAGCCAGCCAGTCCTCTTCCAGCCAGGAGCCAGCTACCCTGTCCAAGCAGATGTATTCAGAGGGCCCCACAGCAGAGACTCCCTCGATAGCTGCACTCCCCATGCCGGCGGACTTGGAGGATCCCGTGGAGGATGACACCCTGCTGTCACAAATGGAGGAAGAAGAAGCAGCCACCAGAGGCCAACCCACTCCCACCCCCACCCCCAGCTCCAGAGGATGCAGGCAGAGAGGGAGACTGGAGGGCCAGGACCACAGTGTGCTGTTGGAGATCAGGGACACAATGAAGACCAGCACAGAACTTCTCTCTCAGCTGGTCCACTTGGACAGAGCATCCTCAGGCTGGAAGCCATTCATCACCTACGTGAGCCAGACCCTGAGGGACTGCCCGAGGCCCAGTATCAGGTGATGAAGCAGAAGATCACAGGTCCAGCTGAAGCTGCTCCTACCCAGTCCAGGTCTGCTCCTCCACCCCAGGCGATGTCACAGCCCTTCCATGGCTTTCAACAGCCCCTCACCTCCCAAGGCTACGACTACCAGGACTTCCCACAGCAGAAGCAGAACTTCCCAGCCCAGGCCCAGGTTCATCGGATGCCACAGACACCAGTCCTCATCCAGCTACAGACCAGACAGCCCCACAACACTCCTCCCAACCCTTCCTCCACCCACAGCCAACCCCGTCAATGGACAATCTGAGCCTCACATCTCAAGTCCTTGAGGAAGGGCCTCTCAACCTCATGGGACTGAGTCAGCTATTGGATAGCTTCCTCAACACACCACCACCTGTTGTACCCTCAGGGCCAAGCACCTCAATGGTGCCTCAGACCAGCACTCAAGCCACCTCCACCTCCACAGTCCCTTCCCGCTTAACAGCTGAGATCATGGACATGACTCAGAGTGACTGAGAATAGTGTCAGAGACTGAGTTGTTTACTTGTTAAGTTTATCTTTGCTTAAGACACTTTACTTGGTTCATTTTGCTAAATTAATGCAGTCATAAAGTTTACCTAAGAAAGTTTATCTTTACTTATGACACTTAATACAGTTTGCTTGGTTCATTTTGCTTATTTAATAAAGTCATAAAGTTTACCTAAGAAAGTTAATAAAATTTATCTTTGCTTAAGACACTTAGGTTACTTGGTTCATTTTGTTTACTTAATAAAGTGTTGGTGAAAACTTTGAAAAATGGTTAAGCCTTTGCATTCTTGTGGGAAAGATAAGGATAGTTGTGGGATAGATAAACCTCCAGTGCAAGCATAGTGGGACTGTATGGTCCACCATCCCAGCGATCCAGATGATCTTCTCCCCCTTTTTATAGAAAATATCGGTTGTCTGCTAGGTGTCCTTCTACATACTCTAGACATACTCCAGACATCCTAAATATATGAGATACATCCCAGATACAAACGTTTGTCCATTTGGAATACTTTATATACGAGATACATACGCTTACATCCTTTCTATTCCTGTGCTACTAACGCTGTGTAGACATTCCGTGTACCTTTTGTTTCCTCCCTCTTTCTGTTTTCAGCTGCAGTGGATGTGAGTTGAGGGGATGGCCAGAGGATGCAGAGAGGATACAGTGGATGTTTAATGGATGATAACGGACATAGAACATTTGTTGCCCATATATATCGCAGATGTACATCGTACGTGGCGGAAAGTTCATCCATTCACAAAGTTGTTTGCAGCTCAAAACTTCTTGCACGGATGAAATTGCAGTGGATGGATGCTCGAGGGATAGAGCGTATGAAACACGTATGCAGTGAGTACACAACTGATGCATGGCATTTTCCAATGGATGGTAAGCTTTTTTTAATGTTTTACATCCTCTTTGCATCCGTAAGTGCGATGGGACCGGGCTGTTCATTCCTAATACTACTCATGTAAAGCCCCTGTCACACTGCACCAACGGATGCAAATAGGATGTAAAACGGACAAAAAAGCTTGCCATCCATTGGTTAACGCGATGTACCCACTGCCTCCATTTTGCTTCCTCTCTATCCGTCCAGCATCCGTTTATGGATGTTTCATCCGCTCAGAAAGTTTTGAGCTACTCAAAACTTTTGCGTAGAAAATGTATCCAATTCGTCCGTTCTGCATCCGCTGCGCATCCACAAGGCATCCATTCTGCATTCGTTACGCATCCGCTATATCCGCTAGGCATCCACTATGCATCCGCACAACTCGCATCCACTTGGACGCAGGGAGGAAGCGGAACGGACACAGAACGGATGCAGAACGGATGCCTAGCAGATGCAGCACGGAAAAAAAGTATGTAAAAGGAAAAAACGTTTGCAGAGGGGACCTATCTCGGATATTAGGGATGTCTAGAGGATGCCCAGAGGATGCCTAGAAGATGCAAAGGGACACCTAAACTGCCTATAAAAAGGGGGAGAAACACATCTGGATCTCACTTTCAGAACAGCAGCCCTGCGCTGCAGACCTCTGCAGCCTTCATCTGACTCTTCCTCTTCCACAGCATCCAGTCATGTCCTTTTGGCAGCCACCATCGTTCTGCAACAGTGTGAAGTTGTGCAGCGGCTGACACCCAGGTTGACCAAGGCAAACACCAACTTCCCGCCCAGCCTGGAACCTGGGCTCAAGGTGGCACTCACTCAGGGACCACCTACAGCAGCATGCAGTACGGCTGGAGGGTGCCACACAACACCATCAGCATTGTGGTCAGAGAAGTGTTGCAGGCCATCATCGAAGATTACAAGGAGGAGCTCCTCCAGTGCCCCTCCACTGAAGAAGGATGGAAGAAAGTTGCAGAGCAGTGGTATTAGAGGTGGAACTTCCCCCACACCATTGGAGCCATAGATGGCAAGCACATGGCCTGCAAATCGACAGCCAACTCAGGGTCCACTAATTTCAACTACAAGGGCTTCTTCAGCATCATCCTCTTCACCATGGTCGATGCTGACTACAAGTTCATGTACATCGATGCTTCAGGCTACGGCTCCTCTTCAGATGCCCAGGTATACAACGCCAGTCACCTCAAGGAGGGGCTGGAAGGCAACCTCATCGTGGGCTTCCCAGATCCAGACCCCCTGCCCAACAACAAGCAAGATGTGCCCTACTTCATCGTGGGGGATGATGCCATGCTCCCTCACAACCTATCTCATGAAGCCCTACACCTCCAAATACCTCACCCGTGAAGAGAGGATCTTCAACTACAGGCTGTCCAGGGCAAGGCGGGTGGTGGAGAAGGCCTTTGGCATCCTGGCCAAGAGGTTCCAGGTACTTCTCACCACCATGCAGCATCTCCAGAGACCATGAGGAGGATCATGGAAGCTTGCTGCATCCTGCACAAACTCATGCGCACCCCCTACCCAATCTTGCAGAACAGGCTCATGGACCGCCAAAAAGGCAATGGGGACATGGAGCCTGGCAAATGGAGGCAAGGGTGAAACCTGATAGATACTGAGGATGTACAAGGCCCCAACAAAGCCTCACGTGAAGGGAAGAAGCAGCGCAACCTCCTGAGACACTGGTGCAACTCCCCAGCTGGAGCAGTGGAGTGGCAAGACAGGATGATAGATGCTTAATGGATGCTTCCTTCAGCCTGTCTCATCACACTGATGGGATTGGGCCATGTAATGGGTGGGCCTACAATGAACAGGGCATTTAATAAAGAGTTGTGTTTATGTTGACATGTGTGGATGATTGATTACATTATTATTGATAAAAAAAGGGCCATAGGTGTGTTACCTGGGAGGGTGGACCATACAGTCCCACTATGCTTGCACTGGAGGTTTATCTATCCCACAGCTATTACCCATCCCAAAGATATACCTGCCCATCCCACAGGTATCCCTGCCCATCCCAAAGGTATCCCTGCCCATCCCACTGCTATCTTAACCCATCCCACAAGCATGCAAAGGCTTAAACCATTTCTAAAGGTTTCCACCAAGACTTTATTAAAAAACAGAAATGAAGCAAGTGTATGAATCAAAAATAGACTTTATTAACAAGAAGCTATAAAACAAAAATGAGTCTCTGGCACTCCTCTTGGTCGCTCAGTCTCAGGGGTGAAGGGTCCAGGTGCTCTGGAGGTGGCTGGTGCTGGAGTGCTTGTCATCAGCTCCTCCAGCAGCAGAAGCAGCAGAAGCCCCAGCCCCAGAAGAGCGAGCCCGTGCTGCAGAAGCCCCAGCCGAACCAAAGTGATGGCCAGGGGGCGGGATGAAAGCTCTGTCCCTCTTGCCAGGACTTGCAGCAGATGGCTGAGGCTTGCTGTGCTTCCGCATGGTTGTGGGGTTGCTGGCTGGCAGGGAGGCTGGCAGGAACCAAGGCTGGCAGGAATGCTGGCAGGGAGGCTGGCACCAAGGCAGGCACCAAGGCTGGCAGGAAGACTGCCACCAAGGCTGGCAGGAAGGCTGGCAGGGAAGCAGGCACCAAGGCTGGCAGGAAGACAGGCAGGCAGGCAGGCACCAAGGCTGGCAGGCAGGCTGCAACCAAGGCTTGCAGGCAGGCAGGCACCAAGACTGGCAGGCAGACTGGCTGGCAGCAAGGCTGGCAGGCAGGCAGACAGCAAGGCTGGCAGCAAGGCTGGTAGCAAGGCTTGCAGGCAGACATGCAGGCAGGGCAGGCAAGGCAGTCAATCCGTCCGGCAGCAGGTCTTTCCTCTGAATGGCGACCTGCTTCCGAGCTGCTTCCGTAATATCCGCAGGGCTGACGCAATGCATCCTCCCTGCATGCGCAATTAACGCTCAGCATCCGCTAGGCTTCCGCTGTGCATCCGCTAGGCTTCCGCTGTGCATCCGCTTCATCCGTTTGGCATCTGCTCTGCATCCGCTGTATCCGTTCCGCATCCGCTTTGCTGAGGTCCCCCGGAAGCCTCGCGGATGTGCCATCCGCTCCCATCTGCTTCCATCCGCTGGACTTCCGTTCCGCATCCGCTTTCCATCTGCCCTGCGTCCTCCCCCCGTCCGTGTTATCCGTTCCAGTTATGCAAATTTTTGCCCCTTCTGAGAGCAGATAACAATGGATGGAACATTTTTCTCGTCCGTTGTTAACGTTTTGCATCCGTTGGGCAGTGTGACAAGGCTTTAAACCAGATGGGACAAAGAGATTATTTAGAATTTGGTAACCCATAATCCAAGAATCACTGGTTGCTCTTGAATAATTTCAAAGCTGCAGTTTCACATCACTGTTTGGTGGAACCAACAAGAAAAGGGTGTGAGGAACCTTCTAAACTTAGCACACAAAGAAAATGAAGTAAAAATAATCTCAGCCCCTTCAAAACACTGCTCCAATAATACTGCTCCATCTATTTTGGTGAAATCATCATATCACACTTGATTCAGTAAAGCCCTTGCTGATCTCCTATCCTATTTTTTAATACATTGCACCCCCAGCAACAGTTTTGCCTTGAAAAAATTAATTATTCAATGCTCCTTCCACTTGGAAAAAGTGTGTATAATAAAAAATGAAGACATTTATTATCAATTCCCATGCTCACTCAAGTATTCTAGCATCTAGAAGAATGTTCTATACTCATGAATGATCTTTGGGGTGCAAAAGGAATTATTTGGGTAAAGGTGGAGCTGGACAAAATAATTCCATCATCCCTATTCCCGCACCACCACCAATCATAAGCAACTCATGTATGGAATTTGACTCCCACATATTCTAAGTCCAAATTATGATCTGCTCAATTTGTATTCTCCTTTCACTTCTATGAGAAGCACGATTCCTCACCTGGAATGATAAATGTCTTGGATTTCCTCTGGTTACTTCAAATTTTCCATAGCTGCGATAACATTGACACTGAATGGCAGGCACTGCAGAAATTCTACAGCACTCAAGCACTCAATTCAAGTGCCAAAAATTAAAGCCCATGTCACACTGAACCAACGGATGCAAACAGGATGTAAAACGGACAAAAAAGCTTGCCATCCATTTGAAAACGCGATGTACTCACTGCCTCCGTTTTGCTTCCTCTCTATTCATCCAGCATCCGTTCATTGACGTTTCATCCGCTCCGAAAGTTTTTGGGCTGCCCAAAACTTTTGCGCGGAAAATGTATCCAGTTCGTCCGTTCTGCATCCGCTACGCATCCGCTACGCATCCGCTACGCATCCATTACGTATCCGCTATATCCGCTTGGTGTCCGCTGCGCATCCGCACAACTCGCATCCGCCCGGACGCAGGGAGGAAGCGGAACGGATGCAGAACAGATGCAGAACGGATGCAGCACGGAAACAAAGCGTTTAAAGTGGAAAAAAAGTTCGCATAGGGGACCTATCTCGGATATTAATGATGTCTAGAGGATGCCTAGAGGATACCTAGAGGATGCAAACGGACACCTATACTGCCTATAAAAAGGGGGAGCAAATTGTCTGCATCTCACTTTCAGAACAGCAGCCCACCTGTGCAGACCTCTGCAGCCTTCATCTGACTCTTCCTCTTCCACAGCATCCAGTCATGTCCACCGTGGATCGTACCACAGTCCTTTTGGCAGCCACCATCCTTCTACAACAGTATGAAGCCATCTACAGGCTCTGTGAACTCTACTATGGGAAGAAAAAGAGGCGGCCAAGAAGCGTCTGGGTCCAAAAATGGATCGGGAGAAGAGCAGAGTACGGACTGTACAGAAAGCTGATGGTGGAGCTCAGGAACGAAGACACTCGGGCATTGCAGAACTTCATGGGGATGCCTCCAGCCATGTTTGACGAAGTTGTGCAGCGGCTGACACCCAGGTTGACCAAGGCAAACACCAACTTCTGGCCCAGCCTGGAACCTGGGCTCAAGGTGGCACTGACTCTGCGCCACCTGGCCTCAGGGACCACCTACAAAAACATGCAGTACGGCTGGAGGGTGTCACACAACACCATCAGCATTGTGGTCAGAGAAGTGGTGCAGGCCATCATCGAAGAATACAAGGAGGAGCTCCTCCAGTGCCCCTCCACTGAAGAAGGATGGAAGAAAGTTGCAGAGCAGTGGTATCAGAGGTGGAACTTCCCACACACCGTTGGAGCCATCGATGGCAAGCACGTGGCCTGCAAAGCTCCAGCCAAGTCAGGGTCCATTTATTTCAACTACAAGGGCTTCTTCAGCATCATCCTCTTCGCCATGGTCGATGCTGACTACAAATTCATGTACATCGATGCGTCAGGCTACGGCTCATCTTCAGATGCCCAGGTATACAACGCCAGTCACCTCAAGGAGGGGCTGGAAGGCAACCTCATCGTGGGCTTCCCAGATCCAGACCCCCTGCCCAATGACATGCAAGATGTGCCCTACTTCATCGTGGGGGATGACGCCTTCTCCCTCTGAACCTACCTCATGAAGCCATACTCTTCTAGACTCCTGACCCGTGAAGAGAGGATTTTCAACTACAGGCTGTCCAGGGCAAGGCGGGTGGTGAAGAACTCCTTTGGCATCCTGGCCAACAGGTTCCAGGTACTTCTTACCACCATGCAGCATCGCCCAGAGACTGTGAGGAGGATCGTGGAAGCTTGCTGCATCCTGCACAATCTCATGTGCACCCGCTACCCAGTCTTGCAGAACAGGCTCGTGGACCGTCAACAAGGCAATGAGGACATGGAGCCTGGGGAATGGAGGCAAGGGCGAAACCTGATCGACACTGAGGATGTGCAAGGCCCCAACAGAGCCTCACATGAAGCGAAGAAGCAGCGCAACCTCCTGAGACAATGGTGCAACTCCCCAGCTGGAGCAGTGGAGTGGCAAGACAGGATGGTAGATGCTTAATGGATGCTTCCTTCAGCCTATCTCATCACATGGATGAGATTGGGCCATGTATGTTGGGTGGGCCTACAATGAACAGGGCGTTTAATAAAGAGTTGTGTTTATGTTCAAATGTGTGGATCAATGCTTACATTGTTATTGATAATAAAGGGCCATAGGTGTGGCACCTGGGAGGGTAGACCATACAGTCCCACTATGCTTGCACTGGAGGTTTATCTATCCCACAGCTATTAGCCATCCCAAAGGTATCCCTGCTCATTCCACAGGTATCCCTGCCCACCCCACTGTTATCTTAACACATCCCACAAGCATGCAAAGGCTTAAGCCAATTCTAAAAGTTTCCACCAAGACTTTATTAAAAAAAAAGAAATGAAGCAAGTGTGTGAATCAAAGATAAACTTTATTGAACAACAAGCTGTGAAAAAAAAAATGAGCCAAGTCAAGTGTCCAAACAAAGTCCACAGGTAGCCAGCTGCCCGGTCTCTGGCACTCTTCTTGGTCACTCTGAGGTGTGCCCAGTCTCAGGGGTGAAGGGTCCAGGTGCTGTGGTGGTGGGTGGTGCTGGGGTGCCTGGCCTCGAGAGGACAACAGGGGACAGTGTGTTAAGAAAGGTCTCGGACAGCTGGCTCAGCCCCATGATGCTTCCTCCATGCCATGGGGTGTCAGCCCCAGTACTGATGACAGATGTACTGAGGCCGGGCTTGGCTGTGGGGTGGAGGAAGGAGTAGTGTAGTGGGGCTGTCTGCTCTGCAGCTGGGTGAGGACTGGCATGGGTGGCATCATTGGCATGGGTGGCATCGCTGTCAACGGTAGCATCATTGGCGTGGGTGGCATCACTGTCATCGGTGGCATCATTGGCATGGGTGGCATCGGTGGCATCAATGAAACAAGTGGCAATGGTGTCGCCCGATGACTCTGTGCCTGGACTGGGAAGGGCTGCTGCCTGTGCTGCTGAACCTCCTGGTAGCCATAGCCCTGGTAGGTGAGGGCCTGTGGGAAGCCTTGGAATGGGAGGGACATCACCTGGGGTGGAGGAGCAGACCTGGACTGGGTGGGAGCAGGTTCCTCTGGGTCTGGAGGGTTGTGAAGCAGCTCGGTGATCCAGTCCTTCACCAGCTGATACTGTGGACCCGCCATTTCCTTGAGGGTCTGGTTGACATAGGTGAGGAAGGGCTTGTGGTTGGAGGATGAGGAGTCAGTGTGGACCAGCTGAGAGAGGAGATCTATGCTGGTGCGGATGGTGTCCCTGATCTCCAGCAGGACAGTGTGGCTCTGCCCCTCCTGCTGTCCAGCTCTCTGCCTTTCTGCGGAGGCGGAGCTGGGTGGGGGGTGGATGCAGCTAGGACTGTGGTGGACTCAATGTCTCCTTTCTCCCACCGCACCAGGGAGTCCTCTACGCACTCCACCACGCTTACCACCCCTGTCCGTGGGTTCTGCGCCGTGGCACGCTCCACAGAAACCTGCCTGGAGACAGGGACTGACTCTCGGCCGGAAGAGGACTGGCTCTCAGCAGGCTGCCGGAGAGAGTGGGTCGTGAGAGGGGCTGCTGGTGCTCCTCGGTGGCGGACCTCACCCTCCAGGAAGCTGCACCTGGCCATGACGTAGGTCTCTCTGTCTGTCTCTCTTCACAGTGGCCTGGCCAGATTTCTTCAGGTGCAGCTTCCCGTACCAGGTGTGCATGTGCTTCCACCAGCAGAGGAGCACCTCCGAAGTGTAACCCATACTCTCTGTCCTCTCTCTCCAAGCAGCCTGCTTCCGCTTGGTGTCCCTGTACAGCCGGTGTCCCTTCCACCACAGATAGTCGTTCTCTCTCAGCCACTCCAGCACCTCATCCTCGTGCGCCTCCTCAATATAGTATTGCCTCCTCTCCCGTTGTCGCATACGCTTCTTCCTCCCTTTGGCTGGACCAGATGGGCCCTCATCAGAGGGGCTCCCAGGTAGTAGGGGCTGCTCCTCCACACCACCAGCAGCAGCAGCAGCACCAGCAGAATCATCATCATCATCATCATCATCCTCACCAGCAGGATCATAATCAGCAGCAGCAGCAGCGGCAGCAGGATCAGCAGCAGCAGCATGACCATCAGGACCAGGATCAGCAGCAGTAGAGTAAGCACCAGCAGGGCCAGCAAGTCCAGGAGCACGAGCAGGATGAGCAAGTCCAGGAGCACGAGCAGGTCGAGCAGGACCAGCAGGACCAGAAGCAGCTTCAACAGAGTAAGCACCAGCAGAAGCACCAGCAGAAGCACCACCGCCAGGAGCAGCGCCAGCAGAAGCTCCTGCACCAGAAGAGTGAGCCCAAGCAGCAGAAGCCCCAGCAGAAGCAGAGTCAGGGGCAGGGGGCGGGAGGTTGGCCCTGTCCCTCTTGCCAGGGATGGCGACAGGTTGCTGAGGCTTTCGCTTCCTCCCCATGGTTGTGGGGTTGCTGGCTGGCAGGGAGGCTGGCAGGCACCAAGGCTGTCAGGAAGGCTTGCAGGAAGGCTGTCAGGAAGGCTTGCAGGAAGGCTGGCAGGAAGGCTGGCAGGCACCAAGGCTGGCAGGAAGCCTGGCAGGTAGGCTAGCAGGAAGGCTGGCAGGAAGCCTGGCAGGAAGGCTGGCAGAAAGCCTGGCAGGAAGGCAGCCAGGCAGGCACCAAGCCTGGCTGGAAGGCAGGCTGGCAGCAGGGCTGGCAGGCAGGCATGCAGGCAGAGTAGGCAAGGAACTCGAAGTGTCCAGCAGCAGGTCTTTCCTCGGAATGCTGGCCACGTGCGGGCTGCTTCCCTTTATATCTGGGGGGCTTACGTAATGCTTCCCCCCCGCATGCGCAATTAACGCTCGGCATCCATTCCGCTTCCGCTGTGCATCCGCTGTGCATCCTCTGCATCCGCTGTGCATCCGCTTCATCCGTTCGGCGTCCGTTCGGCGTCCGCTGTATCCGTTCCGTGTCTGCTTCGCTGATGCCCCCCGGAAGCCCTGCGGTTGCGCCATCCGCTCCCATCCGCTTCCATCCGCTGGGCTTCTGTTCCGCATCTGCTTTGCATCCGCCCTGCGTCCTCCCCATGTCCGTTTTATCCACTCCGGTTATGCAAATTTTTGCCCCTTTTAAGAGCGGATAACAACGGATGGAACATTTTGCTCGTCCGCTGTATCCTTTTTGCATCCGTTGGCAAGTGTGACATGGGCTTAACATTAGTCAAGTGACCTTGATAACAGAGGTATACACTTGCAGAATGATTGACTATAACTCAACAAGTGAGATGAATTTAGCATTAGAAGCAGCAATTATTTTAAGTAGAGAAATCTTAAAAATTGAGTTGATGCAACTTTAGTTTGGCTCCTGATTTTCTGTCTTTCTTCCTGTCTTTCCCATTATTTCAGTGTAACCTCTTCTCCCCTTCCAGTCCTCTCCTTAAGCACCATTATATTAAAGAGCTGACTTTGATGAACTATTCATTTCATCTCAGAGTTTCAATGACAGTTAAGGAACAAAGTTTGTTCGACATCACTGCAGGTAATGGAATTGAAATAGGTGGAATATTTATTTCCATATGAATATCTACAGCACGTATCAGGTTAGAATAAGAATGAAGACTCAAACTGCAGAGAAGAAAAAAATATACATTATTACAGTGGTGGAATTCAATTTCTTTTACTACTGGTTCTGTGGGCGTGGCTTGGTGGGCGTGGCAGAGGAAGGATAGTGTAAAATCTCCAGTCCGTGGTGGTATTTTTTGGTTCTCCAAACGAGTCAAAATTTCCATTACCAGTTCTCCAGAACTGGTCAGAACCTGCTGAATACCACCTCTGAACTGTTACCAATGCAACATAATTCCTGTAGAAGAATGTTAAGAAGTGCTTTGAGAGAGATAAATTGCAGATTGAAGGTAAGTTGAAAAGGCAGTCTGAGATGCCTTATTTCTGTGGGAAAAAGCACTTTTAAATAATAAAATAGGTTTAGAGTTGGGCTCATTCAATCCCTGGTGAGCATTTGAACACAATACAGAAGGAATGTCTATGGAGATTCTCAGTCATCCAGGTCATGGTTTTCCAAAGACACTTTTCCAAAAGGCAGTTGGACTTTGTTTTTTGCTTGAAGGCATTTTGCTTCTCATCCAAGAAGTTTCTTCAGTTCTGAATGATGGTGGAGAATGGAAGAATTTATATTCTTGAGGTCATCTGGCTGTTAGCACTCTTTCTGAGAATTGTTGAGGCCTCTTGGAGGTTTATCTGTGCCTTCAAGGTCACCAGAATAGTGCACACACTCAGCAGTGCACCCAACCCAGCACACCCATAATGAAGTTGTGCTATTGGGTTGGCTTCAGTAGTTTGAATGCTACAGGTATGTAGTGATCGCCTTTTGTCTTGAAGAATTTACGGATGGAAGATGAGGTACTCTATGCATTTTCAGCAACATGGGCCCCATGGGATTTCCTACTGTTGGTAGAGCATAGAACTCCCAGATACTTGAAACCAGAGACTTACTGTCCAGCACTTTAACCATTTCCAGGGTTTTGGTAACAACTAAATTTTTGTAACAACCAGTTCTGTGTGTGGCTAGGTGGGTATGGCCATGTGACTGGGTGGGCGTGGCTTCTCCTTTTTTGCAGCACCTCCCCCCATTTTGGGGGGCCTTCTGGGTCTCAGGGAAATCTCTTGGGGGGGGGGTTCTCCCAGGAGGCTCCACTGAGGCTCAAGAAGGAAAAAACTGGGTATAGAGGAGCATGCAGCAACCCCCTGCACTCCGTTTTGGGGGCTCCTGCACCTCAGGGAAGCCTTCCAGAAGATTCCCCGGGAGCTCAGGAAGGAAAAAAGCCTCAGCATAAGGGGTGTTAGATATGGGTTAGATTGAAGAGGCAGGACAAAGTGGAGAGGTAAAAAGATTCCGTTTATTTGGCTCCATTTAAAAGAATGCCGCTGCAACACGCCTCCTGTTTTTTTTAAAGGTCACTGTCCAAACTTTCAGCCTCTGACAGCTGTTCATTTTCCTGCACAGAAAATGAATCAATGGGGAAAGTCTGAATCACTGACTTTCCCTGTTGAATATTCAATGGGGGGGGCATGCAACAGCCTGTTACACTCTGTTTTGGGGCCTTCTGGGCCACAGGGAAGCCTTCTGGGACCAACCCCCCACCCAGAAGGCTCCCCTGAGGCTCAGGAGTGGGCATTTTTTGCTCCCAGGAAGCTTCCCTGGGGACCAGGAAGGCAAAAAATGGAAGGTGGGCTGTGCTCCCCCCTCCATTTTTTGCCTTCCTGGGCCTCAGGGAAGCTTCCTGGGTGAAGCAGTAAGTAAGAAAGGGGAATCCTGGCACAGCTGATCATCAAGAACAACTGATCATCAAGAGTGGAAAAAAGAAATACCTTAAGGGCTGACTTAGTGTAGAGGGGAGGGGTGGGTGGAGAGGGGAGGGGCCAGCCAGGGGCATGATTTGCCAATTCTCCAAACTATGCAGAATCATAACAACCAGTTCTAAAGAACTGGTCCAAACTAATATAATCCCACCCTTGATCATTACTCTATACTGAATCTTTTTTTTAGGGTTGGCTACCTTTGGTAATGTACAGTATATACAGTGTATTCCAAGTGTATTCTCTGTGTTGTTTACCAGAGAATATTAGAGGTTTAGCTATTTTTCTTTCCGACAGTTTTTAATTGTTCCAAGAATTTTTATAGCAGCCACCTACTATATTGGCATTTTCACTGAGCTGTCTGTTTAGACCTGATTCCTTTCTTCTTCAATCACTACAACTATATCTCATTACTGTTTACAAGAAGCTTTGTATGTTAAGCCAATGGGTTCCACTGTCAACTTGCTTACATTGAACTACATTTACCATTCTGCTCATAAATCACTTTCCTGTGATTTTTTTTGACCTGAAGCATACAGTTTATTCTAATCAGGCAGTTATTGATGTAGATTTCAATAAGTTTCAAGCATCCTGGAAAAACTTGATTCTCTTGACATCATGTTTCAGCTTTTGACTCTCATTTTTGGGGAGTTGGTGGGAATTTTTGAATTCTAGCAAAATTCCATTGAATTGTATCTGTTGTCCAAAAGTGCTTTTGGAATGTTTTGGCAAATTCCATGCTATTGGTTTTTTGATAGTCAAGTTCTAGTTCAGGGGTCCCTACTCACTACTGAGCCAAGGCCTATTCACAACTGGGCCATGGGCCAATGCACACCCAGCTTGACTTTCACGAGTGGCAGACTGGCACACGCATGCATGTATGCTGTTCAACTCACATGGGCAGTGGGCCAGCATACATGCATGCACATGCAACTCAACTTGGCAGCCCAGTTCCCCTCATTCCCCAGCTGGGCTGTCAAGCTACAAATTTTGGGGACTGCTGTTCTAGCTTGTCTTCCTTGTAATATTGTGTTGCTGCTCTCAATCCACTTTTAAGGCCAATAGGTGTTCTTGAGACTATTGCTGCATAATCTGCATAGAGTAAAACAGAGATGTGTCGTCCAGCTAGTTTTGGGGAGTGTTGAGAAAAGGGCCCACCAGGGAGTTGATATAGAAGTTGAATGGGAGTGAGGTCAATATGCAGCTTTGCTTTACACCTTTCTCAGTTCCAATGGTACTGGTGAGGTGGCCCTTCTTACTCTGAGGTCCCTTCATGAAGCATATATATTTGATGAAGTAAATGTTGGTCAACTGAGTATGCATCCATTTTTTCCAAAGTTTGGTTCATGTTCTAAAATCAAAAGGTACTTTAAAATCTATGAAGGTGGCCTAAAGTGTTCCAGGAGAAATATTTTTCAACAAGATATTGGAACATTAAACACTGGTCAGTGTGGTTCATCCTTCCCTAATCCCAGCTTACTCTTTTCAAAGTGTTTTTTTTTTTTTGTTTCAGCCAGTCCTTGAACTGTGAAGAATCACTAAGCTCTTCTTTCTGTAGACAAGGCATTCTGGGAATTGTAGTTGCAGCCCCTTTTGAAGGGACATGGGTAGTATGTAATACTGCTGATTAGCTGATAAATAATGGCAATTATCACTTCTTGCACTCAATATACTATTACTATATGATAATTGAAGCAACTACCTATTAAAAATAATTAGACTTCAAAACAGTCTTACACCAAACTAGATCCTGTGGGCGTTCATAAAGCTTTCAACCTACCTCAATCAACAGGAGGGGAATGAAGGAAAGTGGGATATAATAATAAATTTGATACCTTTTGCAGAATCTTGTTTCTAAGCCATTTGGATGAAAATGGAAGTACTTCTATTTTTTTTTCTAATTGTTGCCTTAGCAACTTCAAGTCATGTTGACAAGTTGGAGACTTGTAATTGGTATGCAGTGGAAATCGTCATCCACCTGCTAGTATCTCTATGGCAACATGGCTCTCTTCCTAGTGATAACATAGAGACACCCTATTTATACTCTTTTTACACTCTTCCCCCCATTAAAGATATTTCATCTTTTGAAAGGGACTATAAAATTAACTGCATAGCAATATATACATATAAAGTCTCCTTCATGGATCATTAGCTTGTAATGGTGAAGGACATGTTCTCTGGAAACCATAATAATGAAACTAAACCTTAAATATTTTGGACACATAATGCAGTAGGGAAAAATCTTTGAAGAAGACCCTGATGTTTGGGAAAACTGAAAACAACAGACAGGCTAGCAGGAAACAAGTTCATATTCTCAGTGATATCACAAGCATGCACTTACAAGGACTCAAATAAACATTTGCTAACAGGTAAATCTGGCAAATTATTAATCAGATAACAGAATTAAAAGTACTTAAACAATTGAACCACCACAAGATATGTAAAATAGTCTACAAAAAGCTACACAAGAGATCTTTTTTGAACCATATCTCAAGGTAAAATGAAAAATAACTCATCAAATAATAATATTTTGATATGTTTCAGATAAACCTTTCCTTTGCTCTCCACTGGCTCCCTAGGGCTAATAGGTTTCTGTGTTTCTTCACCTTAAAAAGAATGTTTTTGAAAGCTGTGTAATTTGAAATTGCAAACCCAAAAACATGGGTTAGTCATCAATTTGCAACTGAGACCATATTTTAAAATTATTTTTGGAGTGGCAGGATGAGGAAGAGGAGAAGACAGAATATTTGGCCTCCTTTTTTATTTCAGGGATATGGTTGATCGAATGAATATTTAACACATCAATTTTAGAAGAGAATATTTGTAATTTTGGATTGAACTGAAGTCCTTGGTGCTTTCTGAGTTTGGTTGTTGTCTTGAAGACATTTCACTACCAAACTAGGTAGCATCATCAGCATAACGCCTAGTTTGGTAATTAAACCTCTACAAGAAAACAACCAAGCTCAGAAAGCATCAAGGACTCCACATCTATTTTGCTTTTAGTTGCCTTATATTTCAACACTAGCCTTTGTGGCAGTGGTGGGATTCAAATAATTTAACAACCGGTTATCTGCCCTAATGATTTCTTCCAACAACCAGTTCACCAAACCGCTCAGAAAGTTAACAACCAGTTCTCTCAAACTGGTGCAAACTTGCTGAATCCCACCACTGCCTTGTGGGCTCTAGCAGCTGAAAAAAATAGGATTGGAGAATTGCATTAAAAATATATATATCTAATTTTCTATATTTTAAAAATGTAGGTGTAGAATTTTAATATGAGTTTTAAAAAGACAGTGTATTGCCTTACTAATATAGACATTATTACAGCCAGTTTCCCTAATCTGGCTTCAGAAAGGCTCCCTTTCTAAATTGTTTATTGGTCAGTTTCCGGCAGTTTCCTTACAGTCAGGCTACAATTGAGCTATAAGTCTAATTCCAAATTGACCGATTTTTTTTTTCTGGACAAGAGTAATAAAAACCCCTGTGTGCTTTACTCATAATGGAAATTGTTGCTTGTCACTGTAATTTGCTGAATCTGCCTGAAAATATGATTCCAATTATCCTGAACAAAAATCACAGTCACCTCTAGTTCACATACTCATGTAGAGACTGCACTTCTGTCAAACATTTTTTTTAAAAAAAGGAAAATCTTAAATGACATTTTATATTCCCAATTCATATGTTACCATCTGCTTCCCAATAAAAATAGCAGTCCCTCCTCCTTCACTTTGTCTTTTGAGCTTTGATTTATCTGCAGCTGTTCTGTTTGGGCAGCACTCTAGATTACAGCTATGCAAATAAATTAAATAAAATATGTTGAGTATTAGCTATTTTTGCAGGATTATTGCCATGTAAAAATCAGTCCCTGGATGAAGAACCTTGTTCAAGGACATCATCATCTTTAAATCTTGTGTTGATCAATCATTACTTTTTTGGCTAGAGAGTTTTACTGTTAGGAACAACTCTAAGCATCTGTTTGGGATGAAAGAAGAAAAAAGAATAAAATGAAATATATAGTTGCTCATTCTACCACTTCATCAGATCTACTCCTCTGGCTTATTTTCAAAAGATAGGAACAGATTGTGAAAAGGTACATCAAAATTAATGCAGTCTTGACACCTTGACAAATATTCTCATTCAGTTTAATGGACAAGAAACAATGACAACAGAAGCAGTATTAACACTGCCTATCTCTGTTTCAAAATGCTAAGATCATCTCCAAATGGAATGCTAAATGTGATACTTGCCTTCTACTGCAACCCCAGTGAGTAAAACAACTGAGGCACAGCAAAACTGCTCTGCCACGTAAATCAGCTCAAAACAAGGTAATAAAGCACAGGAAAGAGCAGGGTCAGGTGGGTGGAGCTAAATGATCACCGAAACTACCAGTTCACTTGAACCAGTCCAAACCGGTAGAATCCCACCCCATGCCTCTGGGGTAAATAAATACATTAGTATTACACCTTTGAATGAAATAAACAAACTGGTCAGTCTTCAATAGGGCTGCCTTTGAAATGAAACTGAGCTGTCGTGTATAACTATTTAATCTGACAATTCAAATTAATTTGATAATGCAAACATGAAACCTACTAATAAATCATGCAACTCCAAGGCTTGATAGATCAGAAAAAATTGGAGAATCACACTGTCCTCTAGCTGGTTTGTCACTACCCCCAAATGCTCCAGCTTATGCAGCCAAACCTGGGCTGAGAAAGAAACATTCCACTGTGGGTAAAAAGGAAGAATCTACTGAATTAAGCTCAGCTTTTGGTGACTCCACGGGCATATTCATGTTTTCTTGGCAACAATATGGCAATGGTTTGCCATTTCTTTCTGGTTATTACCTAATAACCTAAAGGTAAGATCATAACCTTACATAAAGGTCTCATATTCTAATATGCAAGTAGTCCCAGAGTTACAACTGTTCATTTAAGCGATCATTCTAAGTTACAATGGCACTGAAACAAGTGACTTATAAACTAGTCCTCACATTTACACTTATATTGTAACATTCCCACAATTGATTAAAATTTGGGTGCTTGTCAACCAGGAAGTATTTATGATGGTTGAACTGTCCCGAGATGATGTGATTACCATTTCAACCCTTTCAGCTTGCTTCTGACAAGCAAAATCAATCTGGAAACCAGGTTTACTTATCAACTACACAATTCACTTCATAACTGCAATGATTTGCTTAACAACCATGGCAAAAATAGTCTGCAAAATCAGGCATGGCTGATCAACAATCACTTGCTTACCAATGGAAATTCTAGTCCTAATTCTAGTCACATTGAAGACTACCTGTAATGCTTACATTCTGAAGAGTATGTTTTACTTTTATATCCTAATAAAATTATGTCCTTAAAGTTACATCCTCTTCTATTATATTTTTAACTTAAAGGAGGGTTTTGGTTCTTCTTTCACAAATGTTTTCTTTCATCATCTTCTCAGGGATCATCTGCAGGCTGCGGTTCAAAAGATAAGAGCCTTGACAATGCAATATAGTTCATGTCAGCAACTCAAATAAAATCTCGATGGAGCTTTGTTTTTATCCTGGGCAACCTCAAGTTCTGTGGATCAATTCCCAGAATCCACATCAATAACCCTGCTAGTGGTGGAATTCTGAGATTTAAAGTCCAAATACCTGGAAACTGACATGGTGAAATGTTTAGCAAAGATGTATTTGGAATATTTATAACTTTGATAACTAACATACCAAGATTGTTGACCAAAACAGCAAGATAATGCACCTTTATGCTGACCTCTGAACAACATACATTGTCTAAGTTGTGAAACAGTGCTGTGCCCAGAGAGTTCAACACAAATGGGATTTTGGTCTGAAAACCTTTTATGGGTGTTTGTTTAAAGGCTGCTATGTCACCTCAGGCAGTTTAACATCTCACCTACACCAAACATATGCCTCAGCTTTCATTTTCAAGCTAAACTATCTGAGTAAAATAACTTCAAGCAAAAGCAATGTAATTGGATACAAGCTCAAATACTATCATCTGCTGTGTTCTCAGTTCTGTTGGCAGGTGAATTCTTACCCCCCCCCAAAAAAAAAAAAAAACTCACACCTTCACTGCACAACAAACACCCTTCCAGCCAGATGCTTAACAGCCATACAGCCGAAGTTATAAATCTTTCTGTACATTTGTTGTCAAGGATGGAGGGAAAATGTGGGAAGATCTTGTTTCTAGGAAGATGAACTGTGGGAAGATGAACACTGGATATAATAAAAACTTGAATATTTACTTTCATCTCTCCACCCCTCCCCTTTCCTTTCATGTAACATTCATTTTCTGAAAAAACTTAGTATTTGAATGGGGCAAATTCAAATAATTTTCACAAGAGAATTGACTTTCCTTTCAAAGTACGAAAGTGGGGTTTTTTTTTTCTTTAGTTTCTTTTTAGCAGCCACATGGGAAAGAGTCAGGAGTGCTTTGAAGGAGTCAAAAAAATCAAAATGGCAGCCATGTCCATGTGATCAAACCTGGCGTTGGAGTTTTTTGACACTCCTCTAAGCCATCCCCTACTGGCCCAATAAACATTTCTGGAAAGACCCTTTATGGGAATTGAGTTACATCCAAGTGAAGTTTCTCTCCAATGAAGTTATTAACTTAAAACAAAGAAATACTCTGTTTTCTTTTTCTTTTTTTAACATACAATAAAGGCAGTCTCTATTTCTCCTGGGAAACAAAGTATTTGAGGGGCTGCCACAAAGAAGAAGGGGGTCATCTTATTTTCCAAAGCACCAGAGGGTAGGACAAGAAACAATGGATGGAAACTAATCAAGGAGAGAAACAACCTGGAATTAAGGAGAAACTTCCTAACAGTGACAATTAACCAGTGGAATTGCTTGCCTTCAGAAGTTGTGGCTGCTGGAGGTCTTTTAGAAGAGATTGGACAGCCACTTGTTTCAAATTGTGTTGGGTCTCTTGTTTGAGCAGGGGATTGGACTAGAAGACCTCCAAAGTCACTTTGAATTGAATTATTCTGAATTGAACTGAATTGAAAATTGAATTGATATTCCAGAACAAAGTTTTCCTCTAATGGGACATTCTATTGCAGAAATGCCACCAAGTTGATACAGAAACTAAATCTTCACTTAAGCAACTTTGGGTTTCTCCTTCCTCAATTTTGTAAAATGCTAAAAGGAACATACACCCCTCCCCAAAAAGAAAAAAATCCTGATTATTTAGTCTTCAGTATAAAATTGGCTTATTATAAGAGGCTTTAGGGTTACTTTTTGTTTGAGCAGATATAGTCAAAATAGCTCAGCTCTCTACTGGTGCATGTGAACTCTCTCTGTACTATCCTTTGAGTATCAATGCCAGCTTTCTGAAAAGACAATCTTTACAAATATTAACTAGGGTGATGTCAGTTGCTTGCAATGACTTTTAACATCTTGATATTCTCTCTATATCCACTGACCTGTCGTAATATACCCTGAAACATTAATTTCCACTTAAAGGTCTGCATTCATCTTTTTCAGTTTGTTTTGTCCAACTAGCCAGAACTCCATATCTTACTCAGGGGTGGGTTTCTACCGGTTCTGTCCTGTAGAAGCAGTAGCTCTGAAGAGCAGCAGACAGAGAGCATACATAGAACCGGTTCTATGTCTGCTGCTGTTGCATACATAGAACCGGTTCTATGTCTGCTGCTATGTCTACCTGCCCGCCCGGGCTCTTGCCTGATTTTTCTTTCCTGCTTTTTCAATTTCAGCTGCTGTGCAAGGCACAGCTGCAGTTTAAAAAGCAGGAAAAAAGTCCTTTTTCAAAGGCTACTTCTCTGCACTCAGTGTGCTGATGTTGATTTACAGGTGCACGTAGCGTAAATCACCAAACTTCATAAATCGCCGAACTGATAGTTAACCCTGTCAGATCCCACCCCTGATCTTATTTCTAAGGTCTTCTTATTGTCCATTATAAGGATTCTTGAGTATTGCATAATTAATAAGATCCTGGGACTTCTAATAATGGACAAACCTGAAAGTCTAAGGAAGAGATACTGACCTGTCTGAAAACTCTTTGAACTTTTCCAAGGCATTACTCAATAAATTTGGGGACAATGCATTTGTTTTCTTTCCAAACAGAATTTTAATGTACACCAAATTAGAAAAAAAAAAAAGGAATGTGATTCCAAGGATAACAGTCAGCATGGTGTTTTTCCAGGCCAAATTGCTCTTTCAGGATGAACCACAAGAGAGGTTTTACCCAGAATTGAAGGAAATCCAGTCACATCATGTATACGTAGTTGCACACTGGCAAAAGTAGAGTTAAGGAGGAAATCAAGGAAGTGCTGTACCTCTGTAGAGTATTTGAGTTCTTCATTCCCAGAGGAATCAATAAAGTTCTCCCTTTCACACAGGGATATAAACATATCACACTCCTCAAAATAAATAAAATCCTCCCCCAAAAGTTGTACTTGTATTGATTTATTGATTTGTTTTATATATTTGGTTCTTATATCATCTTTTCCATTTTTAATATTTAAAAAACTTGGTACTCATACAATGGTATTGAACTCTGCAGAACATTTCATTCTCTTCTCCAGCACTTCTTGGAATGATCATTATTCTGTTCAGAAGTAATTACATTTAAAGAGCATAGCATGCCTTACCGTTCACTGGCATCACTCAAGTGATGTCATTCTTCTACAGATACAATTTATTCAGTACACAAGCCCTTCTAGGAAAAAAAATCTTTGAAAATATAACTGCACATGAATTGGCTTCCATATGAATCATGCATGGTCCTGCTTCATATAAAAATCTAACATGTGTCTGTCTGAAATCATCTGAGTGTTGTCAGACAGAGGGAGATTCTTATCCAGGTTAAGTGTTCTGAATTGAACAATATCCATATAGTTTTAATTTAAAGCTTCAAACTAAGTCTCCTTTTGAAATTCTGAGATAGTTCTCCTTTCTGCTTCTTAGAGAGCCTTGAGGTCAGATTCATTTACAAAAGAAACAAACTTTGAACTGGACAAGAAGGGAGGAACCGGCAAGCAATACTGCCAAGCTACTGGTCCTGGAGCAAGGACTATACCATGCTTATACTTCAAAAGTAGGAATGCCAGGTGATCACAATCTTAGCATCTTGATCACAATCTTTGCCTTCCTGGACCAGAAGAAAGTACTGGGTCATAATAGAAATCTCTGGAACCTCTGGAATCCATAGAATCTATCACTTCCCCATCCAAATAATTCATCTCCTTGCTCCTCAACATCAGAAGTGCACATGTCCATGACTATGCAGAGAAAATATCTAGACAACAGATGCAGAGTCCAGGAGCAAAGTTGGTCTTGCCCTCAACGAAGGAAGCATGATTTGGCCATACAGACATAGAAATCTTTGACATCATTGAAGCAATTTTTTTTTTCATTTGCAGCTTTCCAAGATGTTGACCTACTTTGCTGTATTGGGGTTAATGAGTTTTGTCAAGTTCTACATTTTAGGTAAGGAATAATTATAATGAGACTATAATAATTAGCTAATGAAACTAATGAATCACAGGTTGCTAAATATAACAATGTAGCATTACCAAAACTATTGTTCAGTGTAGATATGTGTATGTGTGTGTATATTCACTTATGGCAGATTGTCAAACTCAAGGTTGCAGGAGGCAGTTATGGGTGAAAATGGAACTCAGGAGTATGTTTTCGCTGGCAGAGTGCTCAGGACACTACAGGCACCCTGACACAAGAGATGTTGAGCTGGCCATACCTACCCTGGCCATGTCCACCACTGGCCCCCAAGATCAAGCACAACCCTAACGTGGCCCTTAATGAAATTGAGTTTGACTGCCTGATTTATTGATATGCTGTTTATTTTCATAATCTTTTACCTGTTGAATTTTATTCCTCCATAATTTCCATCTATAGATCAGCATAGCCATATACTCTGAATTCCTGATAAGATTGTTGAACAGATGAATAGTATTAAAATACCAGACTAGTTCCACCTACAAATTAGCTGCATTTTTTTCCGGTCTGTTTGGTTATTTACCACCTACTGAGACACAGAAAGTGCTTTGGCACATTGGAATGAATGGTTACATTTCTGACCTCATTGCTAAAATCAATGCTTTAAAGTACTTTGGGAAAAATTGGAACTTAGTTTAGGTCAAAGATAAGAATCTCCAGGTACCAAACAGCCAAGCACCAAAAATTCAACATCTCTCTCTCCAGTGTCCAGGCAGAATGAAGCTACCCAAGAATGATGTTCAACAAAACTTAAAACCTGTCAGATTTCCCAACTATCTGTCTTTCAGGGGGAAAAGACAACTGGAAAAAGAAACATGGATGAAAGATAAAAGAAATACAGTGCATCATAAAATTATGCACAGGGCAAGGAGATATGACCAAACAATTTTATGCAGTGATGTAAAAATATAAATACATGTAAGTGTGTGTGAATAAAATGTGTGCATAACAAATAAGATCTCATGTAAGAGTACAGAAATCTTGGGATGTTTGCCTATTTTGGAAGATTGAGGTTTTTCTTTTTATAATTTGGAGGACTAACAAATCTTACCCTGGACAATATTATGATGCCAATTTTTGCCATTGATGAGGAAAGTTGTTGTTTTTTCTTTTACAGTAGTAGAATTTGGGCCATTTAGCAAAGCTGCCTGGTAAGAGATTCAGGAATAAAAGGCATAAAAGGAATAAAAGGACAAAAATAAAAAGAAAAGAACATTCTTACTCATTTTGTAACTTGTGGACCTCATCACAAATATGAAGATAGAGCTATCTTTAAAAGTTTTGAAAGGTCATTAAACTTATAAAGGATAAGTCTATCACTGGCTGATATTCTTAATAGACCATCTCAAGAATATGGATCGGCTCCCTGAAATCTCTGCAAAAAAGCATGCTGGCTAGAGAATTCCAGGAGTTGCTTCACACATCTGGTGTTTTCCCAAGAAGACTATTAAACACCAAATACTGGACAGGAGAAGGCTACACCTATGCCAGTGCTACCATATGAGGAAACATTTGATGGGCAAATAGTTTGACCCAGAAACTCTTATTATCAGTCTAATCTAGAATCTAACAACTGAGCTATAAAGTGTGAGAACTGCTCCCATTGTAATATCAAGTATGGAATATGTTGTTTATGGCTTATCATTCTCATGAGCTAATGCCAATGTCTGCTTTTGAAAGAAGAATTATTTGGAAGTCTGATGCAATGATCTAATGCCCATGAGCCTCTTAAGATACATATTGATTATGCACAAATCTCTGATGATTTATATTCGAGTTCAAGCACCAGGTTTTAAAGAAAGCAACTTGGGTGGCCCATTAAAATTCAAACAAAAGTTATGCAACCTTGTTAATTTATTCCTTTCCACATTTCCATTTCAAGAGTAAGAGCCAATTTACAAATGCAAATGGACATCTAGGTGCTATCTGTATGGGAATAATCAACGGTGTGGAGACAACTCTACCTGGCAGATTGTTTGTTTCAAATTGACTCCCATTCACCTACATCTTTGTTGTGTCAAGAATATTTCAAAAACCACAGATTCCTAGCTCTGCTTTTAGAAAAGGGCAACAAAATTGTTGGGTTTGCACAATACACTATATTTTTCCATTAAGACAATATGATCAGTTAAAATATAATCTTTATTTCTCCACCTATGTCCATTTGCTAGCCACTCCTTTCATACCACAAAGACATGGGAGGGCAAATTACTTTGCTTCATGAAGCAGGGAAAGGAAAATAGAAGGGTGTTCAAATGAGCTTCCTACCCACGCCATTCATTGCAAAGGAAAATCGTTTACATAAACTTTTCCCAGGGCTGAATATCTTTACCTTGAGTGTTTTAGTATTTATTTGATTTGTCAAGGCTTACAAGATACAGGAAAAAAATAAATATAGTTTTGAATACATGAGATAGATACTTATAAGAAGAAAAAAAATAGGACAGGGACAGTAGGCATAATTGGTGCGCTTATGCATGCCCCCTACAGGACTTGACTATATATATAAATAAAGCTTGTACTTTATTTTCTGATTTTTTTCTGCCAATATATAGGACAGCGCATTTATTTGTTGAGATTTGAAGTTGCCATTTGTTTGACCATTTTGATACATAGTCAAGGTCTTTTTGGAGGGTAGTAGTATTGTCTGTGGTGTTGAATAGCTTTACATTATCAGCGAAGAGAACGCAGTTGCTTTTAATATGATCACAGAGGTCATTCATGTAGAGTATGAAGAGAGTTGGTCCTAGAACATTGCCTTGGGTGACACCACTGTTGACAGGTACAGGATTTGATAGGACGCTCCCAATTTTGACCATTTTGACCATTTGTTGTCTGTTTTACAGGAATGCTTCTATCCAGTTATGCAGGTTTCCAAATATACCATAAGATGTTAGTTTTAGTGGTAGTTTGTCGTGTACCACTGAATGAAGTCTATGTAGATTTCATCTATTGCTTTGCCCTGGTCAAGTTATGTAGTCCATATGTTTTTGCAGTGTAAAAGTTGCAGATTACAGGATAGTTTTTTTCTGAAACCAAATTATTTACGAGAGAATAGGTTATTTGTCTCTAAGTGGAGGATGATGGATCGGTTAATAATTGATTCCATGACTTTACAGGTGACACAGCATAAAGAGATTGGTCTGTAATTTTCAACTAGGCTGGGGTCTCCCTTTTTAAGATGGGGATGACCATGGCTTGTGACCGGAGTCTTAGCAATGAGCTGGTCCTGAAAGATTTTTCAAAGATGATGCTTAGAGGTTCGGCTATGGCAGTGGATAGCTTTTATAAGAAATAGGCACATATTCCATCTGGTCCAATAGATAAAGATGATGTTAGATTGTGCAGTGCTTTTTCAACAATGTCTTCTGTAAAATCGATATGTATTGGATCATTGTAGTTGTCTGTGGTTTGACTAGGAAGTACTGGGCTTCATCCATTGCTATTTACAAATGATCGCTGAGCCAAAGAATGTGTTAAAGAGGTTTGCTTTGATGGTGTTGTCATTGCAATCTTTGCCATTAGATCCTTTCAGGGGTGGGATGGACCTTGAGATTTTTAGTCTGTTGTTTACAAAATTGTAGAAAGCATGGGTGCAATTTGTGCATAGAAGGTTTTCCTCTTGTTTAATGTGATAATTGGTGCACTCAGTTTTTATCTGGTGTCATAGATTTTTGTATCGGCTTTTGAAGTTGGCAAAGTGACCAGATTTGTTTTTTCACCAAAGTGATCATTTTTAGGATTGAAGCTTCCTTATTGTTATGGGTAATCTGTTTTTCCTGGTTTTGGTAATTGTTATTGGTACATATAGTTTGATGACGCTTTTGATTTCTAGTAACAATATGTTGTAATTGTCTTCAACAGTATTGCATCCAGTAAATAGAAATTGCCAATCAAGGGATGAGAGAATATTGTCTATAAGATCATAGTTGCCTTTTTTGAAGTTATAATTGGGGATCACATTGTTGTGTTGATGGAGGTTAAAAACTTTTCAGCCTTACATTCTTACAAGAAGGAAACTTGATGCCTTTTGTTCTGTTTCCAGAGAACATAAGGAATATCCATTTCTTTGTATACCATATGTATCTGTGCGCACAAGGATGTGTGTGTGTACGCAAGTATAATAGTCAATGAAAAGCTCCCTTTTGCCATTTCAGAAGATTTGGTTTCCTTTCCTGTTTTTGTCATTTAACTACTGTTCAGAAGTCTACATAATTCCCACTCACCCCACCTCCCTTTATGGTCCTAGGCAGAACTAACCCAGCTTAGCTCATGGTTTGTTTGTTTGTTTTATCTGCAAGCACTTGGCAGCCACTATACTCTTATTTTGGGCAGACAAGAGAAAACAGGAAAGGATGTAGAGTATTTTAGTCAATCATGGGAAAAGTATTTTCTTACCTAGAAAACTGCAGCACACCTTTTCCCTCCTGCTTTACAAGTGAGTCTAGAATAGAGTCATTGACTCCCTTTTTTGCCTCTGGGAATAAACGAACAGTAGTTCAACAACCGCTACAGAGAACACTTTTGTCATTGTGCTACCATCACCAGGATACATGATGGTACCTACCGACAGGTTATTTACTGACTGCTTGAAGTATGACAAATCTCCCTGAGGGTAACTATGATCCAGATTTGAAGTTCTGGTGTCCTGGTCTTTCCTGCACAACTGCACTGTGAGTACTTAGCAATCAGACCAGAATTATATCCATTTGCAGCATTGCACAATCGGATGACTGTGTTTTGCCAAAACCCAGCATTTACTTTATTTATTTATTTGTTTGTCTGTTTGTTTGTTTGTTTTTTATTTATTTATTTATTTGTTTGTTTGTTTGTTTGTTTGTTTGTTTGTCAAGCAAGTATTAGATAATATATAAGTATAAGCATGGTTCTGGATACATGAAATGAATATAAATAAAAAAGAAACAATCGGACAGGAATGGTAGGCATGTTGGTACACTTGTGCACATCCCCGACAGACCTCTTAGAAAATGGGTGAAGTCAATAGTAGACAGTCTAAGGTTAAAGTTTTTGGTGTTTGGGAAAGTTTTTGGTGTTTGGGGAACAAAACACAGAGTCAGGTAGGGTATTCCAGGCATTGATTACTCTTTTGCTAAAGTTGTACTTTCTGCAATCAAGTTTGGCACGATTTACCTTGAGTTTGTATCTATTGTGTGCTCTTGTATTGTTGTGGTTGAAGATGAAATATTCATTGACAGGTAGGATATTGCAGTAGATAATTTTACTATACTTAGATCAGACCGAAGGTGGCATAGTTCTAGGTTTTCTAGGTCTAGAATTTCAAGTCTGGTGGCATAAAGTATTCTGCAATGAGTAGAGGAGTGGAGAACTCTTCTTGTGAAATATTTCTGCACTTTCTCGATTGTATTAATATCCATTGTGTAAAGTGGATTCCAGACTGCTGAGCTGTATTTAAGTATTGGTCTAGCAAATGTTTTGTATGCTCTCGTTAGTAGTGTAATATTACCAGAGAAAAAGCTACATAGGATTAGGTTAACAACTGTTAATGCCTTTTTGGCTATGTACATTGCTCAAAAAAATAAAGGGAACACTTAAACAACACAATGTAACTCCAAGTTAATCACACTTCTGTGAAATCAAACTGTCCACTTCAGTAGCAACATTAATTGGCAATCAATTTCACATGCTGTTGTGCAAATGGAACAGACAACAGATGGAAACCATAGGCAGTTAGCAAGACTTCCCCAATAAAGGAGTGGTTCTGCAAGTGGTGACCACAGACCACTTCTCAGTTCCTCTGCTTTCTGGCTGATGGTTTGGTCACTTTTGAATGCTGGTGGTGCTTTCACTGTAGTGGTAGCATGAGATGGAGACGACAACCCACACAAGTGGCTCAGGTAATGCAGCTCATCCAGGATGGCACATCAATGCAAGCTGTAGCAAGAAGGTTTGCTGTGTCTGTCAGCGTAGTGTCCAGAGCACAGAAGCACTACCAGGAGATAGGCCAGTACATCAGGAGACGTGGAGGAGGCCGTAGAAAGGCAACAACTCAGCATCAGGACCACTACCTCCACCTTTGTGCAAGGAGGGACAGGAGAAGCACTGCCAGAGCCCTGCAAGATGACCTCCAGCAGGCCACAAATGTGCATGTGGCTTCTCAAATGGTCAGAAACAGACTTCATAAGGGTGGTATGAGGGCCCGACATCCACAGGTGGGGGTTGTGCTAACAGCCCAACACCATGCAGGACATTTGGCATTTGCCAGAGAAAACCAAGATTGGCAAATTCACCACTGGCGCCCTGTGCTCTTCACAGATGAAAGCAGGTTCACACTGAGTACATGTGACAGACATGATAGGGTCTGGAGATGCTGTGGAGAATGTTCTGCTGCCTGCAACTTCCTCCAGCATGACTGGTTTGGCAGTGGGTCAGTAATGGTGTGGGGTGGCATTTCTTTAGGGGGCTGCACAACCCTCCATGTGCTTGCCAGAGGTAGCCTGACTGCCATTAGGTACCGAGATGATATCCTCAGACCCCTTGTGAGATCATATACTGGTGCGGTTGGCCCTGGGTTCCTCCTAATGCAAGAAAATGCTGGAACTCATGTGGCTGTAGTGTGCCAGCAGTTCCTGCAAGATGAAGGCATTGATGCTATGGATTGGCCCGACCGTTCCCCAGATCTGAATCCAATTGAGCACATCTGGGACATCATGTCTCGCTCCATCCACCAACACCACGTTGCACCACAGACTGTCCAGGAGTTGGCGGATGATTTAGTCCAGTTGTGGACCATCTGCCACCTCATCAGGAGCATGCCCAGGCAATGTAGGGAGGTCATACAGGCCACGCACACTCCTGAGCCTCATTTTGACTTGTTTTAAGGAAATTACATCAAAGTTGGATCAGCCTGTAGTGTTTTTTTCCACTTTAAATTTGAGTGTAACTCCAAATCCAGACCTCCTTGGGTTGCTAAATTTGATTTCCATTGATGATTTTTGTGTGATTTTGTTGTCAGCACATTCAACTATGTAACGAACAAAGTATTTAATAAGAATATTTTATTCATTCAGATCTAGGATGTCTTATTTTTGTGTTCCCTTTATTTTTTTGAGCAGTGTAGTTACAGTAGGTTCTAGCACTTAGAACATTAGAGATGAGAACTCCAGGGTCCTTGACAGAGTTTGCATCCTCAACAAGGTCTTGACTATTCAGCTTGTATTTTATTTTCTGATTTATTTATTTTTTTGCCAATATGTAAGAAAGAGCATTTGTTTGTTGAGATTTGAAGTTGCCATTTGTTTGACCATTCTGACACATCATTGAGGTCATTTTGAAAGGTAGCAGTATTGTCTGTGGTGTTAAATAGCTTTACATCATCAGCAAACAGAATGCAGTTTCTCTTAATATGGTCACAGAGGTCATTTATGTATAGTATGAAGAGAGTTGGTCCTAGAACGCTGCCTTGGGGGACACCACTGTTGACAGGTACAGGATTTGATAGGGTGTTCCCTATTTTGATCATTTGTTGCCTGTTTGACAGGAATGCATCTATCCAGTTATGCAGGTGTCCAGAAATGCCATAAGATTTTAGTTTTAGGAGTAATTTGTTGTGTACCACTGAATCAAAGGCTTTACAGAAGTCTGTATAAATAGCATCAATTGCTTTTCCCTGATCAAGTTGTGCAGTGCATATGTTTTTGCAGTATAGGAGTTGCAGATTACAGGATAATTTTTTTCTGAAACCAAATTGTTTGTGAGACAGATTGTTTGTCTCTAAGTGGAGGATAATGAATTGGTTAATGACTGATTCCATGACTTTACAGGTGATGCAACATAAAGATATTGGTCTGTAATTTTCAACTAGGCTGGGGTCTCCCTTTTTGAAGATGGGGATGACCGTAGCTTGTGACCATAGATTTGGCAAGGAGCTGGTCCTGAAAAATTTGTCAACATTATCTTCTGTAAAATCAATAGGTATTTGATCATTGTAGATGTCTGTAGTTCAGCTAGGAAATATTGGGCATGATCCATTGCTGTTTACAAAGACTGAGCCAAAGAATGTGTTAAAGAGGTTGGCTTTAATGGTGTCATCATTACAGTCTTTACTGTTAGGTCCTTTCAGAGGTGGGATGGTCCTTGAGTCTTTTAGTTTGTTATTTACAAAATTGTAGAAAGCACGGGTGGAGTTGGTGTGTAGAAGGTTTTCCTCTTGCTTTATGTGATAATTGGTACATTCAGTCTTTATCTGGTGGCATAAATTTTTTTATCAGCTTCTGGGTTTTGGCAAAATCCTCCATAACAAACCATTGATTGACCTGATTTACAACCTTTATGAATTAAAATCATGATGGATGGGCTCCATTAAAGTCGTAACTCAAGAAATATCTATAAATTTCATTGTATGAGGTGCAATGACAATAAAGTACTTCTACAAGCACGTTATGACCAAACTGGCTCTCCAAATTTGGACATTCCATATCCTGATTTGACAATTCCCACTCTTTCACCAGAAAAAGACCTGCACTCTATGTTCTATTATTAAGTTACTCAGAAGGATGGAAGGCTGAATCGATCTTGAGCTGATCAGAATTGAACTCCTGGCAATGAGCAATGAGTTAGCCTGCAATACTACATTCTACATTCTCACGAATACATGAGCAAATCTTCAAATGAAGTAATTTCCTCCTGTGTATTCATATTTTATGGGATTCTTGTGTTACAAATTAGTCAAGTTCATGGGTTTGTAACTCTTTTTCTTTATTTAATTCCTTTTATATTCTTATTCAGTGCATTGTAAACTGCCCAGAGTCACTTTCAATAGCAAGATGGGTAGCAAACAATAAATAAATCACTGGGATTTTTGTTTATTTGTTTAGAGTTAATTCTGAAAAAAATATAAAGCATTGTGTGTATATATGCATATCTGGAAAAAAAAACAGATTTATTGGCCTCTGAATTTAAGTCTAATAAAATCAGTTAAATGAAAATAATCTAAACAGTTTTCTTAAACTGGGTACTTTCCAGAAATGTTTGACAGAAACTTCCATAATTCCCCAATCTCAGTGACGAAGAAAGATGGTCTTTGTAGTCATCTGTAGTATTCTGGAGGATGACTTGTTCATGAAGGGTGAGTTGGGAAGCCTGACTTTCAAAGGGCTGTATAACTTTTTAATTCTGCAGTATATTAAATTAATTTGTGACACTAACTCATAGCATACTAGGTTACTACATATATATTTACATAAAAATAAAAACAGAGCTGCTTCATGAAGTTTTTCATCTGTAATTGTAACCATAAAGTTGCTGCCACCAGATGCTGAAATTGGTGGATAGTTTATTGGTTTTATATTGGTTTTATTATTTAATTGGTCTTATTGAGTAATATTGCAAACCACCTGGAGTCTTTTGGGCATTTGGTAATGTATGGTAACATAAATAAATAAAATAAACCTGTCTCTTTCAGAATTCCATTTCCAGTTATAGCCAGACAGGTGCAGACAGAAAAACTACTTAGTAACCCCTGTTGTCTCTCAGCAACTAATATTCAGACATGCATTGCTGTTTCATCTATGCCTCAGGTTATGTTCTGACGGCACCTGATGCTACAATCGTAATTAAAACCTGAACATATTGCCTTGGAAGCTTGAATGTGCTACTGTGAAAATTCTGTGGACAATATAGTCTATAAATAAATACATTTTGTTATTCTTTCCAATATGTATTGATAGGCCTAGTATCTATTCATTTCACTGACCTCCTAATAATTTAATACCGCAAGCATTAGATTTGAGGAAGATCCATGCACTTGGATGGGGGATAAAAACCATGCCTCTGTGCATATGTGTGTGTGCATGTGCATGTATTTTAATTTGACTGTGTTTGACATGTTTGACATCGCTTCTTGTGAGATAGGTAGTCAAATAAATAAATCTGAGAACAACCTCCCTTCTAGCACTGATGATGTTATCTAGTTTCTAATGAGATATCTGCCAGGAAACAACCAAGTTCAGAGAGCACTAATGTCTCCACTATAAAAAAAAGAATTTCCTACACAGATTTTCCAGTGTAAATATGCTGTGATTGGAATTCTGCAAAGAAATAGGTTCTTTTTTTAAAAAAATCTATAAACCACTGTATGAAAGTATGTTTGAAAGTATGCGACAAATTACTTAAAGAAACTGTTTGTACAAGCTGGAATTTGTTGCTTCAGCAAGTGTTGCAAGGGATTCAAAAAATAATCTGCCAGCCACCTTTGGCATATATCCTTACAATGTCATTCAGCGATCTCCAGATATAATAGAAACTGAGTGTCCAGTATCCTTTTCTGACACCTTTTGAGGTACAATTTGTGCAAAGTGTGTGCCTTTCAGCTTTCAATCAGGTCAGATCTGAAATAGAAAAGAAAAAAAGTTACCTCTCATGAGTAGTTGAGATGAACTTAGCATAATATCAACACACCCCTCATTGTACGTGACAATGCTGGTGTCAAAGGGAAATACAGGAGCCAGAAATAGAATGGAAAATATGAGATATATTTTAAAGGGACAGGATCCAACAATCTGAAGCCAAAATAGTTTGGGCTTCTGCTTGTATAATTTTTCCCATTTTAGTTTCTAAAAGTAGGTGAACTTCAAAGCATGCATAAATAGGAAACTCAATGAAGTTTTTGCTTCATATGAAATGGGTAAGTCTCTCCTATGTTACATGTTATGATCACATACTAAAGAAAGCATAGGAGGTTGCCTAATAATTCATCAAGTCTTTGTTTATGAAGCCCAGTTTTACCTCTTCTGGCTGAGAGGGTCTCTTTAGGTTTGCAAAACTCTTCACCAGCCATCTCCCCCTCAGCCTGAGTCTTTTCACCTAAGGATGGCATTCTGCAGTCACCAATATTAATGGACTTTCTTTACAGCATGTATTGCAATGGATGTATCCTTCCAGATGACCCAAGTCTGCTTAGACTACATGCAAAGCAGTAAGTTGCTCCAATTATTATGAAATTGGCTTTGTAGTTCAAGTACCATATCACTGATTCTTTGGGGGCTTTTTTTTGTGAGTGCTTTCAAGTCAGTGTTGATTCCTGCTGACTACTTGGACAGGTCTCTGGGTTGTTTTTTATTTTCTCTACAGTGGATAGACGATAATGAGGACTTTTATTACGGAAACGGAAAACCTGTAATAAAAATAACTCTTGGATTATATTTTAACAGATTACTTTTACTGTCTTGAAATTTAATTTAATTTAAGTCGTCACAGCTGAGACCACCCACCTTTACAACTCTGGACAGCTTACAATTCAAAGGAATCCAAGAGAAAAGAGCATATATCAAAGAACTGAATGGACATTTTTAGTACAGCTGATCATTTTAATTTACTGAACTGTACTTTCAATGGTGTTTCCTCCATGTTTGGGTCCCAAGGTCATTTAAAAAAGGAATTCATGATATAGAGAAATGTTGAAAAAAAATGTCTTTTTGTTCCTCAGCATAAAGAGATGCCATTAATTCTATTAGCTTGGAATTCTACACATCTTTATTTTATTTATTTATTTCATTTGTCAATCGCTCACAAGAAAATAGGTATAAGTATACACATAGTTATGAATACATGAAATGGGTACATATAAGAAAAATAAAAGAAACAATAGGACAGGGATGGTAGGCACCTTGGTGCACTTATGCATGCCCACGACAGACCTCTTAGGAAAGGGGTGAGGTCAATAGTAGACAGTCTAAGGTTAAAGTTTCTGGGATTTGGGGAAGATACCACAGAGTCAGGAAGAGAATTCCAAACATTGACCACTCTGTTGCTGAAGTCGTATTTCCTGCAATCAAGTTTGGTGCGGCTAACTCTGAGTTTGTATCTATTGTGTGCTCTTGTGTTGTTATGATTGAAGCTGAAGTATTCATTGACAGGTAAGTCATTGCAATGTATGATTTTTATATACCATACTAAGATCAGATCGAAGACGGCGTAATTCAAGGTTTTCTAGATCTAGAATTTCAAGTCTGGTGGGATAAGGTATTCTACAATGAGTAGAGGAGTGGAGAACTCTTTTTGTATAATATTTTTGAACTTTCTCAACTGTGCTAATATCAGATACGTAATGTGGGTTCCAGACTGATGAGCTGTATTTGAGTATTGGTCTAGCAAAAGTTTTGTATGCTGTAGTTAGTAGTGTGATATTACCAGAGAAAAAGCTATGTAGGTTTAGATTAACAACTCTTAATGCCTTTTTGACAATGTAGTTACAGTGGGTTCTAGCACTTAGACAATTAGAGACGAGTATTCCAAGGTCCTTTACAGAGCTTGGATCATCAACAAGATCTTGACTATTCAGCTTGTATTTCATTTTCTGATTTTTTTTGCCAATATGTAAGACAGAGCATTTATTTGTTGAGATTTGAAGTTGCCATTTGTTTGACCATTCTGACACATAGTCAAGGTCTTTTTGAATGGTAGCAGTATTGTCTGTGGTGTTAAATAGCTTTATATCATCAGCGAAAAGAACGCAGTTGCTCTAAATATGATCACAGAAATCATTTATGTAGAGTATGAAGAGAGTTGGTCCTAGAACACTGCCTTGGGGGACACCACAGTTCACAGGTACAGAATTTGATAGGACACTCCCAATTTTGACCATTTGTTGTCTGTTTTACAGGAATGCTTCTATCCAGCTATGCAGCTGTCCAGAGATACCATAAGATTTTAATTTTAGGAGTAGTTTGTCATGTACCACTGAATCAAAGGCTTTACAGAAGTCTATGTAGATTGCGCCTATTGTTTTGCCCTGATTGAGTTGTGTAGTCCATATGTTTTTACAGTGTAAGTGTTGCAGATTACAGGATATTTTTTTTCTGAAACCAAATTGTTTATTGGAGAGTAAGTTGTTTGTCTTTAAGTGGAGGATAATGGATTAGTTAATAATTGATTCCATGACTTTACAGGTGACACAGCATAAGGAGATTGGTCTGTAATTTTCAACTAGGCTGGGTTCTCCCTTTTTGAAGATGGGGATGACCGTGGCTTGTGACCATAGATTTGGCAAGGAGCTGATCCTGAAAGATTTTTCAAAGATTATGGTTAGAGGTTCAGCTATGGCAGTGGTTAGCTTTTTTTAAGAAGTAGGCACATATTCCATCTGGTCCAACAGAAAGAGATGGTTTTACATTGTGCTTTTTCAACATTGCCTTCCATAAAATTGATATGTATTAGATCATTGTAGTTGTCTGTAGTTCAACTAGGAAATACTGGACATGATCCATTGCTGTTTACAAATACTGAGCCAAAGAATGTGTTAAAGAGGTTGGCTTTAATGGTGTCATCGTTGCAGTCTTTACCATTAGGTCCTTTACCCTACCATTAGAGTGGGATGGACCTTGAGTCTTTTAGTCTGTTGTTTACAAAATTGTAAAAAGCATGGGTGGAATTGGTGATTAGAAGGTTTTCCTCTTGTTTCACATGATAATTGATGCCTTCAGTCTTTATCTGGTGGCATAAATTTTTGTGTCGGCTTTTGAAATTGGCAATGTGACCAGATTTGTTTTTCTACCAGAGTGATCTCTTTTTGGATTGAAGTTTCCTTATTATTGTGGGTAATCTGTTTGTTTGTTTTTCGTTTTGGGAGTTGTTGTTGGTACATATTGTTTGATGACTCTTTTGACTTCAAGTAAAAATATGTTGTAATGGTCTTCAACAGTATTGCATCCAGTGAATAGAGATTGCCAATCAAGGGATGAGAGATCGTTGTCTAAAAGACCATAGTTGCCCTTTTTGAAGTTATAATTGGGGATTACGTCATTGTGATGATTTTTGTGTGGGTGTATGTTGAGACAAAAGTCAATCATATTGTGGTCACTGCTGAAAAAGGGTTCTTTAGTTTGTATTCCGTAAATTAAATTCAAACTATTGCAGAAGATGAGATCGGGGCAGTTGTTTAGTCTAGTGTTGTTGGTTACTAGTTGTTCCAGTCCCAGATTTTTAACAGCATTGTAGAAGGTTGCGTGTATGGGTTCAGTTGTATATTCATTTAGGTTCCAGTAAATATGAGGTAGATTGAAGTCACCAAGAAAGATAAAAGTGTGTGGGAAGGATGTTGCCCATGTTAGTAGTGAATTTAGCTTGTTTACATGTTCGATGTCATCATCAGGCGCTCTGTAGCATAGTAAGAATTGAAATGTGATATTTAAGGATAGTTCACAGATGATGGTCTCAGGAAGAGCAAGTTACTGGGTAACTTGGGTGTTTTTTAGATGTAGGGACTTTTATAGAAGATAGCAACACCACCTCCTTTACGGATTTCACGATCTGATCGGTAAACATGATAGTCTCTTACTGTGGGAATGGAGTTTGGGAGAGATGCGTTGAGCCAATGCGTTAAGATGCCACTAATTCTATTAGCTTGGAATTCTACTAATCTTGCTCTGGTGCATTCATTTTGCAGCTCCATAATGACTCGGGTGGGAAAGAAGAGCATCCAAAACATTCCTTGGAGTCTAAAGACCAAGAAGGACAGAGATACATTCTATTTCTTCATAATAGAAATGATTGGCCTTCATATTTCATTGTTGAACAACATGAAGGTTTCATATCAAGTGAAAAGGGATGCATGCAGATCTCTTCATGCAGATCTCTTCATGCAGATCTCTTCATGCAGATCTCTTCATGCAGAGATCTGTGTATACACCTAAGGGCACCAACATGAAGTTTCAGAAAAGAAAAACAGGTTCAGAAAAAAACCAATAATGGGGGATCTGGAAACTGTCCCACAAAAAGAATCTGACAAGATTGAAGTTATGTTTAGTTTTGAGAAGAGGAAATTGAGGGTAAATGTTATTATAACAAGGAACATGTGTGACCAGTCACCATATTCACAGTCATTCTATTGTACAGAGGGCAAAATATGACCATTGGTCTTCTTTTATTCGAATGCTTTTGAAGTAAAACATGTGGTTCACCCATGAACAGATAATATTTACTTCCCAGTTTTATTCATCTCAAGGTTAAGGGTTCCTTTTTGTTAAATGTGTCTTTTCCCAAGCACTTATCATTTCTTGCAGCATTTGAAACACATTGATTAATTACCCTGTATATTAATAGCAAAGTTTCCAAAAGCAAAAGCAAATAGGAGAAATAATGTTTAATATCCATGAGGAATCAGTGATGCACTCTGCGACCTTAAATGCGAAAGCTATCCTTTATCTTGTAAATTGGCTATTATGATACTGATGATTTGTTTTCTTCCTGAGCTTCCTCCCATCACCACACACACAGTTCACACAATAATTCCCAACTAAAATTGGCTCTTCCAGACTTCCTCATCCTGAACTTAGCCATTGGCCTCTTACACACTGCATTCATAAATAGCCTGAGAATTTTCATATCTCTGAGGTCATAGCATTTCACAGCATTGTTCTTGACGGTGTTAGATGAAGGTTACTGCTTTCAGAGGGAGTGGAATAGGTTTAAGTCTTTCTCAGCATTGAAGGATTATCTCTGTGACTATTATCATTACAAAGTGATTTAGATTTGCCTTGGCAACAATTTGAGGTGCAAAAAGATTTTCCCTTCTTCCTAGCATTATTCTGAAATTGGATATTAATTGTTGAGTAGAAACCACAAATCAAGGATATATAACATCACAATATCAGTACAACAGTATTGACTAAATGGTATATTTACTGAGATTTTATTAATGTTTTGTCATCATCATTATCATCATGAAATGAAACTTATCCAAGAAATCTTTTTAGATCCAGATTATGTTCTTCCCCTAGTATGTTCTTCAAAAGACATCTTAAATGTAGCTAATAATATTTTTTAAATAAAAGGGATCAAAAAATGAAGTAATTCCATTCTATCTCCCATTAAATAGCACAGCAGCCAAAGGTTAATGACATTACTTGAACTGAGACTTTATAGAAGACTGTACAGAAATCTTTCCGAAGTCCGAGTCATTTCCAATAAAGCAAGGGGAGCAAGGAGTCATGGGATAAGCCAAGGCCAGAGAGCAACCAGGACTGAAAAGGACAAGCTGGAGAGCAAAACTAGAAATTCAAATTCTCAGGTAGATTTTTGTCATTCAAGCAAGGCCAACTGGTAATGGAAGCCTTCATGAGTCCTGCTCACTAAGAACTACACTTACGAGCAAGCAAAGAAAAGTAATTGCCTCAGGAGTCAACAATGGAAAACTGATGCCCTGGCCATTCCTTCAGATCTGAGCTAGTCATTTTTGTCATTAAGGATAGAATGGTGTTTGTCAGATGGCCTGTTCCTGACTGGAACTAGCCTGTTATCCTCCAATGTATGAAGGATGTTATCCTTTTCTCAGTGTTAAAGTAAGACTGAGCTAACAGTTCTTGGACCAGAGGAAGCCGGGGCTTTCCAAGTACTTATTTGGATCCTGATATCTTTCTTCCTAGAAGAATTGTGGTCCACATGACTTCCCTGAATAATGATTTTTTTCCTTTTTGCGGAAAAGCTGCTAAGTAAATGTCAAGCAAATACTGTAGGTGATAGGCTGCTTCATTTCAAATACTAATAATGTTATACCACAAAAGCTAAAGTTTATACAATTAAATGGTACTGATATTACTTGAACCTTAGAGCATTCTGTGGCAATAACAAATTATTGTGTATTTTAACTATTTAACAGATATAACAGATTTAACAGATAATCAGAGTTGGAAGGGACCTTGTAGGTCATCTAGTCCAACCTCCCACCCAAAAGGGACCCTACACCATTTCTGACAAATGGCAATCCAATCTCTTCTTGAAAGTCTCAAGTGATGGCGCTCCCATAACTTCCAAGGGCAAGCTGTTCCATTGGTTATTTATTCTTTATTTATTTGAAACCATTGTATCTTGGATAATTATACATTTCTGGTTCCTCATAAAGATATGAGACCTAAGAACTCCAATGTCTAAAATAAAAAGATGCCCTCAAAAGTGCAAGGAAACATATTCCAGCATTCATGAAACATTTTGGAAAGGGTCAGTTGATGTCATCTGATTCTTTGCCCATCCACATCTTCCTTTTCTGAATATAGGTTCGTTATCTGTCTTGTAATATTTGCCTAGTTGGGAATTTTATCCAAACCAAGCTGGCTCAGAGTTTGAATAAAATGAATTAATCTTGCTATCTCTAAATATCTGGATTCTAAAGTTATTCTGATATATGGCACTTGGACAGCTGGAATTGGGAACTAGTGAAATAAACTCATAGAAAATCAGCCCTCACATATGATTTTAAAAAGCTTTAAGCTATCTTTAAACATGACCTTCAGCCCATGTCACACTGAACCAAGGGATGCAAAGAGGATGTAAAACGGACAAAAAAACCTTGCCATCTGTTCGAAAACGTGATGTACTCACTGCCTCCGTTTGGCTTCCTCTCTATCCATCCAGCATCCGTTTATTGACGTTTCATCCGCTCCGAAAGTTTTGGGCTGCCTAAAACTTTTGCACAGAAAATGTATCCAGTTTGTCCGTTCTGCATCCGCTACGCATCCGTTATGCATCCGCTATATCCGCTAGGCATCCGCTGCACATCGCCACAACTCGCATCTGCTCGGACACAGGGAGGAAGCGGAATGGACGCAGAACGGATGGAGAACGGATGCCTAGCGGATGCAGAATGGAAACAAAGCGTTTAAAACGGAAAAAACGTTCGCAGAGGGGACCTATCTCGGATATTAAGGATGTCTAGAGGATGCCTAGAGGATGCCTAGAAGATACCTAGCGGAAAACCTATACTGCCTATAAAAAGGGGGAGCAACTCACCTGCATCTCACTTTCAGAACAGCAGCCCAGCGGTACAGACCTCTGCAGCCTTCATCTGGCTCTTCCTCTTCCACAGCATCCAGTCGTGTCCACCGTGGATTGTAACAAAGTCCTTTCAGCAGCCACCATCGTTCTGCAACAGTGCGAAGCCATCTGCAGGCTCTGTGAACACTACTGCGAGAAGAAAAAGAGGCAGCCAAAAAGAGTCTAGGTCCGAAGATGGTTCGCCAGAAGAGCAGAGGACAGACTGTACAACAAGCTGATGGTGGAGCTCAGGAACGAAGACACTTGGGCGTTCCAGAACTTCATGAGGATGCCTCCAGCCAGGTTTGACGAAGTTGTGCAGCACCTGACACCCAGGTTGACCAAGGCAAACACCAGCTTCCGGCCCAACCTGGAACCTGGGCTCAAGGTGGCACTCACTCTGCGCCACCTGGCCTCAGGGACTTCCTACAGGAGCATGCAGTACGGCTGGAGGGTGCCATCCAACACCATCAGCATTGTGGTCAGAGAAGTGGTGCAGGCCATCATCGAAGAATACAAGGAGGAGCTCCTCCAGTACCCCTCCACTGAAGAAGGCTGGAAGAAAGTTGCAGAGCAGTGGTATCAGAAGTGGAACTTACCACACACTGTTGGAACCATAGATGGCAAGCACGTGGCCTGCAAAGCTCCAGCCAAGTCAGGGTCCACTTATTTCAACTCCAAGGGCTTCTTCAGCATCATCCTCCTCACCATGGTCGATGCTGACTACAAGTTCATGTACATCAATGCTTTAGGCAATGGCTCATCTTCAGATGCCCAGGTATACAACACCAGTCACCTCAAGGAGGGGCTGGAACTCAACCTCATTGTGGGCTTTCCAGATGCAGAACCCCTGCCCAATGACACACAAGATGTGCCCTACTTCATCGTGGGGATGACGCCTTCTCCCTCACAACCTACCTCATGAAGCCCTACACCTCCAGACTCCTCACCCGTGAAGAGAGGATCTTCAACTACAGGCTGTCCAGGGCAACGCCTTTGGCATCCTGGCCAACAGGTTCCAGGTACTTCTCACCACCATGCAGCATTGCCCAGAGACCGTCAGAAGGATCATGGATGCTTGCTGCATCCTGCACAATCTCATGCGCACCCGCTACCCAGTCTTGCAGAACAGGCTTGTGGACTCCCAACAAGGCAATGGGGACATGGAGCCTGAGGAATGGAGGCAAGGGCGAAACCTGATCGACACTGAGGATGTGCAAGGCCCCAACAGAGCCTCACATGAAGCGAAGAAGCAGTGCAACCTCCTGAAACACTGGTGCAACTCCCCAGCTGGAGCAGTGGAGTGGCAAGACAGGATGGTAGATGCTTAATGCATGCTTACTTCAGCCTGTCTCATCACACGGATGAGATTGGGCCATGTATATTTGGTTGGCCTACAATGAACAGGGTGTTTAATCAAGAGTTGTGTTTATGTTGACATGTGTGGATAATTATTACATTATTATTGATAATAAAGGGCCGTAGGTGTGGCACCTGGGAGGGTGGACCATACAGTCCCACTATGCTTGCACTGGAGGTTTATCTATCCCACTGCTATCCTAACCCATCCCACAGCTATTACCCATCCCACAGGTATCCCAACCCATCCCACTGCTGTCTTAACCCATCCCACAAGCATGCAAAGTCTTAAACCATTTCTAAAAGTTTCCAGCAAGACTTTATTAAAAAAAAGAAATGAAGCAAGTGTGTGAATCATAAATAGACTTTATTAACAACAAGCTATAAGACAAAAATGAGTCTCTGGCACTCCTCTTGGTCACTCAGTCTCAGGGGTGAAGGTGCAGGTGCTGTGGAGGTGGCTGGTGCTGGAGTGCTTGTCATCAGCTTCTCCAGAAGCAGAAGCAGCAGAAGCGCCAGCCCCAGAAGAGCGAGCCCGTGCTGCAGAAGCCCCAGCAGAACCAGAGTGAGGGCCAGGGGGTGGGATGGTAGCCCTGTCCCTCTTGCCAGGGCTGGCAGCAGATGGCTGAGGCTTGCTGTGCTTCCGCATGGTTGTGGGGTTGCTGGCTGGCAAGGCTGGCAGGAAGGCTGGCAGGGAGGCTGGCACCAAGGCAGGCAGGAAGGCTGGCAGGGAGGCAGGCAGCAAGGCTGGCAGGCAGACTGGCTGGCAGCAAGGCTGGCAGCAAGGCTGGCAGCAAGGCTGGCAGGCAGACATGCAGGCAGGGCAGGCAAGGCAGTCGATGTGTCCGGCAGCAGGTCTTTCCTCTGAATGACGACCTGCTTCTGAGCTGCTTCCGTTATATCCGCGGGGCTGACACAATGCATCCTCCCTGCATGCGCAATTAACGCCAGGCATCCATTAGGCTTCCGCTGTGCATCCGCTCTGCATCCGCTGTGCATCCGCTTCATCCGTTCGGCGTCCGCTCTGCATCTGCTCTTTCCATTCCACGTCCGCTTCGCTGAGGCCCCCCGGAAGCCCTGCGTATGTGCCATCCACTCCCATCCGCTCCCATCCGCTTCCATCCGCTGGGCTTCTGTTCCTCATCCGCTTTGCATCCGCCCTGCGTCCTCTCTGCGTCCGTGTTATCCGCTCCGGTTATGCAAATTTTTGCCCCTTTTGAGAGCGGATAACAACGGATGGAACATTTTGCTCGTCCGCTGTGTCCTTTTTGCATCCGTTGGCCAGTGTGACATGGGCTTTAGTATTCTTGGGCACAAGCCTGGAATCTTCCAGTTATGTATTAATGTACAGAGTCTGAAGGAGGTGACCTTTCTTAAAATCATGGCTTTGAGGTTTGCTCATAAGCATGTATTTAACATTTACACACTGGACTCTTGTTTCTACATGATCCCAGTCTCCCTTCTCTTCCCTCACTAGTCTCTGACACAGAATCCCATTCACTGATGATTGAAGATCATCATTAACAGTTATCCAAGTTTCTTTCATCCTGTTCCCTATTATTTATTTTCTAATGTTTGCAACTGTGCTATAAAGTACAATTATTTTGTTTGTTTTTGCTTGATTGGATCAGCACCAATCTTTAGGATGACAATGGAAATTATTTTCTCAAATAAGCAAATAGGAAAATGCTGCCTGAATGACAATAATTTATTAGAAATGTTCTAGTTCATTATTTTCCCATGTATACTTTCATTTTCATTATTTCATCTTCTCAATACTCACATTAGATGTATGCCACCAAATGATATTTTTGAATTAAATCACAAAAAGGTCCTTTAGGTATTTTTTTCAGATCACACACACATTCAGAGAAAGAATGATTTAACTTTGATAATTCCCAAATAATTGGACTTTTGCCTGATTATCTTAGGTAAAATATGGAATCTGAAAGTCTATAGAAGAAAAGTTAGAAGAACTAATGCCTAATTTTCTATTGTGTAGCTTTAAAAGAGCATGTTGACATTTGTAACTTCCAGACGGTTAGCCAGCTTAGTCTATCAACAGAGAGAGAAGCCCTCTCCAAATTGTCATTTTGCCAGTAAGCGTGGCAAGTCTTGGGACATTTTGGGAGGTATAAATGAGGCTTTATGTGATCTATTGAACTATGGGATCATCCCGTCCATCCGTAACAGTGTTTAATAGAAGACGTAATTGGTAGGATAAAGAAGTACATCATAATGCTGTTTATTTTTCAGTGTGTTAAAAAAATGGCCACTAACATGCAATCAAAGCCCTGTTCATTGTTACATAGCTAACATTGGTGATTCACATATAAAAGAATCAGGGGTGAGTCAATCTCATAGCTGTATTTGTTGTCTTGAATACAGCTGAGGCAGAAACTCATACACACTTGCATCAAACTCTTTACTATTGCTGAAAGGACAATGAATTTTCATTAACTTTAAGAGGACTTTTTAAACCCACAAAGTGGGTGGGTTTCACCTTAATTTAACAGAAAAGCATCACATACTGAGGGATTTTTCTCTGCTCTCTTTTTGCATCAGTTAGCTTTCTACAACAGGGGTCTCCAACCTTGGTAACTTTAAGACTTTTGGATTTCAATTCCCAGAGCAAAGTTGGCTGAGGAATTCTGGGTGTTGAAGTCCACAAATCTTAAAGTTGCTAATGTTGGAGACCCCTGTTCTAAAACTTTTGACAGTTGGATTTTGATTCCATATTAATATTCCTCACAAAGGTGATGCTATCATTTTAAAGGGCCATTATTGTAAAGACAAGAACACATGGAAAATGTGCGCAGAAGCCCTTGGCAATGGGTCCTTTATTTTGCAACAAAGAAAAGACTTATCTTTCTTCAAATGGTCTTTAGAATTTAAATCATTTCAAATATCACACCACTTTTTTGATGTTTGAAAAAGGCTGGATTGTTTTACTTTGGACTGTTTGGCCAAGTTTTACTTTAGGAAGAGAATAGATCAAACAGCTTGTGAAGTGTTTGAATGAAGTACTCCTGATGCAGGTAAGTCTGTGACCAAGGAGAATCAAAAAGTTGTTGGTCCAACAAAACTACAGTAGCAAAGGTAATGTTAGCAACTTGTGGATTGAGTTTACACTTTATTGCATAAAACAGAATATTATAGATTGCATGGCTGGGGAATTTTGGAAGCTGAAATCCACACATCATAAAGTTACTAAAGTTGAGAAGTACTGATCTAGATCAAGTAACAAACAAAATGATTGAACTGAACTGCACTGACATTATATGGAAACACAAATGTAACAGATCTGAAAATCCAGGAATTATACTGGTGAAGAAAGACTTTCTCCCTCCCTCTTCTGGAGATTGTGTCATGATTTTTTCTCCAGAATAAAATTCTGGGCTGTTGTCTATTATTCCTTGCTGACTGAGAGGAGAGGAACATCAATTAGAATCCCCATTTAAGTCTTCCTTGGTTTTTAAGCATGTGGTACCTCTTTCTTTTGGGTTTTTTTTGAAGGGAAACATATGCTTTTCTCTTCCCAATGAATTAACATTCAGTGACATATCTTGAGGTCTCCATAAAATAGAATGTGGTATGGCCTCTTTGGTTTTACAGACTGCCAGTATGAAAAGATTGCTAATCTGAAAATGTGGTGTCTAGTTTATTAAAAATTAAATCCTGGAAATTTGCCAGATTGGAACCAGCAGTTTTGCAGCACTTACTTTAGAAGCATTAGTGAGAGATGCTTTCTAATATTTAAAAAAAGAAAAAAGAAAACCTGACACACTTACAGCAATGCTGCATTCTTGAAATAGTGAACACTTCCTGGAAAGGCAGCATGAAGAAGCAATGTTCGATAGACATTCTACCATTTGTGAAACTCTCCAAAAATAATTCCCTAAACCTACAGTATTTTTGTATTTTACATAGTAAAAACTCATGCACAAAGTAATCTCCCACCTAAATAGTATCTTAGTGCAACTTTAAGTATGCTCCAATGCTTCTGCTCCATTCTTAACTACAATACCGTATTATACAACATATAGGTGTGGTTAAAATAAACAGGAAAAATCCATGCAAAATATGATCAATACTTATGCACATTAGTTTGGAAGATCCAAATCAAGTTAGTTTTATCAAAATTCAAAAAGATCAAATTCCTGAAACATCCATAAAATCCAATGAAGGGGACCCCTTCAAATTTTGGGACTATTAGCTCAATGTGAATCTGTTCTTACTGCTGGGAAATGTCTTCTATCATTCAGTGTAGGGCATAAGGAAAGTGACTTTGATGGAGATATGCAGGAACCATTACCTAGGTAAAAGGGACTGACACAATTTTTAAGTCCACAATGAAATAACATTTGGAAGTGATTCAGACAAACACTTGGAGGAGGAGGAGGAGGAGGAGGAGGAGGAGATAACTAGATTATGTTACTGTAGCCAATCTCAATAATAGTAGCATTAGCCTACCCTTTCTTGGACTGGCCTACCCAGTGAGGCAAACAGAATCTGCTTTGTTAAAATTAAATTCATTATTGTATGTTCTGCAGTCTAAAATGAGACAGAACAGTCTTCATGTTCCTCTGAAGGACATTTTTTTCCCAAAAAAGCAGTTATATCTCTCCTCAGCTTTCACTGTCAAGATTCACTATACCCAACTCCTGTAATCTTTCCTCCTGAAATGTGATGTCTAGTTTCAAATTATTCTAGTTACTCTTCTTCAAACCTGTTTCGATTTCTTCCTAAGTTTGTTATCCAGAAATGTACATAATATTCAAAGTAAGGTATGAACAAAGCCATAAATTAAAATAGTTATTTAGGAAATAAGTTAAAGTTTCAAGTTTACAAAACAGATCAGAAAGTGAACCAACTCCTAAAGCCTGGAAACAAATGTGGGGCACTGCTGGTTCATTTCCCATTTGTCAATATAATAAATTGCATCTGAAAGTTAAATTTTGTTTTAAAAAATTAACTTGATTTTTGCGCTATTCTTCCCAACAGGACTTGTCTAATAGCCAATCACTACTTAGATTCAAAAGTTTAATTGCTCATGAAAATTTTGGATATAGGTAATCAAATAGGGCCTCTTACAATCCTATCTCCTCCTGATAATTCCAATTAACATGAAAAAAAGTCTAGGAAATTGGAAAGGGACCCAATTTTTGGTCTTAGTTGGAGGTCAGGTACATGAAATTTTTTAAAAAACACGAATCTTTTCTATTTCAGTCCATCCTGGAAACCATGACTAAGGAAGATGAAGGTTTGTTCCATAAATAAATAGAAATATACATACAAATCATTTAGGTGATGTTTTATCTTTCAGTGCACTTTTTCTATCTTTCTATCCAGCACAATGAAGTCATCTTTTAAATACCATCTTGTATCAAATGCAGCATTCTAAGAAGTATATTTCAATCACATCTGTAATTAATTTAAGCAAAATCTTCGAATAACATGGACTTTCTCAGACAAAATAAGTAGTTTGCTGTTAGATGATTCTTCACTTGATAGCTGAAGGCGCTGGTTCCATTGTTGCAACACCATTGAATCTCTGCCAGCATTAAAGAGAAAAAGTGTTATCTTCCAAAGGATAGCTTCTAATTTTATCTTATTTCTGCAGCATTCAGTCTGGCAAACTTTTTTCCTTCACAGGACTGCTTGATCAAGTACATTACCAAGTTCTAAAACAATGGTTTCTCAATATCCTAAATTCATATGCATACATATACTCATGCACCATTCTCAACTTTAAATATAACAACTTGTGGACAGTACTGCATATTTATTTTATTTTTATGTGTTATCCCTAAGAGATCTGAAATACCTTCATATTTCATAGGAAACTAGCACACTGCATATGTGTGATCACACAATAGCCCCCATATGATCACACAATACACTGAACAGAGTCGATTTAAAGATTTAATAGCTGCCTTAGCACATGTCAAGCTTGTATAGATTTGAAGGGGTTCTTTTGTGCAAACAGTCTAGTTTTTTTAATTCAATGTGTCATCAAACCTAGAAAACTGATTTTTTTTTCAAGTTGAGTATTTTGTAGAAATTCAGTTCATGTAAGCAAGAGATTTTATTTTCTACTGCTGTATTAAGAAAATTAATTAAGTTTGCCATGCTATACAGCCTTTCTTGGGAATAAATCCTATTGAACTTAATGGAACCTCCTTTTATGTAGATATATAAAGTAATGCATTGATTATAAAGATAGCTGAAGATAAAGTTCACTGGTAAAGAATCTCGTCTTTGTAGTCTTAGATCTATCAAAATCTTTCATCTTTCTCTGGGGAAAGGACTTCTTTTATGAACTAAATTTTAGACACTTCCTTGAGATCAAATCTAACAGCAGTTCCTATTGTGGATTTATCCACTCTACAGAATAATATAGGGTGCAAGGGATGTCCATCTCCTCCCTCACACCAAGTAACAACCTTGCTTTGTTTCTGATTCTACAGGGACGTAAAATGTGTACTCAGCCTATGAGTATAAAGGATAATTGACATGATCTCTGGTATGCAGTCAGTTCCAATACATCATTGAGTAAATCAAGCTTATAGAAAAATTTCAGACACAATATTGGATATTATATTACAAACAACTCCAAGTGGAATTCTGAAAAATTATTTTTAGGAAATTGAATATAGAATGGTTCAAGGCAAGATGGATGGTAGTGGGAATGAATCTTTGTCAGTTTCTGTTCTTCCCAGAAAAATATTCAGCAAAGGTCAAACCAGAGCAACAGTGATTGAGCAAGTTTTACAAAATGGTCAACGGGTCTCTTTTATTTTTCTTTAAGTATAAAAAAAGATGTCAAGCTTATAGCAGTGTCTGGTCATTATTTTCTGATGCCTCTTGGTACAGCCATCCCTTCCCACACAAGGGAAGAGTTATATGATCTCAGTCAACATAATCACTGTTCAACTCCAGTGCTGATTTTGAAAATACTTACTGATTTTTATTTTTTTAAATGCCAGGTTAGAAATTTCTCCAGATAGTAGAGTGAATAAAATGGATTGTGCTCTGATCCACTAAACTTGGTTGATAACAAATATTCAAATATTACATCAATTGTGGATATTCAGGGATGGATAATTTTGTTGCATGCACAGAGAATAATGACATATCTTCAGTGGGCCTTATCTCATGTGAATTCTAGTTAAACTGGAATATAGGAAGAATGAAATACAGAACAATATAAGAACAAGAAAGGGGAAAGGTTTTGTGTCAGTGTGAAACCTCATTTTTCCCACTGATCTCTTTTAAAGTGTTACCATAGAAACAGCTGCTGCTGAGTTAAAGAGGGAAAGTCATTCATCCATTTACACTGTGTATACATTGCTTTGAAACATTTGAAACATTTCAAGAAAATGTGTTTTGTGTTTTTGTATTTTATGGATGACAACATAGGAAGTGGGTGTGAGAGAATAACCAATGCAAAGTGTTTAACAAGGCAGGGAGATATACACAAAATTTGAGAATAATGGAAGAACTAAGGACTACAGAACTGAAATATCCTATGCAATAAGGTGGATACAATGTATTATTGATTACGTTAAAATGAGTATTTTGTGATAATCAGTGTAACATAATTATTACCTGATTTCTGGTTTGTTATTGATTCAGTCTTCATTCTTTCTTCATTATTTCTGCATTGGATCCAGCTAAGTTAAGAATTCCAAATCAAATTGGGCTGTTTCACAATCCCTTTGTGATATCAGATAAGACAGGATCTCTCAAAGATGATCAAAAATTAATCAGAATTATCAACAGGTTTTGTGCACAGTTTGAAGCTATTGTGTCTTGCTTTTTTTTTTTTTTTTAATAAAGCCTGCTTTTAGTTTTCATTTCTCTGTAAAATTGAGAGGAAAAGGCAGAAGAAAGGAGTGGACTTACAACCATATAAACACAATGGCTATAAAATAGGAAGTCTCTTGTAATTGCGTTTCGAAGTGGTGGTGTTGCCTGAAAATGTAATATAATTCTGTCTTCAGGAAAAAAAAAATGTTTCCTTCAAAATCAGAAAGAAAAGAAATATAGCTTTGAACTGTCTAGAGTTATTTTTTAATTGGACATGTTCCTTATTAATAGGCAGCTCTATAAAATATGCAGTCTGAAACTCACTGTCTCAAAGTTCGCATGATTCTTACATCCAATTCATATTGACTCAAATCTATAGAAATCTACTTTACACACAAAAAACTTTCTGTCCAAAATCTGGCAGGGTTTATTCCTCCAAAAGATCAACCTCAACATATATGAATCACAGAATGTAGGACTTGGAAGAGATCTTGAGGATCAACCAATTTAATGTCATACCTAGTACAGGAATCCAGTACTATAGCATCTTTACTACCAGTACTAGAGCCATGGTGATGAGTTGTTAAAATACAGTATTGCAGGCTAATTCTGCTGACTGCCAGCAGTTTGATCCTGACCTGCTGAACATTGACTCAACCTTCCATCCATCCGAGGCAGTGGTGGGATTCGATATTTTTTACTACCGGTTCTGTGGGCGTGGCTTGGTGGGCGTGGCAGGGGGAGGATACTGTAAAATCTCCAGTCAGAGGTGGTATTTGCTGGTTTTCCAAGCTTCTCAAAATTTCCTCTTCTGGTTCTCCAGAACTGGTCAAAACCTGCTGAATACCATCTCTGATCCGAGGTCGATAAAATGAGGACCCAGATTGTTGGGGGCAGTATGCTGATTCGGTGAACTGCTTAGAGAGGGCTGCAAAGAACTATGAAGTGTTATATAAGTTAAGTGCTATTTTTATATTTAACAGATATTGCCCACCCTCCATTTATACAACTTCAGTGAACCAGAATCTACCACCTCTGTTCCATTGTCAACCCATTGTTGAACCATTAGAAACTGATTCACAATGTCTGTTTTCTCATCATTTAAACCCATTGATTTTTTTCCTGTCTTCTGAAACAACACTGAACAATTTGCCCCACTTTCTATGTGTCAGACTTTCAGATATTTAAGACAGATACTGTATCTCCCTGCAAGTTTTCTCTTGTCCTGGTTAAAATTATCTGTTTTTAACAGTTTTTATTTCAGTTTTTCTTTCTTCCAGGTTCCTTATCGTGTTGATTGCTGTTCTCACATACTCCAGTTGGACAATGCTCCAGTTTCTCAGGGTGATAACTGAATGCAGTATTCTAGATGCACTGTAGTTGACCTGAACTTCCCCATTCTGAGAAAACAGAGGTTCAAATCCTGCACCCCAGATTAGAAATAGAAAGGAAAGAAATGCACAACTGATAGAACTACACGGTCTGATTTTCTTTTTCTGCTTATTGTGCTACTTATCTTAATTTTATTACATAAATTATTCTAATCACTTTTCGATTTCCTGTTTGTTTTGTCATCAACCAACTTTCTTAGAACATCTTGTTGGTTTGGTAAAAGTGGCAAGAGAGTAAACCTGATAAAATGTCACATGAATGCCAGAACAGCCAGGGTTCTCAAATATAAATATGGGATGATAAGATATTTGTTTACAGTTATTGATCTATGTAAACAAATTTAATTGAAGGACAAGAAATGCTTTTCTTTGTCTGCCTACATTTTGGGACCCTTTTGCATCCAACTAAACTTTTTTTAAAAAATCCAAACGTTAAAACAGCAAAGTACATTTTGCTATTTTTACTAATCGAATATCCTAAACATATAATGAGCACTTTTCTAGAAGCCTCTCAAAGGAGACCCAAAGGTGCTTTTTTAGGAAGCAACTGGATTTTCTTGTTTTTTATTTGAAGGGAATGGAAAGATTTATATTCCTTGCAGACAGCTGGTAATTTGCATCCTTTTAGATGGTCCTTGAAGCACTTGGAAGTTTATCTGTGTCCTTAGGGTCACCTGAGTAGTGCTCCTCATTCCTATAGTCTGCAATTTTGTCTCTGGAAATTGGTTCCTACTCCCACACCATTCAAAGGGTGTTCATCTCAAATTGTATAGCTAAAAAGTCTGTAGAGATTCTCAGTCATCCAGGTCATAGCTGTCCCAAAGGTGCTTTTTCAGGAGGCAACTGGACTTGTTTTTTCTTTTGAATATGTTTCTTCAAAAGGAGAGTTCTGCACACTTTACACTGCAATATAAACTGCACTTGTGAAGGCTGCACATGGTTGATAGAATTTTGTCTACATTTGCTGGACCTAGTCTGAATGCAGAAAAGGGCTTTTGGCTTGTAGGAAGTTAGCACCCACCTTTCTCTTAGAAAATTGAAATAGCCTGGGAAATTAGTATTAAAAAGGCAGAATATTTCCTCTAAAAAGAGTAGAAACTCAGAAGCAGAAACTCACCCGCACCTTTATTTATGGGTGGGCCATTAAGTCCTGGGCCAGAATACTTTACATAACAAAGATCTGCAGGTAAAGCTATAGCAATTGCCAAAAGCCCTTTTAAAGGCATAATCTTCCAGCAAGGCTCAACCAAGCCTGGAACTCAGGAAAGCCTACTCATGGGAGTAGGCTCATGGGACTCTGACAACCAGTCACAATACAAGCTTGAATTCAAATCCCAACAGAGGGTATAAAACCCAGGCACTCTCAGAACCTCAGTCCTTTTTTTCTTGATCTCTTCCTTTTCACTCTGGAGCTCCAGGCCATGTGGTCCAGATATTAAACTTTCCAAACAGCCTCCATGTTTCCACTGTCTTTTTCCCCACTTGGAACTGAACCCAAAATGATATTTCTTCCAACAGGCTGACAGATATGGTTAATGTGATGTCAGCAGAACTGATTATAATTTATTTGGCTCTAGAATCACTGCTGAATTTGTGTCCTGGGAACTTTGTGACATTGTCTCTGGATTTATAGATGATCCAAGCAAGTGGGTTTGGTAATCAGTTATGAGTGGTAGTTGAAATTTGGAGCTTGAATTCTTTCTTCTTTCTTTCTTCCTGAAGCTTTCATGCTAGATTTCAGGGGATTCCATCCAATGCAGGAATTCTTGGGAATGGATTAGTGCAGGGGTGTCAAAGTCAAGGCCCGCAAGCCAGGCTGGACTGCGGGGTGCTTAGATCTGGCCCGTGGGGCTGCCCTGGAAACAGTGAAGGGCCGGCCAGCAGTGCCTCTGCCAGCAAAAATGGAGCTTGGGAGGGCTGTGTATCCCAGGTTTTATATTCAGCTACAGTGGTGTCCTTTAGCCCTCTGTCAGTGAAAATTGAGCCCACACGCGGCCTCCTCAAGCTCTGTTTTTGCTGGCAGAGAGCTTTAGGAGGCCATCACAGCTGAAAATGGAGCCTTAACAAATGATGTTGAGCTGGCCATGCCCACTTCAGCCATGCCACACAGAGACATGTCCATCCTGGTCATGCCCCCTGAGGTCTTACACAACCCTGATGTGGTCCTCAATGAAATTGAGTTTGACAACCCTGGATTAGTGGATGCAGTAGTTAAATCAGCATTGTATTATTCAGAGGTAGACTGTAAAGTATCTTTTGGGTCAAGAAAATTGGGTTAGACATGAGGTGGGGAAGATCTGGCAGAAGAAATGGGATGGTATTCCTGTCTGGAAAGTCTGGAATGGTATTTTAAAAAAATCTGTTTGGCAGAGCTTGTCAAGTGCCTCTCTCCTGACAGTTCTGTCTAGATGTGACTCTACTCAGGACAGGTTGCTTCTTTTTGGAACAATGATAATATTTGTCCCATTTGTGGTGTTGGAGCTACTGATCACTTGTTGAGGGACAGTGTTCTTTCTAAACAAGAGCACCTTTTCTGTCCTTTCACCCAGTTGGGTCTTCTATTTAGTGTAGGATTTGCTTGGGAATCATTATGACTGGTCATTAGCTAGAAACTGGGGAAAATTCATCAATCTTCCCACCAAAGTTATAAGGGGAATTGATAATATTTTAGTAAATGAAAATTAATATCATTATCCTTTGTCTGAAGAAGCCCAGAGTCAGTTCAACAGTGAGATGGGTGGCATGGAAGGAAGGAAGAAAGGGAGGGAGGGAGGACAAAAGGAAGAGAGGGAGAGAGGGAAGAAGGAAGGGAGGGAGGGAGGAAGGGAGAGAGGGAGGGAGGAAGGAAGGAAGGAAGGAAGATCACTTGCTAATAAACTAAATGTCTATCCCCCATATTCAAAACTGTATTCCTGTATGAAAAATAATTTTCATTTTTCTCCCTTAATATTAGTCATGACTTTGTGCATCTCTTTTATTTGGGATCCCAAAATTGAAGGATTATTTGCAGGCTAGCTGTGAGGATGTAAGAGAAAATAACAGGATTTATTGTGAGTAAAATATTTTTTACACGGGGAAAGAAGATGGAAGATATTTGGCTGCTCCATTCATATCAGATTTTGTAATGGAATGGCTGCTAGGAATAAGATCTGCTTAGCTTTCATCTTTCGCTAATAAAACCATCAGGAAACAAATAATTATAAAATACCTGCTATTGCAAGGTATGCAATAGTGGTGGTTATGTTTAAATTTGTATTAGGGAAATGTTAACCAAAGAAATATTGGATAAATAAATACACTAAAGAATGAAAACAAAATATTCTTGCATTAAAATATGTTGACAGATCAGGAGAATGAACACAAATGAATATTATATTTTTAATGTTTATTTTGAAATCCTTAAAACCCACTTTCCAATGATGCAAAGGGTAATGAAAGTTGGATTTGGACTTGATCCATCTATAAATTGTCCTTAGTTGTGGTTCATAGCCTTTCAGGAAATACTTATTTTATGATTGATTGCCACCCAGAATCACTTGCTTAAGTTGGGCAGCTGTAGAAATTGAATTAATTCAATTTCTATAGCTGCCCAACTTAATTAAGAAATTAAGTAATTAGTGTGTCAGTCTTTTAAAACAAAATTAGAAGAAAAAAGTGTTTTTTCTATTATATTTTTAAATAGCAATAGCACTAGCAGATTTATATACTGCTTCACAGTGCTTTTACAGCCCCCTCTAAGCGGTTTATAGAGTCAGCAAATTGTCCCCAACAATCTGGGTCCTCATTTTACTGACCTCAGAAGGATGGAAGGCTGAGTCAACCTTGAGCCTGATAAGATTCAATGTGCCAAATTACAGGCAGCCAGCAGTCAGCAGAAGTAGTCTACAAATAAAAAAAAATCATGCATACATACACACACAAACAAACAAACAAACAGACAAATCAGAATAAAAGTTTTTTGGAATTTGTCCCTCCAACTCACAATAATTTAATGGTAGAACCCTATCTAATAAGCAATGCCAGTTGACAATGCAACACCTCTCTTATCCAGCTTCAATGTTATTTTTCAAGCTTTCCAATGTCATCCCAAGTGCAATTTCTATTATGAATTCTAATGGTTCCCTTCTTTCATTTTGATCCAGCTCATGCCATTGATCCAAAAATATCACTCATTTTACAAGCATTATAAATGCAAATCCCTTCAATAAAAGCCTGCTGACTTTTTAATTTTGTCCACCTTTGTCTTAATATTGCTGCTAATATTGCTTGGACTGTATTCACATAAGCTGATGTCAAATGTTTTTCTTAGTATCCATCATTTTTAGGAATTCAAAATGCTTCTGTAATCTGAGATGGATTTACTTGTAGATTCATTTATCCAGATTTATTCTAAGATTGAGAGAATATGGAAAGCACAATTTTTCTTTAGGTTTTGCTTTGTGGAATACTTTCCGAACAACATTTTAGCTGTATGCAAAATGTGTACAGGATCTTGCCGTCTCGTAATGCAAATTAAATCTTGCCTGCAGAAGTTGTGAGTGTTCTAACACTAGAGGTTTTTAAGAAGCTGGACAACCATTAGTCTAAAATGGTATAAAACCGTGATGGCGAACCTGTGGCACGCAGAGCCACTTGTGCCGGCACGTGAGCTGCAGGCAAACTTACCTCACTGCTCATGTGTGCACCTCACAGCTGATTTTCGGGCAGTTGAGGCCTTTTTTGGCCTCCCAAAGGCTTGAGGAAGGCTTCTGCAGGCTTTGCAGGCCAAAAACTAGCCCCGTTTCATCACTTCTGGTATTTTTGGAAAAAACAAAAAGTGATGAAACAAGGCTAGTTTTCGGCCTGCAAAGCTTGCAGAAGCCTGCAGAAACCTTCCTCAAGACTTTGGTCCAAAAAAGGCCTAACACCAACCGAGAATCAGCTGTGAGGCACAGTGCAGGTAAGGGGGCAGTAGGGGGTGGATGGGAGATTGCATGTGCATGCGTAGGGTGTGTGTGGAAGCATGCATTACCTTCTGGGTGCTGGCATGCGGGCGCAAGCATGTAAGCACGCACACAATTTTTGGCACAGGAGCCCAAAAAGGTTAGCCACCACTGGTATGGAGTTTCCCACCTGAGCAGGGGATTGAACTAGAAGACCCTTCCACCTTTATTTTTCTGTTATTCTGTTAAATGTAAAAAGATAGCGCTATAGGACTAGCATAAAGACAAAGACTATATGGAACAAAGGGAGATCATTTCAATATAAGAAACTCAGGCTAATTAATCCTGGCTCAGTCAGTTGAGAAAATATGTATTACTTGGGTGCAGAAGATGAGATGGTGGCCATGATGGTGTTATCAAACTCCACGTGTTGTTTTATTGTTACATGTTATGCTTCTGTATTCCTTCTCTCTATTCTGTCATTTTATTTAAACCAGTTTCCTGTCATACTACAATCAGGAAACTTTGATTTCATTTCAGATTAGACACACAACTATATAAACAAGAGATGATTTCATAACAAGATTTGTAGCCTGAGACTCAGTGTCATCGTTGCAGTGTTAAATAAGAAGGAATAAGAAACCATTCTTGAATAAATCCAGTAAATTTTAAATTGCAACTTACAGTTAAAAGAATAGAGAAAGTTGCAAAGTTGCAGCCCAATTTTCTGCTCCTCTGGCATCCTTAAAAGAGAAAACATGAAATGAGCAGCTGCACAAAAGATAACCATTTTTAGTGATTTATTACTTCAATGTAAAGTCCACTTTGCAACTTGTAAAACAGATTATTTTAAATGTTCAGAAATTTTGGGTGAAAAAGCTAACCAGGACTAGATAGCGGGATTGTCTACCTTCTTTGCTGAAACAGAATGGTCAATGCCTGGAACTCACTACCTGACTGTTATTACATCCTCAACCCCCCAAAACTTTAACCTTAAACTGTCTACCGTGGACCTCACTCCATTGCTAAGAGGTCTATAAGGGGACACTCATAAGTGCACCAGTGTGCCTACCGTCCCTGCCCTACTGTTCCCATTTATTTGTACTCATTTATTATGTATATACTTATACCAGTTTATACTTATATGTTTATATGTTATGTTCATACTTATACTTGTTTACTCATACCTGCTTGACAAACTAAATAAATAAATAAAAATAAATAAATCAGCATGCTGTCTCTTCTTTATTTCTGTCATAGCAGGTTTCCTTCTGCATTAACAGAAACATCAGGCAGGTGATAGACCCCAATTGAAAAATAGATAAGGCTTGCCATGTGTTCCATTCCAAAATGGTACTATACTTTTTGCATACTAAAACAAACTGCTTTTGTAGTTTTATTATGCACTCTGTTATGATATGCTGAATTCCAATGGTATATGCATTTACGCACTTTTTTTTTAGATGCAGATATATAAAAGAATGAAATTACTTATTGTTTGCTTTTAGCCCATTAAATTCCAGGGTTAAATTCCTAACTTAGATCCTAACTTAGATCTGTGTTAGATCTGTGGCTGGGTGTCTTAGATCTGTGGTTGGGTGTAATAAAATGTTCTTAACTTGTCTCCCTTAAATATATTTCTGAATATGACTTATTTAATGTTCAGAGAGAAAAACTAACTTCAATGCAACAGAAAAGTTATCTCTTGCAGATGCCAGCATCTCATTTGACTTCCCCCATCTGTTTTATGCCTCTCTCCTCAAAAGTAACTCCCACTGAGTTCAGTAGGACTTGCTCCCACATACAGTACATGTGAATAGCATTACAGTTTTAAGTTCTTTTTCAAGTTTCATTTTGGAGTCACTCATGAAGAAATCCCACACATTTTCCTGTGACTGTTACTCTCTCATGCCCATTTAAGTAGTTTGTTTGTGTATGAGTCATATGGCTCAGTCTAATAAACTCTGATTAACATCACCAGCAAATGGCAATGTGCTTAGGGCAGAGGTTTTGAATTTGTACTGCAAAAATAGCAGAGGTTTCATGTTTCTTTTATAGGCAAAAATAGGTGTGCATGTGTCAGTCTTCAGTCCCAAACATGGCACTGCGGTCATATCCTTCCTCAAAGCCTGTGAGGTTGCCCATCTGCCAATCTTTTGTTTAAAGCAAAAAGAGAATATGCCCTACTATAAAATAACTCCTTAGAGCAGGGCTGTCAAACTCAATTTCATTGAGGGCCACATCAGGGTTGTGGTTGACTCTGGGGGACTGGGCATGGCCAACTGGATGGGTGTGGCTGACTAGATGGGTGATGTCAACTTGACGCCACTTTTCAAATTGCTGGCATGTTTCCTTTTCGCATTGGCCTGAACTTTCCTCTTCGCATTAGGTAGACCAGAATGGCTCCACGGGCCATATCCGACCTGTGGGCCTTGAGTTTGATACCCTTGCCTTAGAGGAAAGGCAAAATTTATGGGAAAAGAATTATAAATTAACAATGGCAATGTTGTAAAAAGAAAACCTATATAAAATGTTTCATCAATTACATTTACCATCAGCTAGGTTAGCTAAAATATTTAAAAATATGTCTAGCAAATGTTGGAGATGTAAACAAAAAATGGGCACATATGTGGTGGACTTGTGACAAAGCAAAACAAATTTGGGAAAAATACATAAATGGCTAGAAAAGCTGATTGGAAAGCATGTAGATTTTAAACCTGAATTATTTTTATTAGGTATAGAATCAGGTAAAGTTGATAAGAAAAGTATGTATTTAATATTGCATGTCTTGACAGCAGCAAGGATTGTATTTGCTCAATGTTGGAAAAATGAAGAAACACCACAAAATGAAGAAATAATTAAGAAGATACTAGAGTATGCAGAAATGGACAGATTGACATTAAAAATGAAACAGAAAGAAGATACAGAATATTATCAAACATGGAATCTATTTTACCAGTGGTTGGAAAAAAGAGGTGGAGATTGTATTGTTAAGCAAATTAAAAACCCAGACAACATGATGTGTATTAAGCATTAAGAAATGTAATTAATTAAAAAAAATAAAAAATATTAAAAAAAACTCCTGCAAAAGTAACAGGAAGTATCCTGTATGTGGAGAGATAGGATATGTTATGATTTGGAACCCTCCCAGCAGTCATTTCCTAATGTCAAGCTAATTGGTCTTTTGTTTTCTAGGGCCCCTTTTTTAAATACTGGAACAAGATTGGGTTTTTTTCAAGTCTTCTGGCAATTCTGCTATGTGAAATCTTTGTGCTCCAGGATTTCCCAAAGTCAGTGGTTCCAAGATGACATCTGCCGTTCTTTTGACACCATAGGATATAATCCATTTTCTCCAGGAACCTTGAATTCGTTCAGGGGAATTAGGTGTTCTCTCTCTACTTCCTTACCTATTATTAACTGCTTTCTCTTCTGTTCCCTGGAGCATTGCTGTTGTAAATCAGACTTCTTTTTCCTTTTCTAAAAGTACAGGTGCACGGTAGAATTTAAGCACTTTAGCTTTCTCCTTATTGCCTCTGATCATCTTTCATCTTCTCCAATCAGGAGAAAAAACTGTGTCCTTGACTCTTTTCTTGTTCTGCTCATATCCAAAGAACCTTTTTTTATTATGTTTAGCATTCATAGTAAACCTTAGCTCATGCTGAGCCTTCACCTTCCTTCCTGCAGATTCAGGCCATTTCCTGATATTACGCTTTTGTTACATGCCCATTTCCATTTTTTTAAAATTGCCCTTTGTGTTTCTCAGAGCTCATCAAGTCTCTCTTCTGCCTCCTCATTCCTTCCTTCCCTTTCTTTTTCATATTGACTGTATTTGGGACTTAATTATCTTATTTTTTGGAATTTCCTAGTTCTAAACTGCTTTTCACTTCAGGATTTATATTCATAGAATATTTTCTACTTTTTCTCTTGATCATATTCTAATCATGAGGTCCATCCCACCAAATTTCAGTGTATCCACAATATTATATTTGCTATCCTATCAGAACATCATGTTCAGCATGTTCCATGCTCATAAACTGCACATTGGTGTGCAAGCATCTGAGCCCAATAATAATGCCCTTCTTAAGTTTCCCTGTTGCACCTCCTCATGTATTCTTGAATGGTACCCCCTTCCAACCTACCACTTCTTCCTTGTTGTAATGTTACTGCCTTTAGTCTTATGTTTTGAGTATGGTTCTATGTCTTCCTCCCCCTCCAGATTTAGTTTAAAGCTACCCATATGGCTTTAGCAAGATGTCTTCCAATGGCATTCTGTCCATCCCATTGTGGATTCCAGAGGTGTTCAACTTAATTTATCCAGAAGGTACCAGTGTGATGAAGATGTCTATACATAGACTCCAGTGTATCATCTAGCTCTGGCAGATGTGAAATCAGCAGCAACTACAATGTGTCTCCTGCAGAAGTGATTTATCCTACTGAAAGATTATACACATATTAGAACTATATAAAGTAAGAAACTCACTTCCATTCTCCTGTGAGGGCAACAAAAGAAGACCCAGCCAATCAGCTGGGACTCAATGGGAGGCAGAGAATAGATGGGGGCAGGGCCAGTCAGAGGTGGTATTTGTCAGTTCTCCGAACTACTCAAAATTTCTGCTACCAGTTCTGCAGAACTGGTCAGAACCTGCTGAATACCACCTCTGATCTTCGGTGACTTTACTTGAAATATACAAGACTCAATGGACTATTACTAGCAGGTTAGTTTGCATGCCTGGTCATGACAAACCCAAACTGGATTGAGAATTATTCATCCCTGGAGAGTATCTTTTATAATTGGTATATGTACATGACAAACAATTCATTATTGATGCAAAAAACTGAACAAATGATCGACTGAAGACCTTTATTTTTAAAGGAGTAGACATTAGCAAAGCTAAACATACTCAGCTGAGTTTCAAAGGGGCATTCTGAATCTCCAAGCAAAAAGTGTGAAATATTCCATTGGTAAACAGGTATTACATATATAGGTGTATTAATATACCTGCTTATATGAAAGTTACTGATTTTTATTGCTTCTTTGGCTATTCCTAGCCAAAATGTTTAGTAGTCAGGCTATAAATCATGAATTGAAATTAAGTAGATGACAAAAGGAGCTGCTAATGGCAAATAAGATCTGTTACTAATAATGTCATATAATTAAGCTATTATATGCAGGTAGGAAGCTAATGACCTGGTAACTTTTTTCACAGATCCCTTGGTTTATATTTCCAACCATTCCATTCATAATCCTACTTTGCTATGCTCTTCTGCTTTCCACTAGAAAGAAGGGGACACAATCTGCAATGATGATTGATATCCCATACCTAGAGAACTTCCAATGACCTTGGACTCCTACGACTTGAGTCCCACCTGCCCCATAAACACCTCCCATATGTCATGCCTTGTGAATTTCATTTCCTGCTGAGGGAAGACCTGTGACCTTTGTCATCACTTGTCTATGTCCCCCTAAGGGACTGGGTGTGACTCCTGAGTATTCAGACTGGAGAATATCAAAAGCAGTAGCCCATCTGATGGCATAGCTCCAGGCAGGAAGGAAATACTAAGCAGGTTCTTTCATTGGAGATAATGGTTAATGAGCCCAGTAGCGGATATGAAAGCAAAGCAAATCTTCAGGAAACTGGAATCCTGTGACTGGGGTTATTGGTTTAAAGACCATAAAAATTAAGACAGTAGAAGGCCAGCTTGTTAAAGTACAGGAATGAGCTTTATATTGTGTTGTGGAATTATAAGAAACATTGTAAAACCATTTTTAATATATTTGTTTGGAAGCCACCCAGAGTTCTCTTATTAGTCAGATGGGTGGCATATACATTTAATAAATTAATATTGTAATGCATTGTAGGCTTCTAACAATCCTCCCCAACATGGAATTTTTCACCTGTTACAAAATTCAGTTCCCAGAAATCTCAGCAACTATGCCTGGAAGACTGGAATTTAGGAAGCCAAACACTTTTAGAAAGAACTAGGTTAGGGGAAGTTGAGATAAGGTCTATTGCAATGGTTCTTAACCTTTTCTTTACAATGGACCCCCTTTAAATATCTTTTGTGGCCACTGACCATGGCCATGGAGTACCAAGTCTTAATATTTAAATTATAACATGCCTTCAATCCTTCACGTACCCCGTGTGATAACATCATGGTCTCCCAGGGGTCTGTGGACCACAGGTTAAGAACCATTGGCTTACTGTATTATGTGGAGAATTACAGTATAACCTTTTTTTCCATCTATTCAAGGCAACATATGTACCTATAATCTTCCATTTCTCCCACAATAAGCTTGTGTTAATTTGGTTTGAGAGATAATGACTATCCCAAAGTCACCGAGTAAGGTCCTATGACTGAGACATGCTGAGTCTGTGTCTTCCTATCTAATACCTTAACCACTTTGTTCAATACCTTCCTTAACTATTAAAACAACACTGGTTCTCACAAATCTATTCTATTCCCATAGTCTCATTCATTTGTGATGTGTTTATTTTTTCAAGATTGCAGTATTTTCCAACTTGAGGATTCACTAAAGAGGGCCTATCCAAGAGGGATTTGGGACTATTTTATAGTACAACAGACTATATAAAGCATGCTTATGTGTTTTTTTTAAAAAAAATTAGAACATTGACACAAATGTTCCAAAGGTGGTATTCAGCAGGTTCTGACCAGTTCTGGAGAATCAGTAGCAGAAATTTTGAGTAATTCGGAGAACTGGCAAATACTACTTCTGACCTGAGATTGTACAGTATCCTTCCCCTGCCACACCTACCAAGCCACGCCCACAGAACCAGTAGTAAAAAAAATTGAATCCCACTACTGACATGTTCCATAATAGGTACAGTAATTTAGAGTTATGCATTAATTTAGAAGAACCTCACCTCGTCTGATTTGAGCAGCTGTGCTGGGTCAACTTTGATGAATGCTTAGATCAAAATCTATTTGGAAATAATAGATGCTATAAGCATAAAGAAAATTTATATCCAAGCCTGGCCTTCTCCTTAAGCAAAATAAGAGGGCCATCGTGAAACAGGAGCAAATTGTTATTTCAACAAGAGTAATTCACTAGTTATTGCAATAACTAATATTCACTTATTATTGCTCCATATTAACAGCGCTGGCAGGATGACTTGCAATATTTTCTGTTTTGTAAGAGTTTATATTTGTGAGATGTGCTGTTTTGAAAGTAAAATTTCTAGGCAATTTGACTGTAGCTCAGTAACAAAGTACTTAATTTTTAAGGAAACAAATGTTTAGCCTTCTGTATCTTTGAGTTGGACTGAGAAAGGCACCTTCCTGAAATCCTGAAGAGCTGCTACTAATTAGGATCAACAAAAATCAGCAGAATTGAGTATTGTCAGGACCAGGAAGACAACAGTCTGATCTACAAGGTGACACTTCTTACAGTTCTCAGAAAATCATACTTGGACAGATAAAGCATTTTTTTTTCAAGTCACCTTCACCTGTAGAGCATATTTTGAAACACCAATGGGTTGTCCTGTCTAATGGAAAAATAAATCCTCCAGTGTATGATTTTCTTTATATATAATGTTTTTTCTCAATGTGAAGAAAATATACCAACATTTTTCTTCTCACCTAGAAGATGACTTTCACTTTTTCTATAGCATTTGAATTCACTATAAATTGATTTGTCCCATTTGGTGGGAGAGAGAGACTTAGTTTCATTCCAAAGGTCTATGCCATCCAATGGCTGTCACCCCAATGGCTATCCTTCATGCATTGTCATTAGCCTTTATTAGGCAGGAGATCTCAAGGGCAAGAATGTTTTTTCTAGTTTTGCATGAGGCCCAGAGTCCACTGGAGTTGGGCATAAATGTAAATAAAAAATGTTGCCTTGTGCCAATAATGGTTTCAGGAACTAATATAATATTGTTCCTTGTTAGTTGTCTTACCAATTCCATTTTGATCCTGGAATGAGGAGAGGAGATGGGAAAAGAGGATGAAGCCTCGGTCTTTCTACAAAATGTTTATTTTTGAATGATAATTACAAAATAAAGATAAAATGTTCAAGCTGAGATAATCCTGTGCAATCAGCTGACAATGTTAGCAAGCATAATTGCTGCTCATTTTTCACAACCTCATTCCTGACCCCATTATGCTTACCAACCAGTAATTCACTTCTCATGAACTGTAGATGCCATTTAATTGTTCCACTTATTTATGAGTCTAGCTATGGAAAGAATTTCTATTTTCATTTTCTGTTGGAAGAGCAGAGGTTCCTCCCAGAGAATAGTAGGAATGCCCCTTGGTAAAATCAATATGCAAAAGCAAACTGGGGGCTGGGGGTGAGGGGTGGGGGGGATGAAGGGCAATTCTGCTGTAACAGATTTGGAGCAAGAAAAATGTCTGGATAGGACATGATGAAGTAGTGGTTTACTAGAGAATTTTGATTGCACTTTGGCACATCTGGATTGCATGAAGCATTCTTTAAAGTCTTGTCAAGTTTCATCATTTGGGAAATTTTCATTGCTGATGTTTGCTTTTTAGTACACCCATGAAAATGTATGCCAAGGTTTCAACAGTATAGGTGACCAAGCCAGGGAGAACTGGATTTTTCTACTTCCACATGGGGAGTACTATAGGGTTTTCCTGGGATAGCTATGTTTCCAACAGAATAAGCTGCTCTATAATTTCCATAAATGTTTATGCTGGAGGGAAGCCAAGTTAGAGAAAAAAAGTATCTGGTACAGAGGTAGTATTCAGCAGGTTCTGACCAGTTCTGGAGAATTAGTAGAGGGGAATTTTGAGTAGTCAGAGAACTGACAAATACCACCTCTGTATGGAGATTTTACAGTATCCTTCCCCTGCCACACCCATCAAGTCACATCCACAGAACCATAGTAAAAAAATTTGAATCCCACCACTGATCTGGTATAATTAACTGTTTGGTTCTCAGATGCTTAAGCTCTATCCTATTGTTGGAAGTTGTGATTCACTCCTCTCCTAGGAAAAGGAAAGAAAATTTAAAATATTAAAGGGGCAGGAAAATTCCCCTAAAAGAAAGGAGAAGTGGAAACTCAAGCAGGGATTCAGCCCCCAGCCTTGTCAATAGAGCCATTAAAATAGCTGAAGCCAGCCTATTCTCCACAACAAAGGAAGGATAAAATTACATGCATAGGATACAGAGAAAAAGCCTACAAATTAGCTAAGATCCTTTCCCATAAAAATCAAATAGATGGCGAACTATAAAACTTGTGAAAAACAGCAAAAGAAAACTCTCAAAGGAAAAGAAATCAAGAACCTTAGACACATGAGAAAAGGAGATACTCACCAAAACACAGTAATAAAAAAGCATGACAGGAAGAAAAAGATTTAAACCATGAGCAGCTACAAAGGGCCAGGGAAAAACAGAGATTGGACGATAAAACAATTACTTATTTGCCTTCTACCCAGATTGGAAGATCTCAATCTCAAGAGACAGGATTTAAACACCATAAAAAACCCATCACACACATACAAATCAAAAGACTTTAAAGGGTTCACACATACAAATCAAAAGACTTTAAAGGGTGCACATACAAATCAAAAAGGGACCTGATGGGTATAAAAAGGGGTTTTAACTTACAAAGAAGCAGACTAGTCTCAGGAACGCTATATGATCTCTTTTTACCTGCCTTCCTATTAACAATAAACTGATTCCTGCTTCCAATGCAGCTGACCTCCAATCATTTTGGAGTAAACCTCCCAGCCGGGAAATTTGAATTCACAAAAGAAAAGAGTTCTGCCTTTCCTTAAAGGGAAAGGCTTCTTTTTCCTTATAACACTATGATAGGTGATGCTATCTTGTGCTGGTACCAACTAAGCAACACAGAGCTTTACAAAATGGAAAGAGAATGTTTAAATCAGTAGAGATATCAAAAAAACTTTTGCCATGAAGCCCTCAGATCTGGAGTTTATACTTGCTTGATTTTGTGGCATATAATGGCTTTTCATCTGACCTCTAAAGAAAGGGGATCCTGTTCTTAAATAATACCTATGTGCTTATATAACACCTAAAATACCAGGTTAAAATTAAATGTCATAAAGATCTATGTGGCTCCTAAGAGCTGATAAAGACTTGATGGCACATAACCAATGTGGTTATATCATATGTCTGTTCCAGCCTTTCTCCAAGAAGATAATGGAAAGACAAATGGCTAAAAAAATGTGAGATTGACTAGACAAGGCTCAGCTTGGCAAGTTTGACTTGAAGTTTGGACTTCAAGTCCCAGAATTCCTGAGCTAACATGACTGGAGGAAGAATTCTGGGAGTTGAAGTCCGCAAGTCTTAAAGCTGTCAAGTCTGTACTAGGATGACCAAAATTTATTGTCAAAGCCAACCCTTATTTTCTACATTTTTTTTCTTTCAGTGTTGTGATTTTTCATATTCTTTAAAAGGAATTGAAGAAAAAGATATATCCATGTTAAAAATAATTGTCAATTTTAGTCAATTAAAATAATTCTACATTAGGAAGATACAAGCATCTAATCAGTAGGCAACCACTGATTCATATGTTAATGTGGATAGATGAAATGAAGGAAGCACTACAGATGTTTGACTCCACCATATTGCTATGATTACTCTGGTTCTCGGCAGCTATTTGCCCATCCGCTCTTGTCAATATGCTTAGAGGACTGTTCAGCTTGTTTGTTTGTTTGTTTAAAGGGTTTGTTCCTTCCCAGTGCTCCAGAGTCTTTATAGTCAAGATAAGGAAGCTGACAAAATGTTTCTGGCAATGTTCTCCATTTATCACATCTGCTGACAAACCACCCACCAAAGCAGATTTCCTGAGTTGCAAGAGTTTAGGTGAGGCCTGTCACAGTAAAGGAAGTGTGCAAATGTAACGAAATGTGTCATAGCTAACACCTGCTTCCTTGCCAGGGATCAACATCAGATGTAAAGGAGCTCTGATTCTCATCAACTATGCAGCTTTAACCTTCACAAAACTGCAATTGGGTGATGTAGGAGTTCAGCTGTGCTAGTATATGCTGACAAAAATATCAGGAGTCTGGCAACACCTTTTCTAACAAACTATTAAGAGGCATCAGCTTTCAAGAGCTGCAGCCCACTTCATAAGATTCATGAAGTAACTAGGCTGATACAGGATTTCTTTGAGATGATGGGGGAGAAATACAGTTGTTTATGCAGATATAGGTTACATGTGACACATGAGTAGTATCTTATCAATTAATAACTGTAATGTGTGAAAAGACCATTGGGTCAAGATGCTGAACTTATATAAAAATTATTCAGTTGCCCAGAAGAGAGAACCCCAAAGATCTCAACCACTACCCAAGGCCTGAGAGAACAATTAGCAATTGCAGGAAATCAAGAAAGTTAGGAGTAGTATGGGTCTGGGGAGGGACACATCATCAACAATGCATGTTTTCTGGGTCCTTCAAATGACATGGTTTAATTGACAGAACCTGGAACTCTAGCTGACTTCATTGGACAGTCAGAAACATATAGAGATATCATTGGTGTTGATGAGGGAAGCCAAATAACCTTCTTGGTGGTGGTGTTCCTTAGAACTCTATGCTTCTGTTCAACTTCTATGCATGAAGATGCTGTGTGAAGTCATTTGCCAACAAGAGGTCATTTGCCAATACAAGGTCATCAGATGAAACTTGGTTATATATGTGTACACTGGGATGATCATGTGATGTTGCTAGAGTCCATTCTCATTACCGGGAGACTGTATGGTCTTGATGGGGAAGAATAGGTTTTTGGAAAAATCTATCCAGACCAAATGACTTTGGGTTGGGGTACCCCAGATCCAGTGATTTCTGTCTTTATTTCTCCATTGAGTAGCATTGCTCCAAACAGAACTGGTTGCAATTTGGAGTCTCCTGCGTTCATGAGCTCCTGTTCAAAAACTGAAGTGGCACAGTGGTGGGATTCAAAAAATGTTACTACTGGTTCTGTGGGCATGTCTTGGTGGGCATGGCATGTCTTGATAGGCATGCCTTGGCGAGTGTAGCAGGGGAAGAATACTGTAAAATCTCCATTCGCACCCAACTCCAGGGAGGAGGTTACTGCAAAATCCCATTCCCTCCCCACTCCATTAACCTGATTTCCACCTCTATTCTCCTGTGCAGGGAAACAAAAGAAGACCCAGCCAATTAGCTGGGACGATGTTGAGACTCTAGAAAAAGTACAGAGAAGAGCAACCAGGATGATGAGGGGACTGGAGACATACAATGAACAATTGCAGGAACTGGGCTTGGCTAGTCTAGTAAAGAGAAGGACCAGGGGAGACATAACAGCAGTCTTCCAATATTTGAGGGGCTGTCACAGAGAGGAAGGGGTCAAGCTATTTTCTAAAGCGCCTGTCAACCAGACAAGGATTAAAGCCCCTGTCACACAGCACCAATGGATGGAAAGAGGATGTAAAACGGAGAGAAACACTTGCCATCCGTTGGTTAACATGATGCATCCGTTCGTTCCTCACTGCGTCCGTTTTTCAAACTCTCTATCCATCCAGCATCCGTCTACTGAGATTTCATCCACTCAAAAAGTTTTCAGCTGCACAAAACTTTTTGAGCGGAAAATGTATCCAACACGTCCGTTATACATCCGCTACGCATACGGGGAACATCCGTTATATGTCCGTAGTCATCCATTACGCGTCCACTATATCCGCTAGGCATCCGCTGCGCATCCGCACAACTCACATCCGCTCCAGTGGAAAACGGACACAGGGAGGAAGTGAAACGGACACGAACTGACACGCAGCGTTAGTAGCACAGACGTAGAAAGGATGAAAGCAGATGCAGCTCACATATAAAGCATTAAAACGGAAAAAACGTTCGTATAGGGGACCTATCTTGGATATTTAGGATGTCTGCAGGATGTCGAGAGGATGCAAAAGGACACCTAGCGGAAAAATGATATTTCCTATAAAAAAGGGGAAGAAATCACCTGGATCTCACTTTCAGTTCAGCAGCCCTGCTGTGCAGACCTCTTCAGCCTTCATCTTTCTCTTGCTCTTCCACAGCATCCAGTCATCTCCACCATGGATCATCACACACTCCTTTTGGTAGCCACCATCGTTCTACAACAGTGTGAAGCCATCTACAGGCTCTTTCACCTGTTCTAAATGAAGAAAAGGAGGCGTCCAAGAAGTGTCTGGGTCCGAAGATGGATCGCGAGAAGAGCCAAGTACGGACTGTATAACAAACTGATGGTGGAGCTGAGGAACGAAGACTCTTGTGCATTCCAGAACTTCATGAGGATGCCGCCAGCCATGTTTGACGAAGTTGTGGAGCGGCTGAGACCCAGGTTGACCAAGCAGAGCACCAAATTCCAGCCTAGCCTGCACCCTGGACTGAAGGTGGCACTGACTCTGCACCACCTGGACTCCGGGACCATGTACAGGAGCATGCAGTACGCCTGGAGGGTGCCACACAACACCATCAGAATTTTTGTCAGAGAAGTGGTGCAGGCCATCATCGAAGAATACCTGGAGGAGCTCCTCCAGTGCCCCTCCACTGAAAAAGGCTGGAAGAAAGTTGCAGAGCAGTGGTATCAGAAGTGGAACTTCCACCACACCGTTGGAGACATAGATGGCAAGCACGTGGCCTCCAGCCAAGTCAGGGTCCATTTATCATAACTACAAGGGCTTCTTCAGTATCATCCTCTTCGCCATGGTTGATGCTGACTACAAGTTCATATACATCGATGCTTCAGGCAATGGGTCATCTTCAGATGCCCAGGTATACAACGCCAGTCACCTCAAGGAGGGGCTGGAAAGCAACCTCATGGTGGGCTTCCCAGATCCAGACCCGCTGCCCAACGACAAGCAAGATCTGCCCTACTTCATCATGGGGGATGACGCCTTCTCCCTCAGAACCTCCCTCATGAAGCCCTACACTTCCAGATGCCTCACCCGTGAAGAGAGGATCTTCAACTACAGGCTGTCCAGGGCAAGGCGGATGGTGGAGAACACCTTTGGCATCCTGGCCAACAGGTTCCATGTACTTCTCACCACCATGCAGCATCACCCACAGACTGTGAGGAATATCGTAGAAGCTTGCTGCATCCTGCACAATCTCATGCGCACCTGCTACCCAGTGTTGCAGAACAGGCTCATGGACCGCCAACAAGGCAATGGGGACATGGAGCCTGGTGAATGGAGGCAAGGGCGAAACCTGATAGATACTCTGGATGTGCAAGGCCCAAACAGAGCTTCACGTGAAGGGAAGAAGCAGCGCAACCTCCTGAAACACTGCTGCAACTCCCCAGCTGGAGCAGTGGAGTGGCAAGACAGGATGGTAGATGCTTAATGGATGCTTCTTCAGCCTGTCTCATCACACTGATGAGATTGGGCTATGTATGTTGAGTGGTCCTACAGTGAACAGGGCATTTAATAAAGAGTTGTGTTTATGTTGACATGTGTGGATGAATGATTACATTATTGATAATAAAGGGCCGTAGGTGTGGCACCTGGGAGGGTGGACCATACAGTCCCACTACGCTTGCACTGGAGGTTTATCTATCCCACAGCTATTAATCATCCCACAGGTATCCCTGCCCATCCCACAGCTATTACCCATCCCACAGGTATCCCTGCCCATCCCACAGCTATTGCCCATCCCACAGGTTTCCCTGCCCATCCCACAAGCATGCAAAGGCTTAAACCATTTTTAAAAGTTTCCACCAATACTTTATTTACTAAGTGTGTGAAGCAAAGATAATCTTTATTAATAACAAACTGTAAAAGAAAAATGACCCAAGTAAAGTGTCCTAAGCAGAGATAAAGTCAACAGGTAGCAACCCAGTCTCTGGCACTCTCCTCAGTCACTCTGAGGCATGCCCATGGTCTCAGGGGTGAGGGGTCCAGGTGCTGTGGAGGTGGCTGCTGCTGGAGTGCTGGTCTGAGATGCCATTGGGGTGCCTGGCCCCGAGAGGACAACAGGGGATGCTGTGTGGAGGAAGCTCTCAGAGAGCTGGCTCAGTCCTGTGATGACTGAGTCCTGTGATGGCTTGGCTGTAGGGTGGCTCAGTCCTGTGATGGCTTGGCTGTAGGGTGGAGGAAGGAGGAGTGTAGTGGGGCTGTCTGGTCTGCAGGTGAGAGAGGTGAGGCGTGGGTGGCATCTGTGGCATGGGTGGCATCTGTGGCATGGGTGGCATCTGTGGCGTCGGTGGCATCGGTGGCATGGGTGGCATGGGTGGCATGGGTGGCATCGGTGGCACCGGTGGCGTACGATGAACCTGTGCCTGGACTGGGAAGGGCTGCCTGTGCTGCTGGAACTCCTGGTAGCCGTAGCCTTGGTAGGTGAGAGCCTGTGAAAAGCCTTGGAAGGGCAGTTACATCACCTGGGGTGGAGGAGCAGACCTGGACTAGGTCGGAGCAGGTTCAGCTGGGCCTGGAGGGTTGTGCAGAAGACCGGTGATCCTCTCCTTTATCACCTGGTACTGTGATTCGGACATGTCCAGGAGGGTCTGGTTGATGTAGGTGAGGAAGGGCTTGCGGTTTGAGGGTGGTATGTCGGTGTATACCAGCTGAGAGAGGAGATCTATGCTGCTTTTGATGGTGTCCCTGATCTCCAGCAGGACAATGTGGCTCTGCCTCTCCGGTCTGGCTCTATGCCTGCTTTCTGCGGAGGTGGAGCTAGGGGTGGATGTGGGTTGGTCTCTGGTGGAAGTGCCCTCTCCTTGCTCCCACTGCATCAGGGGGTCCTCCACATGCTCCGCCATGGGGAATGCAGCTGTCGGGGGGGTCTCCATCATGGGGCGCTCCACATATACCTGCCTGGACACAGGAGCTGACTCTTGGCCATTAGAGGACTGGCTCTCTGTGGGCTGCCTGAGAGATAGGGTTGTCAGAGGGGCTGCTCCTTGGTGGTGGATCTCACCCTCCAAGAAGCTGCACTTGGCCATCACATAGGTCTCCCGGTCCATCAGCTTGACCGTGGCCTGGCCAGATTTCTTGAGGTGCAGCTTCCCGTACCAGGTGTGCATGTGCTTTCACCAGCCGAGGAGGACCTCTGAAGTGTAGCCCAGGCTTTCCGCCTTCGCTCTCCAAGCAGCCTGCTTCCTTTTGGTGTCTTGATAGAGCCTATGTCCCTTCCGCCATAGGTACTCGTTCTCCCTCAGCCATTCAAGCACCTCAACCTCATGTTCGTCTTCGATGGAATATTGCCTCCTCTCCCGTTCATACGTATGCCTCTTCCTCCCTCTGGCAGGGCCATCTGGGCCCTCATCAGAGGGGCTTCGAGATTCTAGGGGCTGCTCCACCACACCACCACCACCACCAGCAGCAACAACAAGAGTAGCAGCAAAAGCAGCATCTGTGGGACCAGCAGCACCAGCAGCACCAGCAGCACCAGCAGCACCAGTATCAGCAGCAGCAGACTAAGCACCAGCAGCACCAGCAGCACCAGCAGGACCAGGAGCACCAGCAGGACCAGAGGGACCAGCAGGACCAGGAGCAGCACCAGCAGAGTAAGCACCAGCAGTAGCACCAGCACCAGGAGCAGTGCCAGCAGAGTAAGCACCAGCAGAAGCACCAGCACCAGGAGCAGTGCCAGCAGAAGCCCCAGCACCAGAAGAGTCAGCCCGAGCACCAGAAGCCCCAGCAGAAGTAGAGTCAGGGCCAGGGGGTGGGATGGTGGCCCTGTCCTTCTTGCCAGGGCTGGCAGCAGATGGCACAGGCTTCCTCTTCTTCCCCATGGTTGTTGGCTGGAGATGTGTCTGGCAGCAGGTCTTTCCTCTGAATGGTGACCTGCTTGTGAGCTGCATCCCTTTATATCCACAGGGCTGACGCAATGTATCCTCCACGCATGCACCGTGAACGCTTTGCATCCACTAGGCATCCGCTAGGCTTCCGTGATGCATCCGCTTCGTCCGCTAGGCATCCGCTCTGCATCCGTTCCTTCCGTTGCGTGTCCGCTTCGCTGTGCTCCCCTGGAAGCCCTGCGGATGTGCCATCCGCTTCGATCTGCTTCCATCCGCTAGGCTTCCGTGGAGCGTCCGCTTTACATCCCCACAACATCCTCCCCACATCCGCTCCTTTCCGTTGTTGTCCGCTCTGCTTATGCAAATTTGGGGCACTTTTGAGAGCGGATAACAACGGATGGAACATTTTCTCATCCGTTGTGTCCTTTTTACATACGTTTTGCATCCGTCGGCCTATGTGACAGGACCTTAATTGATGGAAACTGAACAAGGAGAGATTTAAGCTGGAAAAAAGGAGAAACTTTCTGACTGTGAGAACAATCAACCAATGGAAAAGCTTGCCCTCAGAAGTTGTGGGAGTGCCATCAGTTAAGACTTTCAAGAAGAGATTGGACTGCCATTTTTCAGAACTAGTGTAGGGTCTCCCGCTTGGGCTTGGGGTTGGACTAGATAACGTACAAAGTCCCTTCCAACTCTGATTATCTATTAAGGCCCAGACCCACTGCATTTATGGATGCAAAGAGGATGTAAAACATCAAAAAAAAAGCTTGCCATCCATTGGAAAACGCTATGCATCCATTGTGTACTCACTGCATATGTGTTTCATATGCTCTATCCGTCGAGCATCTGTCCACTGAGATTTCGTCCACACAAAAACTTTTGAGCTGCACAAAACTTTTTGAACGGATGAACTTTCCACCGCATACGATGTACATCCGCGACATATACGGGCAACAAAGGTTATATGTCCGTTATCCGTTAAACATCCGCTGTATCCTCTCTGCATCCTCTGGCCATCCCCTCAACTCACATCTGCTGCAACTGAAAACGGAAAGAGGGAGGAAACAAAAAGTACACGGAACGTCTACACAGCGTTAGTAGCACGGAAATAGAAAGGATGTAAGCGGATGCATCTCATATATAAACTATTAAAAACAGACAAAATGTTTGTATCTGGGATGTATCTCATATATTTAGAATGTCTGGAGTATGTCTAGAGTATGTAGAAGGACACCCAGCAGACAACCGATATTTTCTATAAAAAGAGGGAGAAAATCATCTGGATGCTTCCTTGAGACTGTTGCATTACACTGATGAGATTGTGCCATATATGTTGAGTGGTCCTACAATGAACAGGGCATTAAGAAAGAGCTTTGTTTATTTTAAAATGTGTTGATCAATGAATAAATTGTTATTGATAATAAAGGTCCATATGTGTGGCAGCTAGGATGGTGGACCAAACAGTCCCACTATGGTTGCACTGAAGGTTTATCTATCCGACAACTATCCTTATCTATCCCACAAGCATGAAAAGGCTTAACCATTTTTTCAAAGTTTTTACCAACACTTTATTAAGTAAACAAAATGAACCAAGTAAACTTTATTTAGTATCTTAAGCAAAGATAAACTTTATTAAACAAGTAAACAAATCAGTCTCTGAGACTATTTTGAGTCACTCTGAGTCATGTCCATGGTCTCAGCTGTGAAGCGGGCAGGGACTGTGGATGTGGATGTGGATGTGGCTTGAGTGCTGGTCTGAGGCGCCATTGGGGTGCTTGGCCCTGAGGGTACAACAGGTGGTGGTGTGTTCAGGAAGCTATCTGAGAGCTGACTCAGTCCCATGAGATTGAGAGGCCCTTCATCAAGGACTTGAGATGTCAGGCCCAATACAGAAGACAGATTGTCCTTTCACGGGCTTGGCTGTGGGGTGGAGGAAGGGTTGGGAGGAATGTAGTGGGGCTGTCTGGTCTGCAGCTGGGTGAGGAGTGGTGTCTGTGGCATCCAATGAACCTGGGCCTGGACTGGGAAGTTCTGCTTCTGTGGGAAGTCCTGGTAGTCGTAGCCTTGGTAGTTGAGGAGATGTTGAAAGCCGTGGAAGAACTGTGACGTCGCTTGGGGTAGAGGAGCAGACCTGGACCGGGTAGGAGCAGCTTCAGCTGGGCCTTGAGGGTTATGCAGAAGAACTGTGATCTTCAGCTTCATCACTGGATACTGGGCCTTGGGCAGGTCCCTCAGGGTCTGGCTCACATAGGTGATGAAGGGCTTCCGGCCTGAGGATGCTCTGACCAAGTCGACAAGCTGAGAGAGAAGTTCTGTGCTGGACTTCATTGTGTCCCTGATCACCAACAGCACACTGTGGTCCTGGCCCTCCAGTCTGCTTCTCTGCCTGCATCCTCTGGAGCTGGGGATGGGAGTGGGTTGACCTCTAGTGGCTGCTGCTTCTTCCTCCATTTGTGACAGCAGGGAGTCATTCTCCAGGGCATCCTCCAAGTCCGCCGGCATGGGGAGTGCAGCTGTTGAGGGGGTCTCTGCTGTGGGGCCCTCTGAAGACACCTGCCTGGACAGGGTAGCTGGCTCCTGGCTGGAAGAGGACTGGCTGTCTGTGAGCTATCTGAGGGAGAGGGGTCTCAGAGGGGCTGCTCCTCGGTGGCGGATCTCACCCTCCAGGAAACTGCACTTGGCCATGAGATACATCTGCCGGTCAGTGAGCTTGACAGCGGTCTGCCTGGATTTCTTGAGGTATAGCTTGCCATACCAAGTGTGTATGTGCTTCCACCATCCAAGCAGTACTTCTGCAGTGTACCCCAGGCTCTCTGCCTTGTCTCTCCAAGCTGCCTGTTTCTTCTTGGTGTCCTGATACAGTCTGTGGCCCTTTCTCCAGAGGTACTCATTCTCCCTCAGCCATTCCAGCACCTCATCCTCATGCTCCTCAGAAACGGTGTACTGTTTCCTCTCTCCCTTCTGCTTCCCTTGCCTCTTTCTCCCTCTGGCAAGGGCTTCAGCAGGGCCTTCAGGGGCTTCAGCATCAGGGCCTCCAGGGGCTTGAGTAGCAGGGCTTTCAGCAGCAGGGCTTTGAGGGGCTTGAGGGCCTTGGGGCTGGTCCACCACAGCAGTAGCAGCAGCAGCAGCACCTTCAGAGTCAGTGCCAAGGGGTGAGATGCTGGTTCTGCCCTTCTTCACCTTGCCAGGGCTTGAACGAGTAGGCACGGGCTTCCTCTTCTTGCCTGACTGACGAACCATGGTGTTCCTGCAAGATGTATCTGGCAGCACGTCTTTCCCCTGTATGCTGACTGCGTGCATGCTGTATCCTTTTATATCTGCGGAGCGGATGCAATTCATACCCCCCGCATGCGCAGTGAACGCTTTACATCCAATATACATCTGCACGGCATCCCCTTTGTTTCCTATAGGCATCCGTGATGCATCTGCTTCATCTGCTATTCATCCGCCCCTTCCGCTATGCGTCCACTTCGAAATTCTCCCCCGAACCCCTTTGGATGTGTCATTCGCTTCCATCCTCTTTCATCCACTAGGCTTCCGATGAACATCCATTTAACATCCCCGCTACATACTACCCATGTCCATTCTTTTCCGTTCTGTTTATGCAAATTTTTGCCAATTTTTGGAGCGGATGGAAACGGATGGAGCGACTCCCAAAATTTTGCTCGTCCGATTTGTCCTTTATGCATATGTTTTGTGTCCATCAGCCAGTGACTCTGGGCCTTTAACCTCTGACTTGGGAGGCAAAAAATAGATGAGAGCAGGGCCTGTCAGAGATGGGATTTGCTGGTTCCCTGAACTACTCAAAATTTCTGCTGTCGATTCTCCAGAACTGGTCAGAACCTGCTGAATACCACCTCTGAAGTGGCAGCTGTGTCCAGGAAAGTCAGGTGAACTACTTGTTGTGATTATATCCTTTTTAAGTATTTCATCATTACACAAATGGCATAAATGGTAATAGTAAAATGGTTCACACACACATGAAGTTTGTTACACTGAGATGCAGTCCAATGAGGTTTCACCATGCTTTCATATTAGCTGAATATAAGAGAGAGAAAACTTTGCATATTCTAGCATTTCTAGTATTATTCTTAATTATTTTCAAGTTTATTTGGTGAATTCTTCTAGGTCTTCCGAGAGAAAATGGGTGTCAAACTCACTGTGTCATATTGCCATCACATGATGTTTTGTTATGCTTTTTTTCCTTCATGGAGATGGGATGGGCGTGGCCTCCATGCATTCAGCCCACAGGCTTGCAGTTTGTCACCCCTGCCATAGACTGTTAAAATATGTTCTTCATTAGGCTTATATTTGCTATGTAACTTTGTCAAACCCAATGAGCAAAATACCACTAGTTGGTTTCAAAGAAGTGTATCCCACCATTTGATGATATGAGATATACATGTGGGAAGCCCAGAAGCTCTAGATCAAGGGTGTCATGCTTGAGACAACACATTGTCACCGCATAATATACTGCAACTTCTTTCCCCCCTTCCCTAAACCAGGGATGGGCATGGCCAGCATGTGATGCATCCGACATGTGGGCTGTGAGTTTAGCACCTCTGCTCTCCTATCTTCTATAAAAAGTCCTTACATCTAAAAAACATCAAAGTCACCCAGGAGCTTGCTCTTCCTGAGACCATCTGAACTGTCCTTAAATATCACATTTCAATTCTTACTATGTTACAGAGCCCCTGATTATGACATCAAACATGTAAACAAGCTAAATTCACTACTAACATGGACAACATCCTGCCCACACACTTTTGTCTTTCTTGGTGACTTCAATCTACCTCATATTAACTGGACCCTAAACAAATGTAAAACTGAACCCATACATGCAACCTTCTACAATGTTGTAACAAACCTGGGACTGGAATAACTAGTAACCAACAATACTAGCCTTAACAACTGCCTCGATCTCATCTTCTACAATAGTTTGAACTCAATTTATGGAATACAAATTAAAGGACCCTTTTCCAACAGCAACCACAACATGATAGACTTTTGTCTCAACATATGTCCACACAAAAATCATAATAACAACGTGATCCCCAATTATAACTTCAAAAAAGGCAACTATGATCTTATAGACAACGATCTCTCATCCCTTGATTGACACTCTCTATTCACTGGATGCAATACTGTTGAAGACCATTACAACATATTCTTACTTGTAGTCCAAACAGTCATAAAACATACCAATAGCAACTCCCAAAAGCAGAAAAAAAAACAGATTAGCCATAACAATAAGGAAACTTCAATCCAAAAAAAAGATCACTTTGGCAGAAAAACAAATCTGGTCACATTGCCAATTTCAAAAGCTGATACAAAAATTTATGCCACTAGATAAAGACTGAATGCACCAATTATATTAAACAAGAGGAAAACCTTCTGCACTCCAGTTCCACCCGTGCTTTCTACAACTTTGTAAACAACAAACTAAAAGATTCAAGATCCATCCCACCCCTGGACTGAATGGTAAAGACTACAACGACGACACTATTAAAGCCAACCTCTTTAACATATTCTTTGGCTCAGTATTTGTAAGCAGCAATGGATCATGTCCAGTATTTCCTAGTCGAACCACAGACAATTACAATGATCTAATACATATCGATTTTACAGAAGACAATGTTGAAAAAGCACGATGCAATCTAAAATTATCTCTATCTACTGGACCGGAAGGAATATGTGCCTACTTCTTAAAAAAACTTATCCACTGCTATAGCTGAACCTCAAAGCATAATCTTTGGAAAATATTTCAGGACCAGCTCCTCGCCAAACCTATGGTCACAAGCCACAGTCATCACCATCTTCAAAAAGGGAGACCCCAGACTAGTTGAAAATTACAGATCAATCTCTTTATGCTGCATCACCTGTAAAGCCATGGAATTAATTATTAACCAATCCATTATCCTCCACTTAAACACAAACAACCTACTCTCTAATAAACAATTTGGTTTCAGAAAAAAACTATCCTGTAATCTGAAACTCTTACACTGCAAAAAAATATGGACTACACAACTCGATGAGGGCAAAACAATAAACACAATCTACATAGACTTCTGTAAAGCCTTTGATTCAGTGGTACACAACAAACTACTCCTAAAACTAAAATATTATGGTATCTCTGGACAACTGCATAACTGGATAGAAGCAGTGGTCGATGTCTGGAATACTCTTCCTGACTCTGTGGTTTCTTCCCCAAACCCCAGAAACTTTAACCTTAGACTTTCTACTATTGACCTCACCCCTTTCCTAAGAGGTCTGTAGTGGGCATGCATAAGCGCACCAAAGTGCCTACCATTCCTGTCCTATTGTTTCTTTTATTTTTCTTATATGTACTCATTTTTTGTATTCATAACTAAGTTTATCCTTTTACCTATTATCTTGAAAGCAATTGACAAATCAAATCAATCAGTCAATAAATAAATGCTTACTGGCTGGGGAATTCTGGAAGTTGAAATCTACCCATCTTAAAGCTGCTAAGATTGAGAACCCAGCCCTAAATCCTGATTTAAGAAAACATATAATAATACAAAGAAGGAAGTCAGAAAATATATTTTATATATGAGACATATGGATTGCAAGAGCAAAATCCCCTAATGATCAAAGATAATTGAAATACAATGGAATGTTAAAATTAACAAGTCTTTGATGTTCATACTAGATATCTGTAAAGATCTTATGTGAGAGTGATAAAATAGCATAAGTTCTCATATCACAAATTTTCAGACCTTATTATTGTACAAGATTGCAAGCTTATGATCTGATAATGTTGTCTACCAGTGACTCCCATCAATGTCTTTGTAAAAGAGGCATTGTCAGTTTTACACACACACACACACACACACACACACACACACACACACACACAATATTAAAACATCTTCTATTTCCTACAGGTATATTTTCTATGCATACTTTAAAACAATGTTGGACATGCAGGTTATTATTTTTAGCTGAACAAATGATGAGCAAGTGTTGATGCTATTGTATAACAGTGAACAGTTAAATTTACAAACATTCTCAACATGCTCAAATTCAGTTCATTGTGACATATCTGTGAAAAATTTCTTTTCCTTTAAGGAAAATCTCATGGTTTGCAGTTACTGCTTTTCTGCTTTGATTTCTATAATAAGATGCTGATCAATAAACTACAAATAGCAAAACTATTTCTCAAGCTTGCTTTTATAAATATAATTTGCTATTTTAAATTCTCATCCATCTTTTGCTCATATCATTACCACTAAAGGAAAGTATAGGTCATCCACAATTGTTCTGACCCAAACCCTTTTCCAATAAGACAAACAATAATTGAAGGGAACAGAACCCTTTTAATGAGTCTTACGAATCCCTGGTTAAAAGGCTGGTGCAAGCTAATTAACTTCTATAAGCACAAACCTTGTCAAAACTGTATGCCTAAAATCTCAGATAAGAAATATTTCATAACACAAGAGTCTTCAAATACCTAATTAACATACTGTAATGTCCAAGAGACTGAGTTTCAAAATGTCTCTGCTTCCTGCAAAGAACATTCACTTCACAGCTGGCTTTTATCTTCTTGAAGAATGGCCATTATCTTTCAGCCTTACTCCCGAGTTGCCAGTGCTGTTGTAGCTGCTCTTTCCTGAGAATAATCCTGCATGCACGTGCACTTGGCACAGGCTCCTCGGGAACCTCCTCATCGCTGCTGCCAGCCCCCACAATCTCTTAAGGCAGCAGTTCAGTCCTTAATGGTCCTGGCCCCTCATCTGAGTCCTCGCTGTCCTCAGCCATCTGCACCTGCTGTCGGCTAACCACAACATCAATTCATTTAGCAACCAAGTTACAACCTTGAAGAAAAGTGATTTACAAGTCATCCTCACACTTATGACTATCACAGCTTTGCCATAAGTCATGTTATCAAAATTCAGGTGTTTGGCAACTAGCATGCATTTATGACATGTGTGATGTCCCAATCACCAGTTTCAACCTTCCCAGCCACCTGCTGACAAGCAAAGTCTGTAGGGAAATGTGGTTTTGCTTAACATCTACAGTGATTCACTTAATGACTGGCAAAAAATCATAAAATTGTGCACAAATGACCACCTCAGTTAATAAGGGAATTTGAAGCCCCATTTAGAATAGAATAACAGATTTGAAGGGGACCTCGGAGGTCTTCTAGTCCAACCCCTGCTTGGGTAGGAAACCCTATATCATTTCAGACAAATAGTTTCCTATCTCTTCTTAAAAACTTCCACTGTTGGAGCCTTCACAACTTAGTTTCCCCCTGTTAGGAATGATAGTCACCTAACAGTTGGGTTGGCAATATATAAACCAGGATAGTTATTTAATACTTTAAGAGAGTGCTGTAATTGTGTTTGGCTGAGATTCCTCCGACGGCCATAAGATGGAGCCAGAAACCTGGTTTGTTCTCTTCTTGCATTTCCCTATTGCCTTTTGCCTGATTGTCATTCTGCTTGGATTGCTGTGACTCTTGCAAACTGTTAGCAAACTCTGTTTACTGAACTTTGTTTATGATACTGGACTTTGTTTTTGGATTATCCCTGGACTGATTGTATTGAATACTACCTGCTTTAACCGTGTATGATTTGGACTGTTTGTTGGACTTTGTTTACCCATTTACAGGAAGTAAAACCTACATTTTATTATTCAGTGTATCTGTATGTTGGTTGTGTGTTATTCCTCACCACTCTCACTAGATTTCCCTGAGTGCACTCATTCTCTTAACAGGGAATACCTTAACACCCCCCACTGCCCTCAGGTTCTTTGGAGAATAGCTTGATTCCCTCTTCTTTGTGGCAGCCCCTGAGAAATTGAAACACTGCTATCATGTCACTACTAGTCCTTCTTTTCATCAAACTAGACATACTCAGTTCCAATTGTGGTCATATGTCTGGGATTACCTTATTACAAAATAGTTCTTGAAAGCCTTTAATATTTCTATATTATAAGAGAACCATTCATATATATTCAGTGCTGCCCTTATCCTTCAAGACAGGGCTCAAGGAAGCCCTTGAGACTTGGTATCAAGAAAACAGCACACACCTTGAGCCCACCAGATAATGCCTCTGATCAGGAACACTTAATATACTTATAGAAATCTCTTTTATTACAAACTATTGCAGTTTAATATCCTGGTGACAAAGAGAGACTGGGGTCATTGTCTGAAAAAAATTAAGCCTCTCATCTCAAATTGTGCATGCTGGATTAGCGGGCTTGAGTAGCAGCCACTTAAATTATATCCTTTATTCCATTCCTTTTAAATTTTCATTTGTCCCAAATAGAATTTTTACTACAAATAGGATAAATGTTAGCTAGAAGCAAAACATGGACGGCATTAATCCTCCATCTCAAATAAATCTATGAGTAGCCAAGATATCTCTTTAAACATTATTTCATATTGAAAAGGCTCATATTACTTTCACAGTACCAGTATCTTCACCAAAAACTCTGGGACTGATTGTATGATTAAAAAGTAAATTTGGACAAAATCCTCAGCCACCTTGAATAGTTTTTAAAAACCATAAATGTAAACCATATTCAGTCCACATGTTTTATAAAATGTTTCATCAATTTCTTTTATTTATTTCTCACATGTCTGAGCTGCTCATTTCCCTCACAGAGTATTTTTATTTTTTAAAAAATACTTGTCTGCCCCTCTGCAAAAATAAGCAAAACCACAACAATATCCACTGTCCAGACCTAGGAAATGCCAAAGAAAACATTAGAATTAAGTTGATTTTTTTTAAAAAAAAATTTTTATTAGTTTTTAAAAACAATACACAAACAAACAAAACATAGAACCTAATAACATAAAATCTCTTTTCTAAAAACTGCTTATTTAATTTTAACAAAACAAATAAAACATCTTATTTGAGTACAACATAGTTCCAGATTATCACATATGCATATCTTATTTATTCTTTTTCCAACTTCTCCTTTTACCTAAATTTCTATATCTCTTTATTCATTGTACTTATACTTCCATCTATCTTGTTTACAATTTCAGTATTTTCCTCTAATGTTCTTCCAAAATTTTATTAATTCTCAATACGCTAACTTAACAAACAAAACACAAAACATGAAAACATAAAACTTTTTTTATGTTAATCCTGGGTTAATCCTGGGTTAACATCTTTTTATACAGACATAAATCAAATTCATATTTACCTTTTATACTATTTCATATCTCATTTATCATTCTAGATTTTCTGTATGTTTTCTCCCCTCTTTTCACTCTCTTAATTCTATTTTATTTATTTCATCTCAATAATTTAAATCATTTTACTTATATCTTTTGTCCATTCTTTTTCAATTATTTATTTTTTCTTTTCTCTTTACTGCAAAATTTTTCTGTAATCACTGGTTGAAGTATGACTACTTTTTATCTTTCCACTAGATTTAACATTTAAAATAATGTATAATTTCCATACTGATTCTGCTTGGTGCATTCTACATAGTACATTTTAAAATAATAAAAGAAAAATCATAATAAGCTTATAGTATAGTAAAAACAATGTTCCATAACTAATTAAACTCTATTAGACATTTTATACATTCCCTTTAATATATTGTTAACTCATATAATATTCCAATTTTCTAACTCTATATCGGATACAAATACTACAATACAATCCTGAGCACTTTTGCAGAATCTCTTCTTTAATTACATTTTACCCTTTGTCTCTAAAAAAAACCTGTTTTTTAACACCTTGTTTTAAATCTTTATAACTTCTCTTCCCTTTTTCCCTTCCTCTCTTATCCAGTCTAGTCTTTCCCCCCTCCCCATCTTACAATCTCCAACCTCTTAGTCTCCTCTCTCTGTTGTATTCCTCTTTTCTGTTGCTTCCTGACATTGTATCAATTTTTCACCTTATTTTTCCCTTTCTTGGTTGTTTTTTTAAATCTTGAATTCTCCATTTTCTTTCCTTTTGCCTTTTCTTCTTCAACTAAAATTATTTGTCCATTAAAGATGGCTTCTTCTTCATCATCCCAGCTTTCTTGTTGTAATTCCTGGTAGGTAGAAATCGCCATTTCTAAGAAGTGAAAAACAGATCCAGAAGAGCCCTTGCCTTCTTGTTCCCCTTCTTTGAACTTTTTATATTTTATTTTCAATTCTTCAACAGATAACGCCATTGTAAGATTTTTTTTAAAACAACCCAAATAGTTTTAATCTTTCAAAAAAATAGTTTCCAAGAGTCCCAGAGTCACAAAGCAATCCAAATCAGCACAAACTGTTTCATTTAGCACTTTCTTCTTTTTGTACTATCTTTTCCTGGGGTGAAATTTAATTACACAGTTCCAAAGTAATTTTTTAAAAAGTCTTATTGCCGTTATCTCTGCTCTTAAATGTTCCAAGTCGTCTCCTCCAACAAAATCTTAATATATATATATTCTTTGCCTCTCCCTTCCCACTTATAGCAAAAAAAAAGAGTTTTGGTTTTTAGTTCCAATGTTCAGAAATCTTAATATCCCCTTGGCTTTAATTTTCAAATTTAATTACCTTTTATGCCAAAGCAGGTTTTTCGGATTTCCATCTGCTATCTCCATAGGGAAGGAGAGTGAGAAGATAAAAAAAATTTCCCTTTGTCTTTTCTCTGCCGCTTTTAACGATCTTGTTAGGAAACAATGTGTCCTTTGAAAAATTGAACCTCCAGAATAAAGCTGTAACTTATTGTCCCAGTTCAGCCAAAAACTGTCACTTCTTCAAACTTCCTCCTACACAATCTTATTCGGCTGAAAGCTTCTTTGTGGCGGCCATTACTGACCACCGCTCCACCGCCTTGGGAAAAGGGAGTTAAACTGGTTGAGGAGGGGGATTGCGATTCCCCCAGACCCTTGCCTGGATCTCCCCTGTCTTCGGTTACCTCTACGGGGTAACCATAGCCTCCAAATCCAGCTGGATCACCATGGCTGTGAGCCAAGGTGATCCATCTGGGGCACGTTGGCTGTGAGCGTGGCAGGAACCACGCATGATCGTGGATTCCTGCTGCCGCCAAAGCCTTTCAACTGGATGTTCAGAATTAAGTTGATTTTTAAGTATCTCCTTATCACTACTTTTTGTCTTTAAAAAGAGCAATATCAAGTTTTGCAACTAAGGACTAATGCAAGCATTTTTGCCCTTTATGCTGCTCATAAATATTTATAAGACAATAATTTCCAAATTAATTTTTCTTTAGGGCAAACAACATACCAGAAATAAAACAGAAGTTAACTTTATTTTTTTTTATTTGTCTCAAGAGTGTCATTACTGAATTTATTCTGACAGTTTATGACAGCGGATCTTACCCATGGTTCTGCTTAATTTGTATCATTAACTCACCAAGTGTTTTCTGACAGATCATCAAATTAGATATCTTTTGTAGCAGCCAAAATGACAAGAGGTGTTTTTTGTTTTTTGGTGAGTTGGCAGTGACTAAAAGATATTTTCTGTAGTAGAATTCATCTAGGATCTGAGCAAAAGACATGCTCTCCAGTTTGCAAATCTCATCTTAAAAATAAATCCTATTAAAAATACATGGAGTTGAAATCCTATACAATTATGTAACTGAGTATCCATGCTGTTTTTATTTATTTTAAAAAAATATTTGTTGTGCACATGGGCCAGTATCTCTCTTACAATATTTTTTAATAGTAATAGTTTATGTTACTCTGCCTTATTCCTCTGTCCACATCCTCTTAAACTAGCCCTTTTTCCACCTCAGACAGCTGCAAGCAACAGGATCTCTGAAATAGGCACCATATATCTTACATAAATTTGGATTAAGGAGTAGGAATAGCTGCAGGAAGGTCAGGTGGGATGCAAAGATTAATGCAAATTTAATTTTACAATAGTCTTAATATCTAATTCTTCTCCGAAAGAATTATTTGTAAGTAAGTAAATAAGTAAGGATCCTCCATATCTCCTGTAAATTACTTATAAGAATTACTTGGAAGTAATTTACAGGAGATATGGAGTATCCTCTATCAGTTCTAAAAGTGGCTCTACTTTAAAAATAATAATTCTGTAGCAGCTGGACAAGACTATCCAACAGATATTACTTGTTTGTCAGGAATCATGTGGTAGATCATCTGTAATAGAAATTCAAACAGATGGCTTGCAGTCCATGATTTCATTCTGATACCATGATAAAACTTTGCTTGATTGACCCCAGTTTATTAAATAAGCTACCATTGATTGGCTTTGCCATCAGGCGAAACCATAAAACATCATTTATAAAGTATAGTGTCTGGAAAAGCATAGTCATCAACTATGCAGTACAAGCCAAAATTATGATGCAATTATTATCACTGGTGGTATAATATCACCTTTCCCTAAGATACAAGGGATAAACAGAAGGGTAGGCACCAATCCAGGGATATGAAAAAATTTAAAAATAGCATATATTTTTTTTATTTTTTTTTAGTGAAATACATAAGGATTGACATTTTGTGATAAAGTATGCAGGTGCTATGTTTTTCTTTTAAACTTTCCTAAGCTGCATGAACATTGGATGCAATCCACAGACACTGTTACAATACATTATAGTGATACCATAAATATCTTCCCTCCTCAGATCCACATAGAGGGGCTCAATGAGACCCTCATTATTCTGAGGAGCAGGTGCTTTATAGAGGGAGATGATGGTGATCTCACAAAAAAAGAAAAGAAAACTAAAGGGAAGAAAGTGTGTGTAAATATGTATTTTAACTGAAAAAGGTACACTTTACAATTTGTGGACTGAGCTAATATCTTCTGAATCAGTAAATGAGAGTTACTCACAGATGCTATGGTCTCCATTTTTATAGACAGCACATGTCATCCTGTGCCAAACCTATTGTTTTCTTTTTCTCTCTCTCTCTTACAGAACAGAGAGATTGGAGAGAAAGGGTTTACAAGAGAGTCAGCATACACATAATGGGGAATACAAAAAATGTTTATGTAGTGCCCTTGGGGCTGCTGACACCAATACATTATTGGTGATGGTGGACTTCAGTATGCTAATTGGGAAATTCTGGGAGTTGAAGTCCACTCATCTTAAAGTTGCTAATTTTGAAACTGATCGACTGTACGATCTTTATCCCTGTGAGCTATAAACACATTTCAGATTTTGCCAGACAGTTAAAATTAAAGGGCAAGGGTCCAAATAACTTGAATTCACTGGCAGCTCAAAAGTTTTTTTTACAAAAGAGATCAGGTTGAAATTAATCATAAAGCAGTAATGTGAGTTTAAACTGATGTAAGGTTAAATGACATAGGAACTGAAAACTAATAGCGCATTTCTTGCTTGCTGATTTTTTTTTTTCACATTTTTTAAAAACTACAAAAAGGCACTGATAGATTTTTATCACAAGGCTTTGAAAACAAGTTTACCCAGAGGCTAGCCACAACAATGAAACATTCAGTTGCAAAAATGAATAAAATAACCTGCTTGCCTATGATGATTCTAACAAATGTAACTTTTTAATGCTGGTAAATAATTGCTGTATTTGCAGGTTTTTTTTAAAAAAATGCAAACATAAACTGCAAAATGTGCACATAAACAACCAAGTTTAGAGGGCACCAAGGGCTCCACAGTTGAACTCTGAGCTATGTATATTCGCTTGTATTGAAACAGCAAAATAGCAAGTGGAAAACTTTTCTCTCAAATAAATGAACAAGCTCTTCATTATGATCAGAAACATATTTTCACATCTATCATGAAATATACCTGTACCATGTAGATCTTTGGCTACATCTTAAACTGAAATATAGAAATATCATAACAATAGGACTAATCATAGTAGAAGAGAACTATTCACACTAATTATTTATGCCCCCTCATTCCAACTCTTGGCAGCCTACAACAAAATATAGTAAAACTTGCATAAAACCATAAATGTAATAAAATTCCATCATAAGAAAGGGGGGTATAATAAACAATTAACAGTTTACTCTAGAGCCCTCATAATAACCCCAAAGCCCTAAACAACTTTTTTTAAAAACCAAAACCAACAGTAACAATAACAGCAAAGAATGAGAAATATGATAAATGATTATGGTGAAGTACTCTATCAACTCACTATTTTCTCCAGAAGACTTCAGCCTTTGCTAGCTTCCAGAAAGCTATTATCAAGAATGCCAAATTGTCCAATTTATAGAGGGGCAAACAGTAGCAGGATTATTATAATAGGTGGAAGAAGAGGAAAAATAGAAGACATATCCAGAATTCTTTGATAGCATATATTTCCACAGTTAAGCTGTAACTGCATCCTATGAACACACCTCCAATGTATAATATTTTTATCTTGCACTACTTTCATGACACAACAATCTCTTGAGGTTTTGTGTACTACAATTGCAATTTGAAGCAATGAGAAATAAAGTAACATAGGCCTCCACTCCAATGTATCAGAGAATAACAAGAGTTGGAAGGGACCTTGGAGGTCATCTATTCCAACCCACTGCTCGAGCAGAAGAGTCTATTCCAAATATTAATCTCTATCTAGGATCGAACTCACAGCCTCCTGATTGTGAGGCGAGAGCTTCAACTCATTGTGATGGCAGATGTGATGGCAGATGTGATGACACAAAAATGATTACATATACATATATTAATGTATGTATACATTACATATATTAATCACATCACAATGCAAATTCTGGCATTATGGATTGGCCCTGTTGTGGTGCATACACCTATAAATCTAGTTGCATGGTTTGCACTGATTGCAATGCATCCATGTTTCCTTGCAATGTCTCTCCTCCACCCTCCCTGCCTTCTGCTGACATCTTTAAAGGCCTGGTCCCACTGCACTTACGGATGCAAAGAGGATGTAAAACGTTAAAAAAAGCTTGCCATCCATTGGAAAATGCTATGCATCCGTTGTGTACTTACTGCATACGTGTTTCATACGTTCTATCCGTGGAGCATCCGTCCACTGAGATTTCATCCGCGCAAGAAGTTTTGAGCTGCACAGAACTTTGTGAACGGATGAACTTTCTGTTGCGTACGATGTACATCCGCGATATATACGAGCAACAAACATTCCATGTCCGTTATCATCTGTTAAACGTCCACTGCATCCTCTCTCCATCCTCTGGCCATCCCCCCAACTCACATCTGCTGCAGCTGAAAACAGAAAGAGGGAGCAAACAAAAGGTACACGGAACATCTACACAGCATTAGTAGCACGGAAATAGAAAGGATGTAAGCGTATGCATCTCGTATATAAAGGATTAAAAATGGACAAAACGTTTGTATCTGGGATGTATCTCATGTATTTAGGATGTCTGGACTAAGTCTAGAGTATGTAGAAGGACACCTAGCGGACAACCAATATTTTCTATAAAAAGGGAGAGAAAATCATCTGGATCTCAGTATGAGTCCAGCAGCCATGGTGTACAGACCTCTTCACCCTTGATCTTGGTCTTCCACATCATCAATTGTTCTCCACCATGGATGATGAAACAGTCCACATGATTGCTGCGCTCATTCATCACCAGAACCAAAACCTGTTCAGACTGTTTCAAGTTTTATACAGAAGGGGAAGAAGGAGACGTCCAAGAGTTGTGTGGGTCCAAGGATGGATCATGAGAAGGATGGAGTTTGGACTGTACAACCAGTTAATGGTGGAGCTGAGGAATGAAGATGCTCGTGCATTCCATCACTTCATGAGGATACCACCAGCCATGTTTGATGAACTTGTAGAGCATCTGAGACCCAGGTTGACCAAGCCTAGCACCAACTTCCGTCCCAACCTGGACCCTGGACTGAAGGTGGCACTGACTCTGCGACACCTGGCCTCTGGAACCACATACAGAAACATGCAGTATGCGTGAGGGTGCCACACAACAGCATCAGCAAAGTGGTCAGAGAAGTGGTGCAGGCCACCATCAAAGAATACGTGGAGGAGCTCCTCAAGTGCCCCATCACTGAACAAGGCTGGAGAAAACTTGCAGAAGAATGGTATCAGAGGTGAAACTTTCCCCACACCGTTGGAGCCATAGATGGGAAGCACGTGGCCTGCAAAGCTCCAGCCAACTCAGGGTCCACTTATTACAACTACAAGGGCTTCTTCAGTATCACCCTCTTTGCCATGGTTGATGCTGACTACAAGTTCACCTGCATCGATGCTTCAGGCAATGGGTCAGCTTCAGATGCCCAGGTATACAATGCAAGTGACCTCAAGGATGGGCTGGAATGCAACCTCATCATGGGTTTTCCAGATCCAGACCCCCTACCCAATGACACACAAGATGTGCCCCACTTCATCATTGGTGATGACGTGTTCTCCCTCAGAACCTACTTCATGAAGCCATACAGTTCAAGATATCTCACCTGTGAAGAGAGGATCTTCAACTACAGGATGTCCAGGGCAAGACAGGTGGTGGAAAACGCCTTTGGCATCTTGGCCAACAGGTTCCAGGTACTTCTCACCACCATGCAGCATGACCCAGAGATTGTGAGGAGCATCGTGGAAGCTTGCTGCATCCTGCACAATCTCATGTGCACCCACTACCCAGTGTTGCAGAACAGACTTGTCAACCATCAACAAGGGAATGGGGACATGGAGCCTGGTGAATGGAGGCAAGGACGTAACCTGATAGACAGTGTGGATGTACAAGGCCCCAACAGAGCTTCATGTGAAGGGAAGAAGCAGCGCAACCTCCTGAAACACTGGTGCAACTCCCCAGCTGGAGCAGTGGAGTGGCAAGACAGGATGATAGATGATTAATGGATGCTTCCTTGAGGCTGTCACATAACACTGATGAGATTGTGCCATGTATGTTGAGTGGTCCTACAATGAATAGGGCATTAATAAAGAGCTTTGTTTATTTTAAAATGTGTTGATCAATGAATAAATTGTTATTGATAAAAAGGTACATATGTGTGGCAGCTGGGATGGTGGACCATACAGTCCCACTATGCTTGCACTGGAGGTTTATCTATCCCACAACTATCCTTATCTATCCCACAAGCATGCAAAGGCTTAACCATTTTTTCAAAGTTTTCACCAACACTTTATTAAGTAAAAAAATGAACCAAGTGTCTTAAGCAAAGATAACCTTTATTAACTTTCTTAACTTTATGACTTTATTAAATTAGCAAAATGAACCAAGTAAAGTGACTTAAGCAAAGATAACCTTTATTAACTTTCTTAGGTAAACTTTATGACTTCATTGAAAAAGCAAAATGAACCAAGTAAAGTGTCTTAAGCAAAGATAAACTTAACAAGTACAACTCAGTCTCTGACACTATTCTCAGTCACTCTGAGTCATGTCCATGCTCTCAGCTGTTAAGCAGGCAGGGACTGTGGAGGTGGCTATGGCTTGAGTGCTGGTCTGAGGCACCATTGGGGTGCTTGGTCCCGAGGGTACAACAGGGGGTGGTGTGTTCAGGAAGCTATCCGAGAGCTGACTCAGTCCCGTGAGGTTGAGAGGCCCCTCATCAGGGACTTGAGATGTGAGGCCCAATAATAATGACAGATTGGCTGTGGGGTGGAGGAAGGAGAAGTGTAGTGGGGCTGTCTGGTCTGCAGCTGGGTGAGGAGTGGCATCTGTGGTGTGCGATGAACCTGGGCCTAGACTGGGAAGTTCTTCTTGTGCTGTGGGAAGTCCTGGTAGTCGTAGCCTTGGTAGGTGAGGGGCTGTTGAAAGCCGTGGAAGGGCTGTGAAATTGCCTGGGGTGGAGGAGCAGACCTGGACCGGGTAGGAGCAGCTTCAGCTGGGCCTTGAGGGTTGTGCAGAAGTGCTGTGATCTTCTGCTTCATCACCTGGTACTGGGCCTCGGGCAGGTCCCTCAGGGTCTGGCTCACATAGGTGATGAAGGGCTTCCAGTCTGAGGATGGTATGTTGCTGTGGACCAGCTGAGAGAGAAGTTCTGTGCTGGTCTTCATTGTGTCCCTGATCTCCAACAGCACACTGTGGTCCTGGCCCTCCAGTCTGCCTCTCTGTCTGCATCCTCTGGAGCTGGGGGTGGGAATGGGTTGGCCTCTGGTGGCTGCTGCTTCTTCCTCCATTTGTGACAGCAGGGAGTCATTCTCCAGGGGATCCTCCAAGTCCACCGGCATGGGGAGTGCAGCTGTCGAGGAGGTCTCTGCTGTGGGGCCCTCTGAAGACACCTGCCTGGACAGCGTAGCTGGCTCCTGGCTGGAAGAGGACTGGCTGTCTGTGGGCTGTCTGAGGGAGAGGGGTCTCAGAGGGGCTGCTCCTCGGTGGTGGATCTCACCCTCCAGGAAACTGCACTTGGCCATGACATACATCTCCCGGTCAGTGAGCTTGACAGCAGCCTGCCCAGATTTCTTCAGGTGTAGCTTGCCATACCAGGTGTGCATGTGCTTCCACCATCCAAGCAGTACTTCTGCAGTGTACCCCAGGCTCTCTGCTTGTCTCTCCAAGCTGCCTGCTTCTTCTTGGTGTCCCGATACAGTCTGTGGCCCTTTCTCCAGAGGTATTCGTTCTCCCTCAGCCATTCCAGCACCTCATCCTCATGCTCCTCAGAAACGGTGTACTGTTTCCTCTTTCCCTTCTGCTTCCCTTGCCTCTTCCTCCCTCTGGCAAGGGCTTCAGCAGGGCCTTCAGGGGCTTGAGCAGCAGGGCCTTCAGCAGCAGGGCTTTGAGGGGCTTGGAGCTGGTCCACCATAGCAGCAGCAGCAGTAGCTTCAGAATCAGTGCCAGGGGGTGGGATGCTGGTTCTGGCCTTCTTGCCAGGGCTTGAATGAGTAGGCACGGGCTTCCTCTTCTTGCCTGACTGACGAACCATGGTGTTCCTGCTAGATGTATGTGGCAGCACGTCTTTCCCCTGTATGCTGACTGAGTGCATACTCCATCCTTTTATATCCGTGGAGCTGACACAATTCATACTCCCCGCATGCGCAGTGAATGCTTTGCATCTGATATACATCTGCGCGACATCCCCTTTGTTCCCTATAGGCGTCCGTGATGCATCCGCTTCATCCGCTATGCATCCTCCCCTTCTGCTATGCGTCTGCTTTGAAATTCTCCCCCGGAACCCCTTTGGATGTGTCATCCACTTCCATCCGCTTTCATCCGCTAGGCTTCCTATGAACATCCGTTTAACATCCCCGCTACATACTACCCACATCCGTTCTTTTCCATTCTTTTCCATTCTGTTTCTGCAAATTTTCACCACTTTCTGGAGCAGATGACAACAGATGGAGCTGCCCCCAAAATTTTGCTCATCCGCTTTGTCCTTTATGCATATGTCTTGCATCCGTCGGCCAGTGGGACCGGGCCTTTAGGGAACTTATTAATCAAATGATGTGTTTAACTTGATTCCAGTTTAAAACAGATTAAAATTGAATGATGTGTAGAAAAAAAATTGTCACAGAATAAAGCAAGAATTAATGTATTGGGACCAGGAGGGTAAAGTTCAGAATAAATAGGAAATAATGTTCCAAGAAAAGTAATTGATACCAAACCCATTTTTTTTGGTGACCTTTCACATTTCCCTGCTTTGTCCCTCCCCGCTTTTAAAACACTTTATGTCCTGTTTCTGTTGCTCCCACCTCCCAGAAGGTTTCAAAGTATAGCAAGAGTACCAGATTCTGTAACAGCTTTGTTCCTTATGCCATCCATCTGGAAAACACGCAAGTTTCATTTTTCTTACCATGTACAAGTATACATCTGAACTAGACTATGGTGTTTCTCTGTGGCATATAATATATGTGGGTATGTGGGTATATGGATATTTTTATTTTTTAAATTTGTCATGTTTATGTAGTGTGTATTGGAGGTGGTGAACTTTTGAGAACTGGATGCAACAAAATTTTATGTTAACGTATGCTGACTAGGGTACATTTAAAGTGACAATAAAAGTTATTCTAAATATAAAGTGAAGGTGGCAGTTACCTTAAGTTGGTGCCTACTCCTACTGTTACATGTTATGTTATTGCATTGGCCTTGAAAGTAAATATGAATACTAAATTAAAACTAAAAAAAAGGTGATGTTTTTCTATATAGGCTTTCAGCCTCCTGAAACCAGATGATGACCCTAAAGACAGCATTAATGTGGCATTCATTGTGGTGATGTTGAAAAATAACATCACCGGCAAAAGCCAGTCTCCTGTACTTCATCCAAACTCTATTCTGTCCATTGTTGGAATCATCTGACTTTCTACAGTAGAATCATAAAAACATAGGGCTGGTTGTCCAATCTTTTTTTGAAAAGCTCCAGCAGTGGAGCATGAGATAAGCCCACTCTCAGTGCCAAGAGTCAGGAAATTCATTGCAAGTTATCTTTATTGCCATGACTGACACTGATTGCTTTTGAGGGATTATCAAATTTTCTTTTCAGTAGGAACAGCATTAGGCTATCTGTGCATGATCTGATCATGCTAAGATGAAAAGAATTATGGTGCATGTACATATGTTATGACATTTTTGTAACATTTGCACCTGTTGCCCCCTTGAAGAAATCCAGGAATCTCACAAACAGCCTAAAGCAGTCCTCAAATCTTGTGACCTTCTAATGGAAAGCAGATATTTTTCAGAGCTTTATAGAGGATCAGTGACAGGAGGTGGAATTAATCTATTCAGGCCTGCTGTGCTTTATGAAATTCCTATGGAGGATTAAAATATCAAGAGACAGATTAATTCAAATTTAATTCTACATTGTTAGTCACCTTAAAGCATCTCAGTACCAACTGCTCAAGTGGAAAACAAATATTTTCACAAATTCAGTTAAGTTTTCATCTGTTGGTCAATTACATTTTATCATTATTATTTCTCTTGTGGAAACTGACACAATAGTTTGCAATGTAACATAACTTTATTCACTCTAAATTATTTTTGTGTTAGTTGCCTCCTTCTCACGTCAGCAAGAAAAATGTGAAAAATATATAACAGTGACTCAATGAAATTAATCACTACAATGCAAAAGAATAACTAAAAACATAAAATAAATAGTAAATAAGCCTGGTGCTTTCTGGAAGAATTGTTGAAGTTGTTCATTACCCCTGACAATTGTTTCTTTTCCAGCCCATAATGTTGGAACACTTCTCACAGGGATAAATAGTCCCTTTTAGCAGGGGATGGACAAATCCATACTCAAGCATACATACATACGTATTTATGGACGTGTGTGTGTGTGTGTGCACGTGTGTGTGTGTGTGTGTGTGTGTGTGTGTGCATCATTTAGGTTTTTTTCAGGCACAGATACTTATTTTCTGGAAGAATGATACAAGATGTTGTTTTGGTCTTGTGCTAAACAGTTAATACCATCATTGCTGGTTGTTCACCATCACTCATAGACATCACTTTGGTCCCTGATTTAATCTTTAGGCAATATAACCACATATCTAGGGCACCAAGAAAAGGAAAAAAAAAAACTCCCTTTTATGCCCTTCACTTTCATATGTTTCAGTTCCACACTCAACTTTAGTCAAATTGTTTACAATTGTCCTCATCTTCCATGCTGGTTTGAAGGTGTCATGAGATATCGCATTTGTGTGTGTCATGGCATGAGAGTTTGTGTCCTGTAATGGTTTGTGGAAATTAAGTTAGCATACTTGTAGAAGAGCTACAGACTAGGCATAGACAGACAGTTGAGTCCTCAGAAAGAATTAAGATCAGCAAACATCTCAAAATGGACCCAGGGAGTGAACATAATGAAATGGACTTTTTTTTTTGCCAATTTCCAGCAAAAAAGTCATACATTGAAATCATGTGATCATGGGATGCCTCAAATGACCATAAATGTGTGCCAATTGCTGAGTGTCCAAATATAATCACTTGGATGGGACTGAGGTGGTACAGCCATCAGAACTTTTTATCTGGCTCATAAGAACCTTATTGTAGTACTTTGTAACTTCAAACGGTCACTAAGCAACCAACTGTAAATTGAGGACTACCTGTTCTTGGGCCATCTTTGATTATGCACAGTTAGGAGCTATAGGAGTATAGTCTTAAAAGTCACACCTTGCTTATATTCAAGGTTAACTGGCAAAACATGCAAAGTAGCTTTGAAGTATCCTTTATAATTAATATTTAATATCTAAAATTTTAATCCCGAAGGTCCTCACCAAAATACTATGCCATATTTCCATATATCCATCCATATAGAATCAGTAAAGGGGACTGGTACTGTATATATACAGCATATTATATATGGATATATATATGTATAATATTTTCAGTTTTAGTGCTATCAACAGGGAGTTACTGAAATTCCGTGACTAGTATTAGCAGGAAGCACTAAACAAAAGTAACAACTATTATTATACACAACAAAATGAAATCACAGCTGCCAGTTTTTTAGCTGGTGTTGGCATTCATGGAATCAAGTTCTTCCCAAGAACCTAGGATGTTGTAATGTATCAGTATAGCACAGTGGTGGGATTCAATTTTTTTTTACTTCTGGTTCTGTGGGCATGTCTTGGTTGGCATGGCTTGATGGGCATGGCAGGTGTTGAGGTAATTCCCCATAAGGAGAATGAGCACATACAGGGAGATGTATAGAGAGTAGTGTTTGAATAATATACACACAGTACACAGATACACTGTACAGTAAATGTAGGTTTTTCCTTCCAGAAAGGTTTAAGCAAAGTTCAAAATAAGCAATCCAAAGTCATTCACAGGTTAAATCAGTAAGTTTTCAATCCAAGGATAATCCAAATATCAAATTCCAGTGTCAAAAACAGTTCAGTATCAGACTTACATTAAATCCAGAAATATCAGTCAATTAGGAAAAATGGAGCAATGGCAATACTTTCCAACAGAAGGAAACAAAGATACACTCACCCTCTCTTCTGAGACTCAGATTAAACAACCCAGGTTTCTGGCTCCATCTTATGGCCGTTTGAAAAACCACGCCCAATTGCAGTTTTTGCAATCTCTTAAAGACATAGTACTAAACTGTTTATCCTGGTTTATATATTTCTAACCCAAATACCTGTTAGGTGACTTATATTCCTAACATTCTCCCTTTTTGGGTAAGATAATATATACAAACTTAGTCCACAATCTTAGCTAGCCTTATGCTTTATAGAGCCTTGGGCCTTTGTAAAATGATCTGCTATATTATTTTCTGACATACAGTATTCTAGCTTAATCATTTTATTTTGCACACATTGTCTCACATTTAAATATCTTAAATCTCTGTGTTTTGTTCTTGTTTTAACAGCAGTATTTGAAACCATCTGTATTGCTGATTGGTTATCTTCGTAAATAACAATAGGATCTGTTACATTAATTCCCATATCAATTAATAATTGTTTATACAAAATTAAATCTGTACATAATAAAGACAAATATGAGAATTCAGCCTCCATTGTCGACGAACTTAGATGTTTGTCTCATAGATCTCCATCCAATCAATGCTTTTCCCAATAATACAGCAGTATTCAATGTAGATTTTCGTGTATTTATGTCTGTAGCAAAACTTGCATCAGCATATGCAGTCAAATTCAGTTCATCATTTGGCTCCAAATTCAATGCATAATGCATTGTTTGTTTCAGATATCTTAACACACGTTTTGCAGCTTGCCAGTGCCTTTCAGTCGGCTGAGTGTTAAATCTCGCTAATTGATTGAACACTAATTGAACACTGTATGCAATATCTGGCCTTGACCAATGACTGAGATAAGATAAATTACCAATCAAAGACTGATAAATGTTCTTATCAAAAAAAGGACTTTGTATATCACCATGGTTAAACTTCTGACTCATTGGTGTCTTAGCTGACTTACAAAGTTCCATTTTAAAACTTTTTAGTAATTGGTTAATTTTATCTGCCTGTGAGATCTTGTATCCTCCCCAGTTCTATCTACCTTTAAACCAAGATATTGTTTGATTTCTCCTAACTGTTTTATCTTAAATTTCTTTTCCAATAGTGAAATTATCTCAGTAGCTTCTTGTTCACTTTTTGTGATTAAGGCTATGTCATCAGTAAATAATAACAATCATGACACAAAACCATTAGTTTCCTTTTTAAACAAACATGGATCAGCCATGCCAGATACAAAACCTATCTTAGTTAATTCTTTAACTATACATTTGTTCCACTCATATCCTGATTGCTTCAAACCATAAAGACTCTTTTTCAATTTCCAGCAATCATTATTATCATTTTTGAGACCTAAAGGTTTCTTTAAATATATAGTGTGTTGCAATGGTGCGTGTAGATAAGCCGTCTCCTGCATCAGAATGATTTATAATGTATTTCTCTTTAGCTGCCCACACTAATGCTGCCCTTAATGTAGTAGCCTTCAGACGAGGTGCAAACACCTCATCATAGTCATTTGCTGTCTGATTAAATCCTTGTGCTACTAACCTGGCTTTATGGGTAACAGTCCCATCTACACCTGTCTTTAGTTTATATCTACATTTACATCCTATGGAATGTTTACCTAGTGGTAATTTAACATTTTTGTATACCTCCAGTATTTTTAAAAATTCCAGTTCCTTATCCATTGCTTTTTGCCAAGCAGCCTGATCCTTAGCAGGATACAGTTTTAATTCACTATAGTTACGAGGAGCTGTATTCACTTGGCATACAACACTAGCCTGATATCTATCAGGTGGTCGTGTTACTCAGGTTGAACGACTTGGTAATACAGGGCTTACTGGTGGACTTTCCTGTGCTACCTGCTCCTGTTCTTCTACTTCTTCCTGTTCTTCCTCTTTAATGACTATTTGTTGTTTACTGATATCATCTTTCGGGACTATTTGGGTGTCAATAATAATATCATTGCTGGATTCCTGTTCCAGTTTATCCCACCCAACATGCTCAAGAAATTTTGCACTAGCACCATAATAAACATGAGCTGTGCCTTGATCCCAAAATCTAAACAATCCATGATTGGCCTCATAACCCACCAAAAATAACTTCTGAGCTCTATGTTGCCCTTTCAGTCTTACTTGTGAGGGAATATGCACCCATGCTGGAGCTCCAAATGTGTGTAAATAACTTAAATTTGGCTTTCTGCCATTCCAACGAGTGAATGGCAATTCTCCAGTTGTTGTATTAACTACATTGTTTAAAACATGGTTACCACACATTATGGCTTCACCCCACAGTGTTTCAGGTAAACCTGAATCAGATAACATAGTGCAAGCCATGGCTTCTAATGTTTGCTCTCTTCGTTTTATAAACGAGTTATGTTGTGGTCTGTAAGGTGCAGAACGTTTATGCTCAACACCAGCCAATTTCAACATTGTTTGGAATCTTTTGTTTACAAATTCAATCCCATTATCAGTTATTAAAATAATTACTTTACTTTTCATTTTTCTCTCAGCAAACGTTAGCTATTTAAAGAAATGTTGGAATGTTTCTGTTTTGTTTTTCATAAGATAGCAAAAACCATATTGTGAGTAGTGGTCCATAATATTCAAAATATAACAGGCACCTCCTAAACTTGATTTCTTAGAACCAATTATGTCAGCAAAAGCAACCTCTAAAGTTTCTTTGGTCTTAAACCCATTTAGTTTGTTTGCTGGAGTAACCTTACTCTTTTCTTGACTACAAGCATTACAGTGTAAATACTTGCTACAGGGTTTCAATTTTACTCCCTCTGACAAGTCAACAGTTTGTTTGAGCATTTTGAAATTAATGTGTCCTAAAAATCTTTGCAGTAAATGTATACATGTGGCTTAACATTGTTATAAACTGAGTTAGCCATCTTCAATTGATCATCAAGTATTACATATAAATCATTCTTTAAAGTAGCAGTAATACTTTTACTTTCTTTCTCTATTATGCAGTTATCTCCCCTAAAGGTTACTGCATAACCAAGGTTAACTAAAGCCCTTACTGATAACAAATTAAATTTAAGTTTAGGTCCATATAACATAGTTAAATGTACGTTTATACAAGAACAATATGCAGTACTTGACCTGATGCTTTAATCTTCCATCCATTTGCCAATGATACATGTTGTTTACTCGTGAACATCTTTACAAACCTGTTTTTATCTTTAGTAATGCATTGTGATGTTCCACTATCAACAACCCACAAATCATGGTTTACAGTTGAATTGCTAGACATAGCTAAACTAACATTCTTCTTAACCTTCTGGTGTTTACTAGTATTCTGTTGTTTTTCTTTCTTACAGAATTTAGCTATATGTCCTCTAGCCCCACAAGAAAAACGTTTTCTAACAGTATAGGCAATTGAAGATAAATCCTCTTCTTGTGGTTGTTTCTTCCTCAGTTGGTCCCTATCCAGCCGTCTTCTTGCTTCTTCTAGCAACCTTCCAGTTATGTCAATCAATGTCAGTTTATCTCTGGGCAATACTTCCAGTGAAGATACATAATCATCATAATTTTCATCCAATGAGGAAGGAATGATGTAAACTTGATGCAGTTCTGAAAATATCAGTTCCTTTTCATGTAGCTCTTGAAAAGTTCTTTTCATGAAGTTTAAATGAGCTAACATATCTCCATCTTTCAGAAGACATGCTCTAAACAGTTTACATGTAAAATATATGTGCGCACCTACACTGTCACAAAAATAAATCTTCTTCAAATTCTCCCAACACCTAGCAGCAGACTCTTCTCCACAAATATGGACTAGCTGCTGGTCACTCAGCGTTAGTCCAATTATACAAAGAGCTTGTTCGTTGTTCTGTTTATAGTCAGCAAGCTTCTTGGCATCATCCTCATTATCTGGATCCCAAGCATTTACATCTGGTAGGTCTTGAACTACATTCCATAAACCTTCTTTACGCAGAAGTAGACTGCACTTCATAGACCAGGAAACATCGCTTGTTCCATCCAACCGGGTTATCAATGATAGACATGTTGAAGTGACCTGTGCCATCTTTACCAGGATAGTAAACCACAATTAAACAGTAAACAGCTGTCTGTATACAGTACTGTGTATTCACACTAACTCTCAGTTATCGAATCTGTTATGGCCTGGGCCCATAACCAGTGTTGAGGTAATTCCCCGTTAGGAGAATGAGCGCATACAGGGAGACGTATAGAGAGTAGTGTTTGAATAATATACACACAGTACACAGATACACTGTACAGTAAATGTAGGTTTTTACTTCCAGAAAGGTTTAAGCAAAGTTCAAAATAAGCAATCCAAAGTCATTCACAGGTTAAATCAGTCAGTTTTCAATCTAGGGATAATCCAAATATCAAATTCCAGTGTCAAAAACAGTTCAGTATCAGACTTACATGAAATCCAGAAATATCAGTCAATTAGGAAAAATGGAGCAATGGCAATACTTTCCAACAGAAGGAAACAAAGATACACTCACCCTCTCTTCTGAGACTCAGACTAAACAACCCAGGTTTCTGGCTCCATCTTATGGCCGTTTGAAAAACCACGCCCAATTGCAGTTTTTGCAATCTCTTAAAGACATAGCACTAAAATGTTTATCCTGGTTTATATATTTCTAACCCAAATACCTGTTAGGTGACTTATATTCCTAACAGCAGGGGAAGGACACTGTAAAATCTCCATTCCCTCCCCACCCCACTAACCTACTTTCCAGTTCCGTTCTTCTGTGCATGGCAACAAAAGAAGACCCAGCCAATCAGCTGGAACTTGGGAGGCAGAGAATAGGTGGGGGCAGGGCCAATCAGAGATGGTATTTGCCGGTTCTCTGAACTGTTCAAAATTTCCGCTACTGTTTCCCCAGAACTGGTCAGAACCTGCTGAATACCACCTCTGGTGTAGCATGTGTGTAAAACAAAGCTGTGTATCCTTTTGTGAATGACAAATGATATGGAGATTTATTAGGCAATAATCTCGCAACGTCAGTCTTCAGATCTTGATATTTTGTGACCTTCATCAATTCTTTGTCTTCTACAGTCCCTTGTTATTGCAACATCCACACTTTTTTTCTTTGAACCACAGTTAAATCTGGCCTGTTATGAGCTAAGATTTTATCAGTTTGTATTTGGAAATCCCACAAAAAAATTTTTTACTTCTTTTTCAACTGTATCTTCTAGTTTCAGTTTTGGAGGAAGAAAAACATGGCAGTTATGACTATGTATTCCAAAAAACATTTTGAAAAACAAATATGACTATTTCAGTATGCTATGCTAACCTAACAAATCTGTCATTATTAGTAATGAGGAATCAAAAGGACTTTTCACTTTTCTACAGCAAATACATATAAAGAATATTGAAAAAAGGTCATCAAGATGAAGTGATTTATATGAAACACAGGAAATGAATGCATACTTCAAAAAATACTAGCAAATGTCAGTTCAGAAGTGAGATTTTCTTTTCCCGTTTAATTAGTATTCTTTTTTATCCTTTATGTGGTTTCAGTTACAAGGTTTGCTTCAAGCAGGAAATGCCCAATTTGACATGATTTCAGGCAACTATTATGGATAATTTCATTAGGTTAAATATTCATATAACTTAATCAGGCATTAGCATAGTATATTCCACTGCATATTAAAGAGGCTTATACCAGTTGCACTGTTTCTCTGATTCACAGTGGCAAAGATGAGAAAATACTCAAACTGTTCAAGATATATAAGATATATACATATATACAGTATATATATATGTGTGTATGTATGTGTGTGTGTGTATATATGTGTGTGTGTGTGTGTGTGCGTGTGTGTTTGTTTTCTTAAGTTTTCGTCGGTACTTAAGCCCATGTCACACTGCATCAACGGATGCAAAGAGAATGTAAAATGGAGAAAAATGATTGCCATCCGTTGGTTAACGTGATGCATCCGTTCTGTACTCACTGCGTGCGTAATTCATACGTTCTATCCATCCAGCATCTGTCTACTAAGATTTCATCCGCTCAAAAAGTTTTGAGCTGCACAAAACTTTTTGAGCGGATGAACTTTCCGCCGCATCCGTTCTACATCCGCTACACATACGAGGAACAAACGTTCTACGTCAGTCATCATCCATTACATGGCTGCTGTATCCACTCGGCATCCGCTGCACATCCGCACAACTCACATCCGCTCCAGCGGAAAACAGAAAGAGGGAGGAAGTGAAACGGACGCAGAACGTCTGCGCAGCGTTAGTAGCACGGACATAGAAAGGATGAAAGCGGATGCAGCTCTCATATAAAGCATTAAAACAGAAAAAACGTTCATATATGGGATGTATCTCAGATATTTAGGATGTCTGGAGGATGTCTAGAGGATGCAGAAGGACACCTAGTGGAAAACCGATATTTCCGATAAAAAGTGGGAGAAATCTCCTGGATCTCACTTTCAGTCCAGCAGCCCTGGTGTGCAGACCTCTTCAGCCTTGCTCTTCCTCTTGCTCTTCCACATCATCCAGTCATCTCCACCATGGATCGTCGAACACTCCTTTTGGTAGCCGACATCATTCTACACCAGTGCCAAGCCCTCTTCAGGCTCTTTCATCTGTTCTATGCAAGGAAAAGGAGGCATCCAAGAAGTGTCTGGGTCCGAAGATGGATCGAGATACAGTCATACAGTATGGACTGTATGACAAGCTTATGATGGAGCTGAGGAACGAAGACACTCGTGTATTCCAGCACTTCATGAGGATGCCACCAGCCATGTTTGACAAAGTTGTGGAGCGGCTGATACCCAGATTGACTAAGGCAAACACCAACCTCCGGCCCAGCCTGGACCCTGGGCTGAAGGTGGCAATGACACTGCGCCACCTGGCCTCTGGGACCACGTACAGGAGCATGCAGAACGCCTGGAGGATGCCACACAACACCATCAGCATTGTGGTCAGAGAAGTGGTGCAGGCCATCATTGAAGAATACCTGGAGGAGCTCCTCGAGTGCCCCACCACTGAAGAAGGTTGGAAGAAAGTTGCAGAGCAGTGGTATCAGAAGTGGAACTTCCACCACACCGTTGGAGCCATAGATGGGAAGCACGTGGCAAAGCTCCAGCCAACTCAGGGTCCAATTATCACAACTACAAGGGCTTCTTCAGCATCATCCTCTTTGCCATGGTTGATGCTGATTACAAGTTCATCTGCATCGATGCTTCAGGCAATGGGTCATCTTCAGATGCCCAGGTATACAACGCCAGTCACCTCAAGGAGGGGCTGGAAAGCAACCTCATGGTGGGCTTCCCAGATCCAGACCCGCTGCCCAACGACAAGCAAGATCTGCCCTACTTCATCATGGGGGATGACGCCTTCTCCCTCACAACCTACCTCATGAAGCCCTACACTTCCAGATACCTCACCCGTGAAGAGAGGCTCTTCAACTACAGGCTGTCCAGGGCAAGGCTGGTGGTGGAGAATGCCTTTGGCATCCTGGCCAAAAGGTTCCAGGTACTTCTCACCACCATGCCCAGAGATTGTGAGGAACATCGTGGAAGCTTGCTGCATCCTGCACAATCTCATGCTTACCCACTACCCAGTGTTGCAGAACAGGCTTCTGGACCGCCAACAAGGAAATGGGGACATGGATCCTGGTGAATGGAGGCAAGGACTAAACCTGATAGACACTGTGGATGTTCAAGGCCCCAACAGAGCTTCACGTGAAGGGAAGAAGCAGCGCAACCTCCTGAAACACTGGTGCAACTCCCCAGCTGGAGCAGTGGAGTGGCAAGACAGGATGGTAGATGCTTAATGGATGCTTCCTTGAGCCTGTCTCATCACACTGATGAGATTGTGCCATGTATGTTGAGTGGCCCTACAATGAACAGGGCATTTAATAAAGAGTTGTGTTTATGTTGAAATGTGTTGATCAATGATTAAATTGTTATTGATAATAAAGGGCCATAGATGTGGCACCTGGGAGGGTGGACCATACAGTCCCACTATGCTTGCACTGGAGGCTTATCTATCCCACAACTATTACCCATCCCACAGCTATTACCCATCCCACAGGTATCCCTGCCCACTACACTGCTATCCTTACCCATCCCGCAGCTATCTATCCCACTGCTATCCTTACCATCCCACAGCTATCCATCCAACACCTATCCTTATCCATCCCACAGCTATCCTTACCCATCCCACAAGCATGCAAAGGCTTAAACCATTTTCTAAAAGTTTCCACCAAGACTTTATTAAGTAAAAGAACTGAACCAAGTGTGTGAAGCAAAGATAACCTTTGTTAATAACAAACTGTAGGACTTTATTAAAAAAGCAAAATGAACCAAGAAAAGTGTCCCAAGCAAAGATAAAGTCAACAGGTAGTCACCCAGTCTCTGGCACTGTTCTCAGTCACTCTGAGGCATGCCCATGGTCTCAGGGGTGAAGGGTCCAGGGGCTGTAAAGGTGGCAGTGGCTGGAGTGCTGGTCTGAGGCGCCATTGGGGTGCCTGGCCCCGAGAGGACAACAGGAGATGGTGTGTGCAGGAAGCTCTCAGATAGCTGGCTCAGTCCCGTGAAGTTGAGAGGCCCTTCCTCCAGGACATGGGATGTCAGTCCCAAGACTGATGACAGATGTTCTGAGGCCGGGCTTGCCTGTGGGTGGAGGAAGGAGGAGTGTAGTGGGGCTTTCTGGTCTGCAGCTGAGCAACGTGAGGCATCGGTGGCATCTGTGGCGTTGGTGGTATCTGTGGCGTTGGTGGCATCTGTGGCGTCAATGGCATCTGTGGCATCGGTGGCATCGGTGGCATCTGTGGCAGGCGAGGAACCTGTGCCTGGACTGGGAAGGGCTGCCTGTGCTGCTGGAAGTCCTGGTATCCATAGCCTTGGTAGGTGAGGGGCTGTTGAAAGCCTTGGAAGGGCTGTGACATCGCCTGGGGTGGAGGAGCAGACCTGGACTGGGTGGGAGCAGGTTCAGGTGGGCCTGGAGGGTGGTGCAGAAGACCTGTGATCCTCTCCTTGATCACCTGGTACTGGGCTTCGGGCATTTCCATGAGGGTCTGGTTCACGTAGGTGAGGAAGGGCTTTCTGTTAGAGGATGGAATCTCGAAATGTACCAGCTGAGAGAGGAGATCTGCGCTGCTTTTGGTGGTGTCCCTGATCTCCAAGAGGACAGTGTGACTCTGTCCCTCCGGTCTGCCTCTCTGCCTGCTTTCTGTAGAGGTGGAGCTGAGGGTGGGTGTGGGTTGGTCTCTGGTGGCCGCGGCCTCCTCTTGCTCCATCTGCATCAGGGGATCCTCCATGTGCTCCAGCATGGGGTGTGCAGATGTCGGGGGAGTCTCTGTCGTGGAGCGCTCCAAAGATACCTGCCTGGACACAGGAGCTGACTCTTGGCCAGAAGAGGACTGGCTCTCTGTGGGATGCCTGAGAGAGAGGGTAGACAGTGGGGCTGCTCCTCGGTGGCGGATCTCACCCTCCAAGAAGTTGCACTTGGCCATCATGTAGGTCTCCCAGTCTATCAGCTTGACCGCGGCCTGGCCAGACTTCTTCAGGTGCAGCTTCCCGTACCAGGTGTGCATGTGCTTCCACCATCCCAGGAGGACATCCGAAGTGTAGCCCAGGCTCTCCACCTTCTCTCTCCAAGCCGTCTGCTTCCACCTGGTGTCTCAATAGAGCCTGTGTCCCTTCCTCCAGAGGTACTCGTTCTCCCTCAGCCATTCGAGCAACTCCTCCTCATGTTCCTCTGCAATGGAGTACTGTCTCCTCTCCCCCTTTTTGCGTGATTGCCTCTTCCTCCCTCTGTCAGGGCCTTCTGAGCCCTCATCAACACCAGCAGCAGCAGAGTCAACACCAGCAGAAGCATCAGCACCAGCAGGACCAGCAGTAGCACGAGCAGCAGCAGCACCAGCAGGACCAGCAGCAGCACCAGCAGAGTCAGCACCAGCAGAAGCACCAGCACCA
>BLBF01000010.1:24592591-24643670 GCA_015471245.1 Laticauda colubrina | reverse complement strand
GAAGAAGAAGAAGAAGAAGAAGAAGAAGAAGAAGAAGAAGAAGAAGATGATGATCTTATTCAGAAATGGAACTGTTCTATGATATCAACTGATTGTGTAAGCCATGATGTTTTCCTTTTCCCAAATTGAGTTCCTTGACTCATGTAACCTTAATCAGCATATTCACTGGAACTGAGAGCCTATTAGATGTAGTGGTTAAAATGTTGTACTGAGAAAATTGAGTCCTATTCGTCCTTTAGGCATAGAAACCAGCTGGGTGACATTGGGCTGGTCACTCTCTCTCTCAGCCCAACCCAACTCCCAGAGTTGTTAGCATGAGAAAATTAGAAGGAGGGAATTTTATATAAGCTGCCTTGAGTTGCACAAAATAAAAGTAAAATATAAAGTCTATGATTTATCATCTGGGGTTTTATGTAACAGCACTAGATCCTTAGGCAAGAAAAACCAAATGCACAGGTATAGTATAGATGGTACCTGGCTTAATAGTAGAAACTGTGAGACGGATCTTGGAGTCTTATTGGACAATCACTTAAATCAATATGAGTCAGCTGTGTGTGCTGCAATTGCCAAAAAAGCCAACACACTTCTCAGCTGTATTAACAGAGAGACAGACTCAAGATCACATGAAGTGTTTATGCCACTCTATAATGCCTTGATAGGACCACACTTGGAATATTGCATTCAGTTTTGGTTGACACAATGTAAAAAATATGTTGAGATTCTAGAAAATGTGCAGAGGATAAAACATATAAAAATGGTTGCTGGAATTGCATATGTCTAGTTTAATGAAAAGGACTAGAGGTGACATGATAGCACTGTTCCAGTATCTCAGAGGTTGCCACAAAGAAGAGGGAGTCAAGCTATTCTCCAAAGCACCTGAGGGCAGGACAAGAAGCAATGAATAAAATAATTAAGGAGAAAATCAACCAAGAACTAAGGAGAAATTTCCTGACAGAACAACTAATCAGTGGGATGAGTTGCTTTCAAAAGTTGTGAATGCTTCAACACTGGAATTTTATAGAGATTATAGACAGTCTCTCCTATAGAAACATCACTAGATTATAGAGTTGATCCATTTTTTTAAATCAAGGCAGTAAAAAATGCAAATTAGCTATACCAGGATGGCAAACAACCAGATGCCTCACATCTGCACTTGTTCAAGACAATTATCATGCAATCAGTAAGGATAATTTCTGTTTTAAAAAATGGGAAGAAATCACTGTGTGGAACTGTTTAAAGATGCTTCATTTCTGCTTTCCCATGATATATCATTTGAGAATAAGCTCTGTACTATCCTGGTATACTCCAGATGTCCCAGGTCAACAGCTTCCTGAGTTTCAAACCAGAAGTTTGAAATATATTAGCCTGAATGTCTAGGAGGAATTGCATGAAAAAATGTTCATTCTATATATTCAAAGATACTCCCAAATAAAATTTGCAGACTTAAGTGCCTCAGTACAGGTGTAATTTTCAAAGCAAGCTTTTATTTGATATAATTTCCTCTTTCATTTCCTTTGAATCTTCATTCATTGGTGTTGATGATGAGATGATTATCATGAAGATGTTGATGAATAGATTATGCATGTAAATTAGAGAATACAATAGCTATTTTAGTTAGGAAAATTGTTTCTTCTTTCCTCAATTTTTTTTGCTTCATTTAATGTATTTCAAGGTACAATTACACCTGATTTTAGTTCAATGCAGATAGTGGTGACATCCTTTTATTTTAAAATAAAATACCTTTTAAATACTTTTTTTTAAAAAAAAGAATTAATTATATGTTCTGCAGCATGACTCCAAGTACAAAACTGATTCCACAAACACTCCCACAATCTTTCACATGTCCACATGTCAAGACTATCCTTTGTATTATGTAGCTAATCCCCCCAGGCAACTGGTTCCATAAACATCAGGCATTCATATCAACTTTCCCAGCCATTCCCAGTGTGTAAATACACATGACTTTTTCTGCACAGGGCGTGCATTCATTTTGGGAAGAATGAACTGATGAGGGGGGGAGTTTGCTTCGGTTTAATTTCTATCGTTTCATAATGAATGCAGAGAAGAATGAATTCATGCCCATTGTTCTATTCATGGGTAGGGAAAAAGGAGGGGGAGGAGTGGTCTTATCCTTTTAAATCCTTGTTTAAAATCCTTTGAACAAAACCTTTTTTTAACTGCTTGCAGTAGTGTGAAATGCTGACTTCTATGGTCACACCTCAGAATGTTCTTTTATCCTTCTTTTTCCAAGAAAAACTGGGTGAGAGGAATGCAAGCCATAACACCATTTTTCTCCCAGATGTTCCAGGACAATGTAACACCAGCTGTTCCAGGACAACGTAGCATCAAAGGACATGTTGGAAAAAAACCCACTGTGGATCATCTGAGTGTACATAAAATAACAAAGTGATTGATAATGAATACTGAACAGAAATCAACTAGATATGAAATACAAAAGAAGTGAAGTTTTCAGTAACAAGAAAGAACAGAAGGAACTCTAAGTAAGAGTAGGAGATCCTTACAAAGCAATGTACAAAAGGACCATTTGGTGGTGATGGCACAGTGGTTAGAATGCAATATAATCCTTCCGACTACCGGCAGTTCGATTCTCACCTGCTCAGAGTTGACTCATCCTTTCATCATTCCAAGATCAGTAAAACAAGGACCCAGATTCTTGAGGGCAATATGCTGACTCTGTAAAATGTTTAAGAGGCTGTAAAGCATTATGAATCGGTATATAAATATAAGTGGTATTTCTATTGCTAGTGCTATTTGTTGTAATGATTAAAGTACTGCATCAGAAACTATGAAACCATGAGTTCTAGTCTTTTCCGAGGCATGGAAGATGGCTAAGTGACTGGACCAGTCACTCACTCTCACAGAAAAAGAACAAGAACATTCAATAACACTCTCACCTCACAGTGTTCTTGTTCAGACAATAGGACAATAAGCACTGTGTATAATTGTCCATGAATCTGTACAAAATTAAGACAAGATAGAAAAATATAATCACAATATAAAAGCAAAACATTTTGCAAATCAAGGTGCAAATCTGCAATCTGATTTATTCTCTCCTGACCATTCCATAGTTTGTCCTGGGATTCAGAAAACAACAGATTATCCAGAGCTTCATGACAGTTTTTGTCAACTCTAAAAAAAAACAAAAAACTCTTTAATAGAATATCATATTCTTGTCTTTGGCAGATTATGAACCTACCAGTGAAGTAGCTGGTTACAACTTATTGCTACCTCCTCTTAGCTCATATTTTCTTCCTTTTCTGCTTTCTGTACCAAACTTATGTGACTTTTGAAAGACTTGGTAGCCGAACAATTGGTAGAAGAAACATAATGGACATTGTGAATTACCTAATGGCTAAGGGTAATAATGAGAGAAACTCTTGCTTATCTTTGAATGTGTGAGGGCATGTCATTGTTGTGTAGGCATATTTGCAGAGTTACATTGTGTAAAAGAAGTGGCAAATCTTTGTCTTGTTTCAGTGAATTGAATCCACAATGACATTATTTATAGCCTGATAAAATGGCTATTTAGATTAGCCATTGTACACTTATACTATAATGCTATATTGAATTAAGCAATTATGTATACATTTGAAGCTGTCAAAGAAAATGCATTGAGCAGCTTCTATAAAGACTTCTCCAATGATTGAAAAGACCTGGCACATACACCTTTTTGACTAAAGCTGAAAATTATGTGCTCTCCTGTAAAATAGAGCTCCAATGGTTGCTGAAAATTGTTGCTGAATCTGTTGTAGCTATGATTCCAAATTATTTCTGAAAATAGAGAAACCTACCATGATTTCTTCCCCACAAATTAAAAACTATCCCAAAGGTACTTTTTAAAAAGCCAACTGGGCACACATTATTTTTCATTGAAGACATTTTGCTTCTCATCTAAGTAGCTTTTTCAGATGAGAAGCAAACTCAAGAAAGCTTCTTGGATGAAAAGCAAAATATCTTTCAAGAAAAACAAAATTGCCTTTTGAAAAAGCTTTTGGGACAGCCATGACCTGGATGACTGAGAATCTCATAAACAATTATCCCCCCTCACTTCAACCAATGATACTATGTTCCTTAATCGGTTTTGGAGCAATATTCTTGTACTTGCCTTGTCTGGAGTATATAATTTACAATAGGCACTCAATGAAGGGTGAAGTTTAGGTAATATGAACTCTGGAGACTTCATTGAGTAAAACCTTGAGGCAGAATCATTTGCATTTTTGATAGTTTCTCAAGTATGAAATATTTCCCATCTAATATGTACATTTACTGTCGCAATCCCTGACTTCTGCCACTGTTCCAATTAGCACAGTGCTTATCCTCTGAGTACAACTAAAGTTCTGGATATCCACAAATGACTGTGCAGAGCAATATTTTTCAACCTTGGCAATTTGCAAGTGAATGGACTTCATGCACACGTATACAAAAGTCAGATGGCACCAAGTCCTTAGAATATACCCATGTCCTATATCAGTGATTCTCAACCTTTTCTTCACCATGGCTCTCCTTTAAATATCTTTTGTGGCCACAATCCATGGCCATGGACCCCCAAGACTTAACTCACAATTTAAATCATAACCCTCTGTGACAACATCGTGGGCCTCCACATGTCTGCGGACCACAGGTTGAGAACCATTGTCCTACACGATTAAGACAAATATTTATTTATTTGTTATATTTATTACATTTATGAGCCATGGTAGCAAGGCGGGTAGAGTGCAGTACTGCAAGCTACTTCTGCTGACTGCTGGCTGACTGCAATTTGGCAGTTCAAATCGCATCAGGCTCAAGGTTGACTCATCCTTCCATCCTTCCAAGGTGGGCAAAAAACCCAATTGTTGGGGGCAATATACTGACTCTGTAAACCACTTAGAGAGGGCTGTAAAGCATTGTAAAGGGATATATAAGTCTAAGTGCTATTGTTATTTGCTGCCTATCTTGCCATTATTCTAGAGCTACCCTAGGCAGTTACAGTATATGAGTTTACCTCTAGCAAATTTGTAGCAGTATCAATGTAGGCATTTTTGAGAAACCTTTAGAAAGGCCATGTGTAATAAAAGTTAAGAAATGCTGATTCCAGGCCCATCATAGATGTGGCCTTTAAGAAAAGGCTGAGCACAGTTATAATCTGGGAAAATGTCTCTGCCTGTGCTCAGCCTGAAAGTTGGAAGTTGCAAGATAGTTTTACTCTGGGAAGTGAGAAGCATTTCTTCTTCTTTTGATGTGGCTTTTTTTTACAGGCAGCCTATTAACAGGCGGAAATTTGGCATTTTGGCAATGAATACCCTTGCACCTGCATAATAAAAGGTGAGCATCAGTTTCACTGGCCAACTAGGTGAAACACATGGAAAAAGAGTAATTTAGCAGCTTCTGAAATCACTCTGGGATTCATTGTTGTTAAGCGGGAAACAAAAGTTTTCCAGATGCCATATTTTCAAGAGGCATAGTCTGGTGCATGAATCAATTTGCAGTTCTTCAGGAAAACTACGACTGATGTGGAATGACTACCATGAGTGACCGTGACCCTAGCTGAAATGACAGGGTGACATGTGATCTAAATGTTCAACATTTCCATTTGTGCCAAGCATTTAACATGTGTATTTAAAAACACCAAGAAGATGCAAGGATTTTAAACATAAAAAGAAAAACACATGCCTGTTTCATATGGAGAAAAAAATTCTGAACTGTTTTTTTTTTTTTTTACAACTCTGTAATCCTTTGCTTCGGAATGGAGACTGAGTAGATCTGAGCATTTACTAGCTAGATGCCCTTCCTGATGCCTACATGGAGTTCACAGCAGATATTTTCTCTTTGCATGCTGAAACAACTGTCGCTGCCTAGAATTGGGAGGTGAGCTCTAGGTCACCATGCCATTTAGATGGCAGAACTGGTAGTGGCTCAATATATTTAACTTCTTTTAAGAACAACAGCCAATGCCCTATGCCAAATCTAGATGGATAATTATAAAGAATTACTTACTTTTAATGGCATTTTTATATCAGATAGCCAACAAATATAATCCATATCTCAATGCTCCCTGCCTCTTCTTCATTTTGTGTCAATATACAAGCAACTCAAACTAAAGTGAAGTTGGAGAATTAACATTTGGTATAATTTCTAGCAAATTATATATAAATATGTAGAAGGGTTTTTTAAAAAAGATCCAATAGTGGATATTTCCACATAATCAAAGTTCCATTTTTGTATTATGTGCATTATGATGCATTTTTAAAAGAGGGAGAACATGCTTCAATCATATGGTTGTGATCTCTGTGTTGATTTTTTTTACCTCTCCAGCAAATATCCGTTTGTGTATGCAAACTTTTTTCTCTTTCATTTTCTATGCTTTGAAATGTATTTGAAATGATACACTAATTTGTATCAGTGGTGGGATTCAATTTTTTTTTACTACCAGTTCTGTGAGCATGGCGTGGAAGGAATGGCAGAGGAAGGATACTGTAAAATTTCCAGTCAAAGCTGGTATTTACTGGTTCTCCAAACTACTCAAAATTTCTGCTACCAATTCTCTAGAACTGGTCAAAACCTGCTGAGTACCACCTCTGATGTGTATGTGTATTAACTACATCTCTATCTGAGATTTTTGTGACATACATATGAGTAGAAGGAGCCAGTGAGGTAGATATTATGAATACTTTTATTTTATCTTCCACTCTTTGAAGACACTGCCTCACTTTACCTAATAACAGACCCATGTTTGCTGGAAACATTAGGTAGGAGGCTTCAACATCAAATATCTGAATGAATTTCAGTTTTTTGTTCCAGATTCCATAGAATAATTTATTAATAGGTTATACTTTGAGCTTTACATTCATTGGAGGAAATCAAATGACAATAAAACTTTATGTATGCCTACTCAGAAGCAAGTCTCACTAAATCCAGTGGAACTTATTCTTAATTAATTTGGTAGAAAATTGCAGCCTCGGTTAAACTTAGATAAAAAAACAACTAATTTACCCACCAACACATTCTCTGAAGAGAAAAACTTTGTGATTGTAAATGAAAAAAAGTTTATTCTTACATAATTGCAGGAAGATTGGTTGGTTTTTGAAAATATATTTCTTGACATAGAACAGCTGTAAGAGATCTCTTGCCCTGGAATCCTCTTAAAACTAGTTTTCTAAAACTCAGTAAACAAAAGACATGCTATTCCACCTTCTGGAACTGGGCTAGATATTGGCTGAAGTCCTGGACTCGTAGCCAGTTTCTGGTTTCTATTTCTTTCTCTTTTTTTTTTCTGCAACCCAATGGCAGATATATGCTGTCGAGAGTTGTCTAGAGATTCTGAATGCACAAGAAAATGACTGGATTCTAACCACAATGCACAAACTCCAATGATCCAAAGATAAAAGTATATGATTTTCACTACAAATAATATCTCATAAAGGAGGCAAGGATGTACTGACTGCCAAAATGTATTTATTTTAGACTGACAGAGATGTTTATGGAAATGCATTGTATTCTTACAGGTGTTATGCCATATATTTCATGGTGAAAATAACTCACAGATGTCTATACTTTATTTGCTTTCTCGTTCTTATACTGTATATAGAATCTTTGATGATATAACAGTTCAGCAAAAGATACTGAGGAAATTGTTTTACCATTGTTTGCCTTACCATGCACTGAAACTGTGACTGTCTTCTGAAACATCCTAGCTCTTTGTATATTCTATTTAATGGTGCTCTGGTACAATTTCTGAAGTGTGATTTCTTAGTGTATAAACTCATAGTTCCATCTTGGAGTGCAATATAATATTTGAAAATAACGTCAATAGGACAATAGGACAAGTTTTCATGGCTACCCTCAACCTTAAAAAAATAAAGGGAACACTTAAACCACACAATGTAACTCCAAGTCAATCACACTTCTGTGAAATCAAACTGTCCACTTAGGTAGTAACATTGACTGACAATCAATTTCGCATGCTGTTGTGCAAATGAAATAGACAACAGGTGGAAAGCATAGGCAAGACATCCCCAATAAAGGAGTGGTTCTGCAGATAGTGACCACAGACCATTTCTCAGTTTCTATGCTTTCTGGCTGATGGTTTGGTCACTTTTGAATGCTGGCGGTGCTTTCACTCCAGTGGTAGCATGAGACAGAGTCTACAACCCACACAAGTGGTTCAGGTAGTGCAGCTCATCCAGGATGGCACATTAATGCGAGCTGTGGCAAGAAGGTTTGCTGTGTCTGTCAGCGTAGTGTCCAGAGCATAGTGGAGGCACTACCAGGAGATAGGCCAGTATATCAGGAGACATGAAGGAGGCCATAGGAAGGCAACAACCCAGCATCAGGACTGCTACCTCCATCTTTGTGCAAGGAGGGACAGGAGGAACACTGCCAGAGCCCTGCAAAGTGACCTCCAGCGGGCCACAAATGTGCATGTGGCTGCTCAAATGGTCAGAAACAGACTCCATGAGGGTGATATGAGGGCCTGACGTCCACAGGTGAGGGTTGTGCTTACAGCCCAACACCGTGCAGGATGTTTGGCATTTGTCACCAACACCAAGACTGGCGGGACATTTGGTATTTGTCACCAACACCAAGATTGGCAAATTCACCACTAGCGCCCTGTGCACTTCACAGATGAAAGCAGGTTCACACTGAGCACATGTGACAGATGTGACAGGGTCTGCAGACACCATGGAGAATGTTCTGCTGCCTGCAACATCCTCCAGCATGACCGGTTTGACAATGGGTCAGTAATGGTGTGGGGTGGCATTTCTTTAGGGGGCTGCACAGCCCTCCATGTGCTCACCAGAGGTAGCTTGACTGCCATTAGGTACCGAGATGAGATCCTCAGACCCCTTGTGAGACCACATGCTGGTGCGGTTGGCCCTGGGTTCCTCTTAATGCAAGACAATGCTAGACCTCATGTGGCTGGAGTGTCTCAGCAATTCCTGCAAGATGAAGGCATTGATGCTATGGACTGGCCCTCCCATTACCCAGACTTGAATCCAATTGACATCATGTCTCACTCCATCCACCAACACCACATTGCACCACAGACTGTCCAGGAGTTGGCGGATGCTTTAGTCCAGTTGTGGACTATCCGCCACCTCATCAGGAGCATGCCCAGGCATTGTAGGGAGGTCATACAGGCATGTGGAGGCCACACACACACACACACTCCTGAGCCTCATTTTCACTTGTTTTAAGGAAATTACATCAAAGTTGGATCAGCCTGTAGTGTTTTTTTCCGCTTTAATTTTGAGTGTAACTCCAAATCCAGACCTCAATGGGTTGCTAAATTTGATTTCCATTGATGATTTTTGTGTGCGTTTGTTGTCAGCATATTCAACTATGTAATGAACAAAGTATTTAATAAAAATATTTCATTCATTCAGATCTAGGTTGTCTTATTTTTGTGTTCCCTTTATTTTTTTGAGCTGTGTATATGGAAGAGAATTCCCATAATCTCCTTCTTCTCTCTCTGACACTCCACTCAAAAGTTCACATATTTAGTTCACCCTGGATAATGCATGTACAAGTAGTCCTTGACTTGAAACAGTTCATTTAATGATCATTCAAAATTACAACAGCACAGAAAAAAAAAAGAATTATGATCGTTTCTCACATTTATGACCATTGCAGCACCCCTATTGTTATGTGATCAAAATTCAGGCACTTGGCAATTGACTCATATCTATGACAGTTGGAGTGTCCCAGGGTTACGTGATCCTCTTTTGCCATCTTCTGACAAGCAAAGTCAATGGGGAAGCCAGATTCACTTAACAACTGTAGCAAGAAAGGTCATAAAATGGGGCAAAATTCACTTAAAAACTGTCTCACTTAGCAACAGAAATTTTGGGCTCAATTGTGGTTATAAGTCAAGGACTACCTGTACTAGTAATGTGTATGCACAACAATGAAGCATTACTCAAAGCCCAGGGCATCCTACATCTCACAGATACAGATAGTGAATGATTCTCCCCTCTTTTAGACACTGGTTTACAGGTTCTATTAAAAATAAGATCCTGTATTCCTGGGAGAATGAATTTAGTTTGATAGAAGCAGGCAATTTCACACTGTTGAAAATAATTTAGCCAATAAAATACATCAAGTCCAGATGAGAAGGTAATGGATCTATGCAGAAGTATAAAACACACCTCCACGGAACAACAACATTCGGTCTGGAACAATCCTTGGTGATTTACAGAATTAGTCTAGTTTTCCTGAGACACCTCACAGACAAAACAGGTGCTTTACAGCTTGAATTTCCTAAAAGGAGCCATTTTACCCACAATAAAAACTTCCCAAAATGGGCTTAATTCCACCTTTTCTGAAGGGTATCCCTGCTGCAGAGCCTGGTCTGATCCTTAACTGATACTCCTGCCCTATGGGAATTATCTGCAAAGAGGGCTGACCTGGTGAAATATGTCAGATAATAGATATTCAGAGAGTGTGGATAAGCAATTTGTCCTGTTTTCCTAACCAACTCTTCTAACCAGCTGTAGTGGGGGAAATTCTTCTATCACCAGAGCAGAGGTTAAAAAATATCAACAAACAGTCCGACTAGCTTTAGTGGAAGGGAGAGGGATTTAAGAAACTACATTTTACTTGAAAAATACCTTGACCCAATGCAAGATAGAAAATGAGATAGTGCCATCAGTTCCTTCATTGAAAATAGGAATTGTTGCTTTTTTCTCCCCTCATAAGTTTCCTTCTCAGTGTCCTTTTCCTTAATTGTGGCAACAAGTTGGTGAGCATATGAAGGAAGCAATATTAGGCACAATGAAGATATTGGCACCTGTTTATCAAATAACATATGCCTGTTCCTTTCTTAGTCAGGAATAAACATTTCTCCAAAATCCATTTTGAGTTGTTGGTTAGAAAATGGCTCATGGGCTAGAGTCAAACTTTAAAATATAATATTGAATTTTATGTAGCCCAATACAACCTACCACAGCAAAGAATTCTTGACCAAGTTGTGGAAAAGTAATACCACTTATTTTTCTGGTTACATTTATGATAGAAAGTACTCTTGGGAAGATGGGGCTGATCAGTGGTGGGATTCAATTATTTTTACTACTGGGTCTGTGGGTGTGGCATGGTGAGCTTGGCAGGGGAAGGATACTTAAAATCTCCAGTCAGAGGGGGTATTTGCCAGGTCTACAGACTACTCAAAATTTCCGCTAGCAGTTCTCCAGAACTGGTCAGAACCTGCTGAATGCGACCTCTGGAGCTGATAAATAGAAAACTGATTTGTTCAGATGAATTTTCTAGCTTCAAAAATGGGAAAGCTCTGTAATTTTTGTTTCTTTATCCCAAACTGTTAGGGACAGTCCTAGCAACATAATAACAGAGTTGGAAGGGGCCTTGAAGGTCTTCTAATTTAACCCCCTGCTTAGGCAGGAAATCCAATATCATTTCAGACAAATGATTGTCCAGTCTCTTTTTAAAAACCTCCAGGGTTAGCGCACCCACAACTTCTTGAGGCAACTCATTCCACCCAATTCCTGCAATCATTCTTCATATATTTTAGCTTTCGGTCCCCTAATCATTTTTGTTGCTCTTCTTTGTACTCTTTCTAAAGTCTCAACATCTTTTTTACATATTATGGCGACCAGAGTTGGATGCAATGTTCCAAATGTGTTCTTACCAAGTTATTATAAAGTGGTACTAATACCAGAATCTTAAAAATTACAGCTTAAGTTACAATTAAATTTGAATGCTTACAGTATTTACCTCCATATTCTTTTTTGAGACTGACTCAGTTCAGATTCTATACTTCAATATCTATGGCTTTTTTTTCCTTTTGTTCTAGCCTGACAGAAAGTTCAGGAGAATTTGAAACAAGCACATAATTTTCATTCTTTCTTTTGGCTTCATCACCCTACTTTGGAACTCAGTAACACGGAATTGATGTTGAATCCTGTATCTAAACTTGTCAAACCTCTCACACATCAAAAGCAGAAATAATTATATGTTGCTGTTTTTTCCCACTGATTCAGCAGGTAAACTGTCATTTTACTTGCACTAGAATACTGTAGTTTAGAAGCAACCAACCCAGCACCTTCATTACTCCTGTTTTGTAATTGCTGGAAGAATAGATAGACAGATAAATGGATAAATGATTGACAGATACATAAACAAAACAGATCCCAGAGATGAAATAGCAATCAAATTTGAATAATCTACATCACACTATTTTGTTGCTTCACAGCAACTGGTTTTCCATATTTAACAGAGTTCATCAAAAGAATCCCCATAACTACATTTTGCAAAGAAGAAAACTAAAAATAACAAAAGTTAAAAAGAAAAATGGTGCCATTGTTCATGAATTAAACAAAGGAAGAAATTCAGGGGTTTTTTTTTAGTAATTACCAATTATTATCTATCTGTATATATCAATGACTGACAATATCTCCAGATTTTTTTTTTAGTAGTTTCAATTCATGGCATTGCTCTCTGAAGCTCTGTAAAGCCACTATCTTCTTGGTGGATGGTAGGGAAGCTGACTGGCACCAAACATTTATTTAATGTATTTATTTGGTATATCTCATATATGTGACTCTGAGCAACATACAAATTTAAAAACAAGAAAGCAAAGTAATCAAAATCATGACAAAAATCATTTAAAAAATAATGAAAATCATTAATTTTTAACCCATAATCTGAGAGAAAGGATATACAATTTCCTATGCTATATAGCCACCACTGACTATGTGACAGCTACCTATATTGTTGTTTATTTACTTATTTATTTGAGAATACCATTGTCAAACCATGGATGATTTTATCAAAAATGAAATCAGAAACAACGTACAAGTTCAAAGAAAGGAAGAAAAATGGTATCATCTGTACAGACTGAGAAATGCATAATTTTAGCAATGTAATTATTGTGGAAGTTGACATTCAAATAATGTTTCAGTGTGTGATCAAATCTAAGTGCCCAATATTGTAAGATTGTGGACAGTTGTCAAGGATTGGGAAACATCCCTTCATCTAGTGACCAATAATAACAGTAGGCAGTTTTGACTTTTCCATGCTTCTGTTTCTCATATTTTGTCCTTTTAACTTATTCACATTTCAAGCAATGCTGCAGTTTGCTTTCATGAATATGAATGAAAGGGCTAAAACACATATCAAAACATGGGAACTGATCTCATCTGCATTGTTCTGAATGTGTATGAAAGTAGGAATCCATCGGTTGATGACAGATTCATATTACACTCCAGCAGATGGTGATAATGATAAAATCAAAGTGTGGAAGGGAATCCATACTATATGAATGATTGGATGAGAATGAGATGAAAGAATACAAGCAAGTTTTCCAGCCATTTGAAGATAGAAGAATAAATAACAAAGGTGGTTGTGTAATAAATATTTGTTTTGTGTTGAATACCAAGTTGAATAAATTAAAATAAATTAAGTAAAGATAAAAACTTGAATGTGATATAATGGTTGGAATGCTGGGCTAAGAATTGAGAGAGCCAGTTTCAAGTGCCCACTCAGTGATGAAGTTTTCTAGAGATCTTTTAGAACAGACTTTTAGAATTATGGAATTGCAAAATTGGAATTAGATCTCTATATGAAAGCAAAGAAAAAAGGCAAAGCATAAGTACAATAAATAGATCTACCTGCATCAATAGATAGCATTTATCATCAGATAAAATGTAAAAAATAGGCTGCATCAACAGAGGGACAGTATTAAAATCACATGAAATGTTAGTACCGCTTTATGCTGCACAGGTAGGACAATTGGAATACTGTATACAGTTTAGGTCATCATAATGCAAAAAAGATTATGAACTCTAGAAAGACTGCAAAGAAAAGCAACAAAGATGATTAGGGAACTAGAAGCTAAACCATATGATGAACAGTTGCAGGGACTGGGAATGTCTAAAGAAAAAAAGAAGAACATGACATCTCTATCCATCATCACTGGAAGTTTTTAAGAAAAGATTTGATAGCCATTTGTACTGAATACTATAGGGTTTCCTATACTGGGGGTTGGACTAAAAGATCTCCAAGATCCCATCCAACTCTGTTATTCTGCATTCTGGTCCTCTCTGGTTTATTATACAAAACACCATGAGAAAAGCAGGTTGCCTGCTTTTGAAAATGATCATGAATCTCAGTTCTTACAGAAGTGGTAAAGTTTATATTTGTATCCTCCATCTTGCCTGATTCACTGAACTAGGTAGTTTAGGAAGCTGCAATTCCTGTACAATCTAGCAAGAAATAATATTAAAGTAACTGAGTCTAAGTTGAAACCCACTCTCTGATTTGTCTATTTCTAGTCACCTTCTCCTATGCCAAGTTCCCTATCTCCAACACAAGATTTGTTTATTTGTAAAGCAGGAGTGTTAGAGATTGGCTTCATTTTTTGATAAAGCTTGATATGATTCTGTTTTACTAAGATTTTTCCATGAAAGACTTTGTGAATTTTTTATTAGATGCGCTAGAGAGAAATACAGTCACTATTAATATTTGCCACAATTTATTCTGGAGGCATGTTTCCTTAGGAGTAAAGGAAGGGGGGAGCGGAAATGAAAGAAAGCTGCCTATCTAATGGGGCTGATTCACATGGAACATTCAGACAAATTTCAGCTCAAAATGAAATAACCAAGGACCTTCAATACTCATTGTCTCACAAGTCTTTCATTCTCACTTGGATGGCTCTAATAAATATGCATAAAGCAACAGTAGCAGCTGATCAGATGACATATATAGTAAATAATCAAACTGTTAGGAACAGGATAGATAACAGCTATTAACTTGTTCCACTGATTTTAATGCCCTGGCTTATTTTTAATTATTATTCTTATTGGAGCCATACAAAATATGGCTGAATTGCAGCCGCTGGGCAGTGGGGCAATTAGAACGAACAGCATTTCTTTTTTTATTGCCTCATAACTTTGGTATGCTCCTTCCTTTCACCCTAATAGCTGGGAAGGTCACACCCATTTCTCACATTCCTGAACAAGTTGGGTCAAGGGAGGAGGAGGTGGAGAAGAAGAGGAAGCACCCTACACACTGGCAGCGAGGGAAATCATAATTAAGTTCCCAGGGCAGCCAGCCATTCCTGTAACAGGTTAGCCCTTCCTTTCTTGATTCTGCCTTTTTTTCTCCTATCAGCAGGGCTCAGGGATAGAAGGGTAGATATCCTCAAGGACAATTACACCAAGCAAGCACTACTCTGACAAATGTACATGCAGGAGATATTAGGTTTCCTGTCCCCCACTTCCCAACTATAATATATTCCAATCAATTGAAGGATATTCAGGTTTATGGGAAGTATGTTTATATTGGCTGGTGTTTCAGGTTTTACATCCAAAAAAAAAACAACAACAACCCAGTACAAGCAACTTTTTATCAGATCAAAAGCTGCTGCTTAAATTTAAAGGAAAGATTGCAACTGGTTTCTAGTACACAATGTGGAACTATTCTAATGGCAAGAGCACCAGTGCTGACCCTGATCCAGATCATTTGTTATATTTAAATTGGTCTTAGTTTGTGCAGTCCTTCAAACACAGAAGATATTGATGGTTCTATGGATATTATTCAAACTGGTCTCTTTCCCTATCCCCCCCCCCCTTTCTATCAGTGTCACACAGTTCTACTACCACCAGTGTAAAACTGGAGGTGTACTATTATGTGGCTCATTATACATTTTAAAAACAGAAGGCATAAATAACTTACTCTTTAAGGATAGAGTCTTTGAACAGTGTTTAAACTTGACCATAATTCCATGCAAGAAAAAGTGGTCCAAGATTCTGAAAAGAAAAATGGGGGAAATTATTTCTCCCTATAGAATGGAAGCTATCTGATTCTGACAGTGTTTCTCAACTTGGCAACTTTAAGGGATCTGGACTTCAACTCCCAGAATTTCCTAGCCAGCATGCTGGCTGAGGAATTCAGGGAGCTGAAGTTCAGACATCTTAAAGTTGACAAGGTTGAGAAATACTGCTTTATGCAACGTCAACTTCAAGTGGAGAGAGGAATGATCTTTGCTTGCTGAGCAAGAGATAGAGCCTGATGTGCTTCTCAGTCATTGGAAAGCTATGAAAATTATGTAATGTGTTGTATGTTGTCCCAGACAACCTTCAAAGCTAACCTGCATAATACTAGTGCGTACTTTTCTGATTAAATATCAGATAATATACAGGCTGGTGCTATGGATGCTATCATCATCATCATAATGCTAAGAAAGCAAATGTAGTAGTAATAGTCAATAGGCACCCTGGTTATGATCCCAAAACATTTGAAGCACCACTTGAATGCCATTGGTATTGACAAAATCACCATCAGTCAACTGCAAAAGGCAGCATTCATCGAAATAAGCTTATATCCTGCAATGATACCTTTAATACCGTCAAACAAGATCTATCAGGTTCTTGTAAAGGATTCAATAGGTGGACAAAAATGCCAAATCTAAACATCTGATTGACTATGTGACCAACCATATTATTCATGCCTATTCAGGAAAGCCTTTAGTATTCACCAGTAGTATCTCTCAGTGATGTGCATGCAAAACTGTAGACTGAAATACTAGGCTTTAAATTATTTTAATTCATGTAATTATTTCAAATATCCACATTTTATGTCATTAATTCAAATGCCCACAATTTTTATGCAGTTAATTTAAATACCCACAGTTAAACTATCCTGCAAATAGATGTGTTTTCCATAACAAATCTCGTGTGTAGCTCAAAACCTTGTTCGGTGACATTCCTTTAACAAAACAGTGGAGAAAGTGCAATCTTGCTCAGGCCACAGTGTGTGGATGGCATCACTGAAACTGGAACATAACTGGCCAAGCCAGTTGTTTAAAACAGAAACCACCAAAGCAAACTTTCTCAGAGCATTTTCTCTTGTAGGAGAAGGTGCTGCCTGGCTTGTGGATCAGGAATACAACTGCATAGACCAGACTTTTTTCTTCTCCCACATGTAGTTATTTATTATTACAATTCACTGAGAGAACACTGAGGGCAGAAAAAAAAATTAGATTGAAAGAAAAGTGAGTATCATTTAATTAAGTGTGTCCTTACATTCCTGGTTCATCAAGGATTATGTGGGGTTGTTTAAGTTTCTACTACAAGGTGAAACTGACAGGGCCCGGTAAATGATAAGGCTTTTGAGATTTCTTCTCAAATAAGGAATTGCAATTAACACTGCATTACTGAATTACACAAGGGGTGAAATTAGACATTACCTTAGCAAATAAAGGATTTTTTTTTAAATCAGGTTTGGGATAACCTTTTGATCCTTTCCAAAAAAACTAAGGAGACAAGGGGGACCTCATATTTCCACAGGGAGAATCCATCAAGGTGGAACATTATTCAATAATAGGCACCCAATGACCCGGATCTTTTGGGAACATGAAGGAACAGGCTCCTTACTCTTTTGATGGAGTCTCCATCATCCTGAAGAATTTCCATTTCCTTTGAAAAGCTTCCATTATATCTGTCTCTCCCATCTTTAGCTAACATTGTATCTTTTTTCTTCATATAGAGACCATTGCTCAATATTTCTTCACCAGCATTTTGTTCCATATAATAAGTTTGATATAGTGCAAAGAAACTTTAGAGTTGTACAAAAAAGTCCTCTGGAACTCCACAACCATAATGCCGTTTGCAATGTCCATGTTTTTTCACATTTCCAGTATGTTACTCCTCCTTTTTAAAAATTAGATTCAGAGGTGGTATTCAGCAGGTTCTGAACAGTTCTGGAGAACCGATAGTGGAAATTTTGAGTAGTTCAGAAAACCAGCAAATACCAGCAAATGACTGGAGATTTTACCGTATAAGGTGTAATACGTATTAGGTGTAATACGTATTTACGTATTAGGTGTAATACATATTTACCGTATTGGGTGTACTGTACCTGCCACACCCACCAAGCCACCCACACAGAACTGGTAGTAAAAAATTTTGAATCCCACCACTGCTTAGATCTTATTTCTTCATGCAGGATTTCTGGGGATTAGAGTTGTTACATCACCAAAACAAGGACATAGACTCCCATGCAGACAGATATATATTATTTCATATTGAGAAAGAATCACTATCATTTAAACAAAAACACCAAAACATATTATTATGATGGGGTAAAAACACTGGCAATGGGATTGTTATTGTTGGACCTTTTCCATTGTGCTTCTGTGTTTAAAAAAATAAAATAAAAAAGTTCTTTTTAAAAGTATGAAGAAATGAAACAATAAATAATATTGATTTATAAAATTATTTTACAAATGTTCTCTCATTCATCCTTGAATAAAACTATCAGCATGCAGAAAATTAGAAGGAAAGAGTTAAGCTTTCTCCAGACAACCAATGGATAAAATTCATTTATCCTGGTTCCTAATGAGCTCATTAATACATGCTCAGTCTGAAAAAATAAAAAGTATGCATACATCATGTTTCAACATATCTTCTGCAATTATTGGTTTTCAATTTAATTCCTTGAATAATTTAATTGGTTATGTTGTGGATTACTTGGTTAAACTGATTGGTTTTGGTGGTTTTTTTCTCAAAAGGAAAAAAAAGGAAATAAAACATGCTTTCTCAGCATTTTGGACATGCCCAGGTGGAAGACTCATGTCACTTTCAGACAAAAGGCATGGTGTGTGTTCTCTCATTCTACTAAGCCAAGCATCACTCAATCATGATTTACAACATAAACCACAATTGGCACTGGCACTGAAGCAGATTAAATGAAAACTAAGCAAATCACATGATAGTTCAGTTTAGGAATAGTTAATCTTACTTAACATTTTTAATTTTCCATGGATATATTATGGCCTAAAAGGAAAATGATGTAGGGTTTTGTCTTGCATTTTTTAGCTAAAGTAGACTTACATTGGTCTTGCACACAACTCTTGAATATCCTCCAATTCAATATAGCAGGAAATTATGCCATCTGTTTGCAACAAGTAATTTTAAAGGTGCTATAGTGGCACTTCGGGTTGTCCTCCCCAGCTGACTGCAATGTATAAAACCAATAATTGTCCAACTACTCCATTTGTTCACCTCCTGACTCCTTGTTTACTTACTTACTTACTTATTTACTAACTACTTACTTAAAAAAATAGGAAGGATGAAAGCCAGCGGTGTTACAAGTGAAAAATGACAATATTAAAGGTATGAATACAACAGTACTGAAATTCAGCATTTTATGATCCATTGACCACGAGCGAGTAGTGGGGTATGCATAGAAAGATCAGAAATTACTCTATGTTCCTCTTTGTCTGTTACTCTGCCTAATCTTTGTTATTAAAAATTCCAAATCTTACTTCCTTCCGCTCTGTTTCCTGGCGCATGTGTTCTTTGACTTTCTCCTAGTGAAATATAGTTAGCTAAGTACTAGGCTTTGTTCTGCTGATAACAAGTTTCCTTTAAATAATTGTCCTTTCTGCTATAAAATGTTTCACCAATCATTGTTGGTCAGACTCTCAGAAAAAATTCATATGCACATATAGCATTCTTCAATTGCCAATAGGCAATGCTCCTTTGATTCCTTGAAAAAATCTATAAAAGAGATAATGCAGTTGCTCAATTCTCATTTTGAAGTCCTCTGGGAATTATGTTGATTTCACAAAGGTTACATTTGATACAATGCATGCCATACCTGTGAGGTGTGTGAGAGATTTTCTGGTATGGAAATCATTATCCAATACTTCGCCAGATCATGACTCAAGAGCTATGAATTGTCTGCTGTCCTTTTAACTGCACACCCATAAAAAAATATATGTGAAATCATTATGAATGTGAAGTCATTATCAGTCCTCACATAACAACTGGAATTCAGAAATATATTGAGATAATTTTGGGGATGCCATGTTTTTTATAATTCTCTGTCTATGCTGTTAATTTTTTAAAAAATCAATGTATTTGATTAACATTGGCTATTGGAAATCAATATTTTATTCAATAATGCATAATATGAAGACTTACTTACTAGATACAATGAAATCCAGCTTGTGCCTCCAGTATCATGTTGACCGCTGCATCTAGAAGCTCCCAAATAGAATTATTCAAAATACTTTGAACTGAAGAGTGTCATAGTTCTTCATCTTTACAGTTGGAATTATCTTTTTTTTTTTCTTTTTAGTAAACTCTTCTTGCCTGTTTATCTTCCTGATCCATGCAGGCTGATTAGGTGCCATAACCTCTTTCCCCATGTCTGATGTTGCCTATTTGTGTAGTCATATATCTAGTGAATAATTTGGCATCATTATTATTAGATTATTAGTGATCTGTGATAATTGCTCATACATAGCACCTTATAGAGTTTTATCTGCATTCTTGGTTGATGCCTTTGCTTTGATAACTCTTGTCTTTGCATGTCTGATTTGAATCAGACATTATGATAATACATTGAAATTGTTTAAATAAAGACTCCATTCACTCAACACGGATTCTTTACTGAATTATAGCTTATTCAATCAATCCATTTTCTGGTTTACATGACATGTTAAATTATATGTATACCATGGCCCAGGATGACACAACTCATGAGAATGAAATTACAAACAGTAGTTTTGGTTTTATCTAAAATATTTACCTTTGAGTTCTCATTCAATTTGATGGAAGATAATTTGTTAGAGAAATTATTTCAGATATTTTAGAGAAATTCTCATGTGTAGATTGTGATGTTTCTGCACATGAAGCAGCTAAGACCTGCATGTGAATATCTTGAACCATCATATCTCCAAGTGATCTACTCTTTCTACAATTTTATTAAATTTCAAAGGAAAGTAGTGTTTAGGAATTCTTCCCACAGAAATATTTTCAATACTACTACTCCTAACAGAGCTGCCCTTGAAAAATGTTGGTTGGTTGATTTTCCTTGGAAAAGTTAGAAGAAATGTTTGCTGAAATTCTCTACTCATAAATTTGCTGAAAAAAAGAGCCATTTGTGATAGTCCTTAATTCTATCAAGGTTTTTCAAGTTTAAACTTTGGAAAAAAATCAGGGAAGGGCTTTAACAAAGAGGAAGCATGAGAGGTCAATGTTCCCTTCCAGAGGCATCTGCACACATTTGTTTCCTTTGTAACTTTCCAGAATAAAATTACGTACATGTAATCTACCACTGTCATAGGATTTTTTTTTAGTTTAAATGATTTCTGTTCCACCCAAACTGGGTAATATAGAAATTATAAAGCATATCTCTCAATCACAGCAGCTTTAAGGTGCGTGGACTTCAACTGCAGTACCTGAGGTTGAGAAAAGTTGCAATAAAGAATGCTAAAAACTGCCACACATCAAAGTATTTAAAAGCAGATAATAATATCATAACAATTCTTTCCTTGTGCAGCAAAGTACGAAATCTCTATTTAAAAGAAAGTTTTTCACTTTCTTCTTCAATGCTCAATTTGGGAGGTGAGGGCAAATGCACCCCTGGGCCCAGTGTTTTCCAATATTTAGAGGAGCAAGTCACTGGTAGGATTCAAATTTTTTTTCTACTGGTTCTGTGCGCATGGCTTGGTGGCTGTGGCAGGGAAGGTTACTATAAAATCTCCAGTCAGAGGTGGTATTTGCCGGTTCTGCGAACTACTCAAAATTTCCGCTACCAGTTCTCCAGAACTGATCAGAACCTGCTGAGTACCACCTCTGGAGCAAATCCTTTCTAGATATTGTGACAGGGTGAGCACAAGCACACCAGGTAAGGTAGTTGCTGATGGAATCAGCATGGCACTAGAGTATAGGATGATTTGAAGCAAGAGGTCATGCCATTAAAAAAATGCCAGTTCATCTTTGTTTGGGATACAGGATAAGCTCTAAGAAGACAATGAAACCTCCCTCCATGAGGTTTTTATCCCACTTTTAATTTGGGGCAATTTAATTGGTATGCATACCTAATATTTCTGCCTCCTATTTTCCCCACAAAAACAAGAGAGCATAGGTGGCCTAAAGTAATCCATCCAACTTAAAGGGTTGACTACATTCTTGGTCTCTATTAATTTCTCTTTTGGGGGGAAAAAACTTTGGAAAGCAAATTATTACAAAGAAAGAAAGTGAATTAGGAAAGGGAAGGAGCTTGATGGGAGAGGCAATGGATCCTTACTCTTCCTAGACCTTGAGCCTTTCTCTAAGTGGGTTGCTTATTTCAGCCCACTCTGGAATTGGTTTCAATGTTAATTATTTATTTTCCCATTAGTTTCAGTGAGGCCCAACTTGGGTAAAATTAAATAGGTTAAGAAGAAGGAAGGAAGGAAGGAAACCACTGTTTTTCTCACTATTCCTGGCAGGGGTTTCACAAGGTTTATGGTGTCTCAGAAACACCAATGTCAGAACTCTTCAAATAATGCAGCATAGTTGCTCTGTTCTCAAGCAGCCATGTAATTTTCTACTCAGAAGTAAATCTCAGTGAGCCTTGGGTGGTAGCCTTCTAAGAAATATAGCAATAATTTATTCAAATTCAATATTTGCCAGCACTTGTTGAGGAAATACCTTCTGAACACTAATGTTTCCAATGTTACATCAAAAAGGCTTTCAGGAAAAGTTATAGGTCTCTACCGGTAATACATGGTTTTATCTCTGTTCCAAATGAAGCAGGATGGTCCCAAATCACACAAGTCTCTGCAGATCTAATTAGACAAGCACTTATCTGAAACAAAAACAAAACAAAAATACAGCCACATTACTATGTAGATGAGTGTCCCAAAGACATAAGAACAATTTTTATTCAGAATTTGAACAGCAGCAGCAGCGGCTGCAAGGAAATGTGTGTCACGGTGTGTGGTTTTTGAAGAGAAAACAGCAATTATGAAGTTGGTAAAGTAAATATAGAGAATTGTGCAATAAGAAACCAGAGCTTCAACCACAATTATGCCATGCACCCTAGTTCTAGGGAGATTTATGAAGAAGTATGTTTCAGCGAAGCTCATGGGACTTTCCCTCAAGTAGATGTGAACACAACTGTGTAAAACTTTAAAATGAAAAATTAACATTAACTTTGGCATGTTAACATTAACATTAACAATTATTTATAATGAGGCCTATATAAATATTTCATTAATACAAAAGAAAAAAAACATCTTCCCTGGTTCAAAAGATTGTTGTAGGTTTGGAGAGCAGGGAAAGACTTGTCTGTTCAGACATTATTCTCCCAGACCTCTTAACTAGTTTTATGAAGTAGGAATTAGCATTGGAGCTCTTATTCCTCAGGAGAAATAATACTTTTAAGCAGGAAACTCATCAGAGCTCTCTTTTACAAATGAACTGAAGCCTAAGAAGAGTGGATTAGTGGTCACATACACCTTTTTTGTTTCTTTCAAATACATAGCTTGCCCTGACTTTAAATAAAGGATGGATGGATGGATGCTCTGTAGGGTACCAGCTGCTTGAAATATATTCAGTAGAGCCAACAATGAAAGATCATGGGGGTTTGATGCCTCTGCATTTGCCCGACTGTGGTTTATCCAGATAGGCCTGCAGCCATTGCTGACACAGTACTGCAGGCTACTTCTGCTAACTGCCAGCTGCCTGCAATTTGGCAGTTCGATTCTCACCAGACTCAGCCTTCCATCCTTCCGAGGTGGGTAAATGAGGACCCAGGTTGTTGAGGGAAATATGCTGACTCTGTAAACCACGTAGAAAAGGCTGTAAAACACAATGGAGCGGTATATAAGTCTAAGTGCTATTGCTGTCATATTTAGATTAGGCCTTAGAGCAGTCTTTGAGACTACCTAGTACTCTACACAAATAATGAATCTATCTCCAAAAACTATTTTAGCTCTGCTGGATTCGTTGATTGTGAATGACAGACTTCCTTTCTTGGAGAAACTCTCAGGAAGAAGGAAGAGAAAGGGGAGTTCCTGACTGATCAGCTGTGAACTCTATTCAACAATGGGAAAATGAGAAAGCAGGAATTCCTCTCTTATACAACTCAGAATTACACAGGAACAATTGTGTGAAAAACTGGCTGGAAACACCCAGGCCAGTGTGTGCATGCACATATACACAAGAGAAAGAAAGAGTGAGTTATTTTATTTTTGTGTAAAAATATCAGCTGTCTTAAATCTCCATGTTTAAGAATTATCTATTTCAAAGCATCTGGTTTTTGTGATTAAGCAGGGTTTGTTATAAGTCACATATGTATGGAAAGGTACATTAAAAAACTTGATCATAAAGGAAGGTTGGATAAGGGCCAAGATCAACTTTTCCTTTCAAATCAGCCTTGGTCTTGGCTCTTGCTCTGGCCCACTGGAAATGCTGCTTCTCTCCTGCTCTCCCAAATCATACAGCTATGATTAAGCTCAGCTTTTACTCTGTAGCTTTGTCACTTCTGTAGACTAATAAATCTGCTAATTTCTTTTCTTTTAAACCTGTTACAAGCAAAGTACTTATGGAAGAGACACTAGGCATGCAATTTATTATGAAAGTCAAAACTGGAGCAACAACATAGCCTAAAGAAACCAAACTAGTCTTCTACATCAGGGGTGTCAAACTTGTGTTGTCCTGGCAGCATCAGTGATGTATCATGACTTTTTTCCCTTTTGCTAAACCTGGTGTAGGCATGGCCAGCACATGACACATCCAGCCCTTGGGTACAAGTTTGACACCCCTGTTCTACATGATTCCAAGGGAAGGAAATATTCACAAGATGAATGTTTCTCTATGATATCTGAATTTATTTTCAAAGTGTACTATGTGGAGAAGAGGATGCTGTTCTTTGTTTTAAGAAGTAAGGTTGGAAAATTCTGCTCTGTTACTACTTTATTTCCTACAAAAGAATTCCGTCAAACTTCCAGCTTGTCTTCTCATATTTTCATTCCTCGTTTTTGCTGCTGGTTACTTTTTAAAGATATGTCTCTTTGCTCCTTCAAGCCACCTCTGAAAAAACTAATTCCAAATGAAACAAGAACTGAACATTAGGAAAGACATCCAAGTAAGATAGGGAGAGGCATGTAAATAGGTTCTGCATAGATATATCAGACTCCTCAAAGCATCCCTTCTTTATTTTTTTTCAAAAACTACATTCCAGAAATAAGCAGCAAATAGTAAAATACAAATGCTCATTTTATTATAGTCAAAGATCTGCTAAAACAAAATGTTGCTTAGTCCATGTGGATCTGTCCTGGGAACCCTCCTAAGACTCTTAAGTCCAGGATTTAAAGATAGCTAATTGTCCATCTGAAGTGGTGTTTCTCAACTTTGGCCACTTGATGCATGGACTTTCGTGTGCTGACTGGAGAATTCTGAGGTTTGGAGTCCATGCATCTTCAATGGCTAAGGTTGAGAAACATTGATCTGAATTATTCCCATTTCCCCCTTTCCACTCTAATTTTGAAGGATCTGTGGAGTGGATGGAAATGCAATTTCTCTTATCAGTGATTTTCAGCATATTCTATCAGTATATATAAGGAATGTTGAAAATATACAAAAATCAAATTCTGCATATATATTTTTGTTTTCCACAAGGCTGATTGATATGTTGCAGGAAAAAAAAGTTTTGTGACTCTCTTGAAGATTATATTTTTTAAAAAAAAATTAAGGTGTGACAACCTTACTTACTATATTTCTGGTTACTCTTTTCAAATTGAAATTGAGTTTGAAATTGCATTGCTGGATGAGGGAAACTCTTGCATTATTTCTATTTCTGTTCTGATCTATATATTCTCCATTCTCCATATGAAAGAGAAACAGTGCAACTTTAGGAACCTAAGAGTTAGATGGATTCCACTTTTTCCCATCACACTTAAAAGTTAACAGTAACTTGTACAATAAAAGGTAGGAGTTCCAAATAGCTGAGTCCAAACTAGTTTAACCCACATTCTTTGGCTGTCTTTCTCTCTCTGATTTCAAATGATAACAATCCTTCTCATGCAGGCTAAAGTGGTTAAGGAAGAAAAGATTGGAAAGAGCATACCATGTCACAAAGATCTAAGATATCATTATATAGGACTTGTAACCAGTATTGTGATATCCTGTTTTTGCATGCTGATCAGCAAGCTACCTAAGTTTTCTCCACCTAATCCATTCCTTTGTTCCAACAGATATTTAGAATGCTTGGACTACTGAGTATATAGACTCTTCAAAAGTTACTCCCTGTATTAAATTGCCTGATTAATTTCTCCTTCCCTCAAACAAAGTTTTCTTGCACTTTTTGAATCTTTGTGGTTTTCCCCAAGCATACCAATCCTCATTCTTTTATTTTGCTTGCCCAATTTTGATTATAATCCTGTTGCTACTTGCAGCCTGAGATCACTATTACAAGGAATGATCAGTAAAGGAAACTACCATGGAATCTTTCCATCTGGGTTTTGTTTTGTTTTTTTGCCCTGCAATGCAAATTTTTGGAACATGATCATTTCACAAGTTGGGTGCAATCAAACAGGGAGACTTGGAGTATTTGCCATGCTGGCTAGACAGATGCTTCAAGTTTTACAAGCATAATATGATTGACGGCAGTTTCACCAATAGTTTTCCACTGCTGTCTTTGAGAAAAATCAATATGGTGAGAAATATCAGGGAGAATCAACAGTTTTGGACAAGCAATAGCACTTAGACAAGAGCCATGGTGGTGCAGTGATTAGAATGCAAAATCTCACAGCTCACAGCCTTGAGTTTGATCCTGACTGGCTCAAGATTGACTCAACCTTCCATACTCCCAAGATTGGTAAAATGAGGACACAAATTGTTGGGGCAATATGCTGACTTTGTAAACTGCTTAGAGAAGGCTGTAAAGTACTGTGAAGCAGAACATAAGTCTAAGCCTATTGCTCGTGAGACAAGATATTCCCTTTTACTGAAGTCTTGAACAAAGCAGGAAACTGTGGTGGGTGGGTGGGTGGAGGTAATTCAAGAGAATTGAAGGGCCCCAAGATTGTTACAGTCATGTTCTAACAATCTAGACACATTTGCACCCTATCAGCAATTTGGCACATTCCATATCAGCTAATCCCTGCATGATACCTGATAGTTGCCTCAGATCAAGTTGGTTCCCTTTCATTAGTTGCTGTAGCTGAATAAAAATTGGATGGGTTTTATTTGTTTCTGCCATTATTACTGCCGTTTTATTAACTTTCTACTGCATTTCACTATCTCATGCTCAATTATGGAGTAGCAAAATGAGAATTGTTCTAAAAAGATCTATATAACACCACTCTATTTGTAAATTCCTCATTAATATAGAACAGGGGTGTTAAACTCATGTTGTCATGGTGACATCACGTGACGTATAAGGTCTATTTTCCCCTTTGCTAAACCAGGTGTGGGCTTAGCCAGCACAATATGCATCTGGCCCAGAGGCCAGGAGTTTGACAGCCCTGATATAGAAAGACAATAAATAAGACTGTTTTGGAGCAGTCATTATTAATTAAAATCCCTGTTATACTGTTGTTCTGGCAGCAGCTCCGTGATCTACATCCTGCACTTGCAAGTTTCTAATAGCACCTAATTTTAATAGAATTTTAATTGAATAGAATTGTTTAAAATTATAATATTCCAAAACTCCAACTATTTTCTGTTTCATTTGTTAATCTGTCAAACCTACACGAGTCTTCTTTTTTTTAAATCTTTTCCTAATTCCCCCCTCCCCCCCCCCCCAGACACACACAATTATTCTGATTTCTTGCAAAATACCAGGTGACTTAAAAGGAAATTTATTCTTCCCAATTTTAGACTGGGGAGTGGGGAAGGCATGCACTGAATAATGCTATGGTGAGATAATTTCATTTATGCAGACATATGTTGAATTTTCTTTAGAGTGTGTGTCTACATGTTTGTTCAAGCTGTTATACATCTTATACATCAGTGACATCTAGAGGCCTAAATTTTAATTTCATAAATCTCTTCTCAGAGATGACCTGTACTTGGATTTCTGCCCACATTAAAGAACAAAACCCAACTCTCAAAAGAAAGTACAAGTAATGTCTTCTGTCAAATTTGTATTTGAACCCTTACAATTGGCAGAAGTCCATTTTTCAGCAAGAACTGTGGAGTCAAGGTGTTCATTTTTAATTGATCAACATTCTGCATATAGGTTTTTCAGCAATGGTTCTTAAGCTTGGCAAATTTAAGATGTCTACCCTTTAATAGGAGAGGGAATTCTAGAGTTAAAGTGCAGGTATCTCAAAGTTGCCAAAATTGCTGCTCTGGAGCAAAAATTATTCTGATTTTTCATTCAGAACTACAATTACAAGCCCCTCTTCACCAAAGGAATGTATCAGAAAGTACTTTATTTTATCTATTGAAAATATCCCATAAAAATACATCTATGTACAGTTTACTAATGATCAACTTGAAGGTACAAGACAGATGTTATAAAGAAGGTTCCTTGGGTATTCCTCAAAGATTATTTATCAGACAGCTACAACCAGCCATAAGTATGAAGTTAAATCAGATTTGTCACTATGTCCTTATATATTATGTGACTGGGGGAAAAAAAATCTGCATTCTTCTATACTATCAGTTTTTTAGTTTGCTAATTACATTCAGTAAAGCTGACTGGATCAGACCTCACTTGTTTTAAAAAGATGGGCTCATAGACAGACTGTACCAGTCCTCAGGGAATATCAACAAACTGTCTTATATTAATAACTGGACATCAATCAATATTAATTTGCAGTAGTTCAGTGACTGCCTTTGGTTTCATGAAGATTCATGTATTGTACAGTAGATAATGGTGACTAGTCAGGAATACTTTCTCAACTCTGTTCAAAGGTCAATATATTATTTGGTCATTACCAAAATTAGTCTGATATCTTTCTCACAGGTGGCAGAACTGTTCCATCTGCGTTAGATAATTCTTTCCAAGAGGACTCAATTATAAATTGCCAGAAAGCCTTAGCTTTAAGGGATCTGAATTCATCTCTGCCAGCTGTATAATTACACTGTCCTCTTCTTTTATTATTTTTTTACAGAGGAAGCTCTACACACTTCTTTAAATGCTACAATCAATGAAACTCTATTATTATCTATTCACAAGGACCGTCATAGTCAAATACTCAGACTCAAATCTAAGAATTCACCATGGAAAGTTGAACAGCAATTAGTCAGAGAAGACTTTGATATTGAGACGGCATGGGCAATTGAGACAGGAATGGGCAAGCTCTAACCCAGATCTGTTTAATTTAGTGTCAGATCCAGTACAATGCCTCTCCGGCTTTGATCTTCCAAGCCAGACGTAGAAGAGCCTGCCAAAATTGTGTATCAGTTTCACCAGTGCTTTTTTCCCCCTGGGATATCTAAGGGGGAGAAGCCATTAAGCTACTATTTCCTGAAAGGACCTAAAGCTCAAGGCCCAAGAGCAAAACTGAGACAAATTTTAGTCCAACCAGAAAACAGAGTGGCAACATTTTCCTTCACTGTTTTACTGAGGCATTAATTACAATGCAGCAGAACCAGGAATTAATCCTTTCAGCTCTCCAGTTCTGCTGATGCCATGACAACACAAATTGAGATGAAATCATCTCAGTCTGATTTCAGACTGGCACAGAATATTCATGTTTAAGTGTCTTCAGATAAGCTCAAAGACAGTCATCAGTATGGCTGGGCATCAACAGAGGCCCTCATGACTCTAGGTCACACATAGCCCACCTTTGTCCTGATAATGATTTCTAGTCACTGCTTACCTGCTGAAAAATATTGAGTTAATCTGGCAGGCACTATCTGTTCTTTTGGATAAGGCAAAGTCTCTTGGCGTTATTCCACAACAAATGGATCTTAACATAGATCCCTTAGTTCAGTGTGTGACGTTATATTTGGCAGCTACCTGATAGAGAAGAAAGCCAAGAAGTTCTGATATATCTAAAAGCACAGCTATGTTTATTGAGTAAATAAATACATCGGGAGTTTGTTGGATAGTGATTGGTCATAACAAGAGTAGTTCTGGACAGAGAGCTGAGGGAACATCATTATTAAGAAATCATGATCATGACAGATGAGTTCCAACCATTATACCTTTTTTAGAACTACCAATTGGATAATTGATTATGTGCCATCAAGTTATTTTCAACTCCTAGCAACTGCATACAGTAAATAAGAGTTTCTCCATGATTATCTTATCATTACCTGGGACTTCAAGTCTTCAAACTGTGCACTCATTACTACTGTAAATGAGTCCATCCACTTTGCTGATGTGATTGGACTTGTTTTACCTTTTTAAAATGCTGTTTGTCATAATTTGGTTTTCAAATGAAGTAAATAGGCCACTAAACATAGGGTAGACTTAGTATACACATCTTGGTTGTTATAGGTTGAAGAATTATTTTACCTTTAAATTTTAAAGAATTTTTAATATTGTAAACTGCCCAGAGTTACCCTGTACTAAGCAAATAAGTAAGTAAACAAACAAATAATGTATGCTGTTGACTATGGATTGCCTGTCCCTGTTTTAAACTTCTTTTTTCTGATTTATTAACTAGATGAACACAGGGTAACCAATTAGTGTATGGCTGACCTGTAAATATTGTTTAAGTACAAAATGTCATGCTTTACATACTAGAAAAAATAGGCACAATCTATCAATCCAGTCATGGTTTGTTTAGGCATCATCATCTCCCATTTCCTCTTTCTTTGAATGGAATTTTTTCTTAAATTTTATTATGCCTTAAAATATATATTGTTCCTCTTTCATCTGTGGAGATGCTGAAAAACTGAATCAATGGGTCCAATCCTGCAACTAAACATTGTTAAATTCTCAGATCTTATTCAATCCCTAATCATAGCTCAAATATCATAGGCCAGCCAGTCAATAATATTAAGTCTGGAAAATGCTATGCTTGATTGGCTATTAGTTCACTAAGATTACCGTGTCCAGAAATGATGTTCACCATAGCTCTTTTGTCATAAAAAAAAAAAAAAGAACATGAAATTTCTCCTGAAAACACAGCTTCTGATGAAAATTCTGCTTCCCCAACATCTCAGTCTAAGGAATATATGCTCTTCAGATTCCTATATCTGGAATAATAGAACTCTTCCCTTGCAACTTTGGATGCTCTTTATCCTACCAATACTTTGGATGCCTAGACATCCTTGCAAAAAATGGTCCATTTTGTTTTTCCCACCATAGCATTCCTAAGTAAAATGCTTTCCTATAAATATTGGTTGGTAATCAGTCATGGAACAGAAAGCAAGAAGGTATTGATGAGGTCCCCATGGGATGAGAACCCAGGGAACACTCTGAGGTGTAGGTTCTTAACTACAACTGTGCTGCAGTTAGATTTTGATATGTGGAAGCTGTACCAGTCTGAGATCAGCATTCCCACTGCCACCCCTACATATGTGTCTCTCATACTGAGGGATCCATGGAAGGTAAAAGAAAAGATTCCCCTTGGACATGCATGCTAGTCGTTTCTGGATCTAAGGGGTGGTGCTCATCCCTGTTACAAAGCTGAAGAGCCAGTGCTGTCTGAAGATGTCACTGTGGTCATGTGGCCGGGATCACTAAATGCTGAAGGCACACGGAATGCTTCCTTCCTGCCAAAGTGTCCCTGTTTTTGTACTTGCATTTTTACATGCTTTCGAACTGCTAGGTTGGCAGAAGCTGGGACAAGTAATGGGAGCTCATTCTGTTACATGGTGCTAAGGATTCAAACCACCAAATTGCCAACCTTTCTGATTGACAAGCTCAGCGTCACTGAGCCACCACGTCCCTGTAATTGGGAAGGTAAGTCCAAGTAATCAGCAGCTTGGTTCCTGATACAGAAGAAATGCTGCAAAGACAGTTTTGCAAAAGTTCCTCTTCAGGTTTGGAGCAGAGGATATTTTTGGTTTGTTTGTTTCTTGCCAAGAAAGAGAAAATCCCCACCAAATCTTCAAAAGCAGGACTTCCCCTTAGTGGTATATTTGGGAGTATGAAAAGAATCTTTTCAAAATGATGGAAATTTTCCTCTCAAAAATAGTCATGCAGATATTCTCTCCATTGCCAACTCTCTTTTTTAATCACTTCTGGTTGCTTCTTTATTTTCTACTTTTCTGAATTAGTCATATCCAGTAATTACAAACTACTCATGATGCATCATCTGACCTGTTAATGTCACTACACACCAGTGAATAAAATCTCAGCCAGGTTCTGTAAAAGTTCTGCTTCAGAACTCATGTAAAGAACATGTGACATTTTAGCATGGCATATCAATATATCACTGAGAAGGAATGCATATTATATAGCATAGGTGTCAAACTATAGGTTGGTGGGCCAGATCTGGCCAACGGAATGCTTAGATCTGGCCCATGGGCTGCTCTGGAAACAGCGGACCAGCTTGTAGTGCTTCTGCCAGAAAAACTGGAGCTTGGGAGGCTGCATGCAGCCCTCCCAAGCTCTTTTCACTGCCAGATTGTTGCAGGACACTGTTGCAGAAAAAAACAGAGCTCAGGAGCCCATTTTCACTGGCAGAGCACTCAGGCCACCACAGGCACCCCTGAGACGAATGACATTGAGTAGCCACACCCCTTGCCCTCCCGAAGTCAAACACCACCCTGATGCAGCCTTCAATGAAATCAAGTTTGACACCCCTGTTATACAAAGTACAGTGTTTATTGCCGTACAGTTAATTCTTACTTACCAAACACTCATTCAGCAACCACTTGAACAGTGATGGGATTCCATTTTTTTTACTACCCGTTTTGTGGGCTTGGTGGGTGTGGCAGGGGAAGGATACTGTAAAATCAATACTGGTTCTCCTGAACTGGTCAGAACTTTCTGAATACCACCTCTACATTTGAAGTTATGATGCGATTGAAAAAGGACACCGATGACCAATCCTCAAAGTTGTGGCCATCACAGCATCCTGATGTGATCACAATTCAGATGCTTGGCAACCAACACACATTTACGAAGATTGCAGCACCTCACTGTCATATGAACATTGTTTGCAATCTTCATGAACAACTTCCAATGAACAAAATCAATGGGAAAGCTGGCAGAAGGTCGCAAGGTGTAGTAATTGATGTTGTGCTTATTGCTCCTCAATGATTGGAGTAATGATCACAACCAGAACTGATATCATAAATCACTGCATTTAAAAGCTGTTTCCATTAACAACCATGCTGCTTAGTAATGGAATTGCTGGTCTCCATTGTGAGCAGTAAGTGAGAACTATCTGTATACCTTTTGTTCCATAGTAACATACTCCTAATAGGCTATTCCTATTGGACAAGAATACCTGACGCTGATTGGCTACTTTACTCGACACTGATTGGCCAATATTAGAAAGCCTATGATTGGCCAATTCAAGCGGCGGGAAAAACAAGTAGCCGTCATTGGATACTAGCCACGAGCAGCTTCTCTATATAAAGAGCTGCCACGGCTCCTGGTTAAGATGGACTTTCTGCACTAAATAAAAGAGCTGAAGTTATGCTGGTCTCCAAGTCTCCTTCTGCAAACACAACACTGGCGATGAGGGTGGGATACTGAGAGAGACCAGTTGGGCACGTGGCATCAAAGACTGAGCAGACAAAATGGCCGGAACCAACTCGCCACCCGCACCATTCAACCCAGCAACAGAGGACTGGAAATCCTACATCGATAGATTCCTCATGTTCCTGGAGAGTAATGATCTACAAGGAATCTCAGACAACCAAAAAGAGCTGTGTTCCTGACGCACTGTGGGCCCACAGTGTTCAAGATGGCCAAGGCACTAGCAAAACCAGATGATGTAAAGCAGATGGCCTGGCCAGATTTAGAGAAGCTGCTGAAGGCTCACTATGCACCAACTGTCTCCAGCCTCATCAGGAGACACGAGTTTTACAAACGAGACCAGAGAGAAGATGAGAGCATTGCAGATTTTCTAGCAGCTCTCAGGGACATTGGAGGAGCATGCAAATTCCTAAATATGGACGAAGCCATGAGGGATTGCATGGTCCTCAGACTAAGAGATCTTACCCTACAAAGCCGGCTGCTAACCTGGCCAGAGATTACCATTATCGAGGCTATTGCTGAAGCCACGGCAGCAGAAGCAACCAAAAAATCAGTGGTTGAGTGAGAGCAGTGACTAAAAAATGGTCATAAGTCGGGGTTTCAGTGTGCCGGGTGCAGAGGAGATCACCCCCATTCTGAGTGCCGGTTCTTGGACGCCGTGTGCTGGTACTGTGAGAGGCGGGGTCACATCGCACAAGTATGTCACAACCAGAAAAGCTACAGCCCCAGACGTAGGGACAACACACCACCAAGAAATAAAGAACGGCCAACGTGGAGCCACGAGAGTCGCGAAAGCAAGGGAAAGTGGCTAAACGAGAACTATAGGAAAGAGGAAAGTCATCAAACCATCACCATCGGTCACTCTAATGCAACTAATGGCCGAAAGGTACATGTGGCAGTCAGGATTGAGGGCCAAGAATGTAAGATGGAGGTCGATTCTGGATCGTACCTATCAATGGTATCATAGGATACCATCAAAAGACTAGTACCGCATATTGGCAGAGCTGAACTAGAACACCAATCACTAATTTTAAAAGACTACCAAGGAAATAGAATACCGGTAGTCGGACTTGGACACTTCCAGATAGGTTTCAAAGAACACCAAAAGATATTGCCTCTAACCATCATAGATTGAAACCGACCAAGCCTACTGGAACTTGAGTGGTTCAAACCTCTAGGAATCGGAGTAACCGGCATTAATCACATCGCCGACACAGACTGGGAGGAGAACCTGATGAGAGAGTTCCAGGACATCTTCGATGGAAAGTTAGGCAAGTACCGAGGGTCCCCTATTTCATTCAATTTAGACCCAACAATTGCTCCAATTAGGTTAAAGGCGAGGCGAGTACCCTTCGCACTAAAACCCAAAATTGATGAAGAATTAAATAAACTAATAGCACAAGGCATTTTGAAGCCAATTGACCACACCAAATGGGAGACTCCAATCGTGACCCCAGTTAAGCCAGATGGGTCCATGAGAATCTGTGGGGATTACAAGGCTACCCTGAACCATGCACTACAGCAAAGTTTATAACCTGTCCTGGTAGTACAACGTCTACTACACTCATTGGGGAGAGGCAAGGTCTTTGCAAAGCTCGACCTTGCCCAAGCCTACCAACAATTGCCAGAGTCGTTTTACAAAGGTTCCAAAAAGTGGGACTCAAGATAAAAAAAGGAAAGTGTAAATTGGCCACATCGAAAGTCAAATTCCTTTGGGGTATCAAATCGAAAAAGAGGGCATCCACCCCACAGAGTAAAAAATTAAGGCAATCAAAGAAACGCCTAGACCTAAAAACAAAGTAGAGTTACAAGCATTCTTGGGATTTATAAATTTTTACCACGTTTTTCTCCCACAGAAAGCAACAACGGCAGAACCACTACATAAACTATTACACAAATCAGCCATCTGGACTGGGGATGATGTGAAGAGACAGCGTTTCAGCAGATAAAAGACCTCATCACCTCCAACACAGTATTGATGCAATACAGAGAGACATTACCATTAACAGTCACCTGTGACACATCACCGTTTGGCATCAGAGCCATACTTAGCCACATCCTGCCTGATGGGAGAGAAGCCCCCATTGCCTTTTACTCAAAGACTCTTTCAAAAACTGAATGGAACTATAGCCAATTGGACAGAGAGGCATTAGCGGCAATATCCAGTGTAAAACGGTTCCACGAATACCTTTATGGTAGGACTTTTACCCTTGTTACCGATCACAAACCCCTATTGGGAATACTAGGGGGAAACAGAGCTATCCCAAATATACTATCCCTGAGAATGACAAGGTGGTGCGAGTTCCTGGCAGCCTATAACTGTAGACTGATCCACCGACCCGGTAAAGACATTTCCCACACCGATGCCTTGAGCTGCACTCCCCTACCAGACATAGAGACTGACCCAACACCAACCATGTCCACCCTACAAATTAAGACTCTGTCAAATCTACCAATAACCACGGCTGACATTGCCAGAATGACCACAAGAGACAAAACATTGTCACAAGTATTAAACTGGGTAGAAAAGGGTGGCCAGAAAATGAGACAGACATTACTTTTAAACCTTTCAAGAATAGGCAAACTGAACTGTCATTGCTAAAAGGTTGCATCCTATGGGGTGATCGGGTAATAATACCAGAACCATTACAAGAACAAGTACTGTGCATGTTGCATGAAGGCCACCCGGGCATCGTGCAAATGAAATCCTTGGCCAGGAGCTACGTATGGTGGCCAGAGATGGACAAAGACATTGGGAAATGGGTTGAAACCTGTGGGAAATGCCAAAACTCCCAGCCTGCACCCCCTTCAGCACCTGTCCTAGACTGGGAAACACCAAGGGGCCCCGGTCACGAATACATATAGATTTCCCGGGGCCAACAAAAGGACATACATTTCTAATCGTAGTAGATGCTTACTCCAATTGGTTGGAAGTAAGCCTCATGAACTCGACTACCACAGAAGCGGTCATTAAACAACTGAGAAAACTATTCACCACACACGGGTTACCGGACGTGCTAGTATCAGATAACGGCCCACAGTTTACTGCATTACCATTCAAAAAATTCCTCACTGAACATGGCATACGACATGCCTTGACAGCACCGGGCTGACTGACAACAAACGGAAGGGCGGAATGCATGGTCCAGTATACCAAAGAAACTTTAGACAAATTAGACACAGGGGACATTCAGGAAAGAATTGAAAAAATGCTCACCATACAGCACATAACACCAAACTCCACTACAAATAAAAGCCCAGCAGAATTACTAATGGGCAGAAAACTACGATCACAATTAGATAGATTACACCCAACATACACCGCCGAAAAACCAACTGACTCATCCACCAAGTATCGCAAATTTGAACCAGGAAACTTAGTCTATGCAAAGAATCTCACCGGCCACTCATTGTGGGTACTGGCGAAGATAACACAAATAACAGGACCACGGTCCTATAGACTAGAAACAGATGATGGCCTAATCTGGCAGAGACACATTGACCAGTTACGGTCACGAACGCTAAAACCCTCTACTGACACACCCAGACATGAAGAACAACACACACACACAAATGTTCCATCCGTTGTTATCCGCTCTCAAAAGGGGCAAAAATTTGCATAACCAGAGTGGACAACACGGAAAGGAACGGACGGGGGGAGGATGTAGGGCAGATGGAAAGCAGATGCTCCACGGAAGCCTAGCTGATGGAAGTGGATGGGAGCGGATGGCACATCTGCAAGGCTTCTGGGGGAGCACAGCAAAGCGGACGTGGAATGGAAAGAGCGGATGCAGAGCGGACGCCGAGCAGATGAAGTGGATGCACAGCAGATGCCGAGCGGATGAAGTGGATGCATAACGGAAGCCTCGCGGATGCCTAGCGGAAGCCTAGCGGAAGCCTAGCGGATGCCTAGCGTTCACTGCGCATTGCGGGGAGGATGCATTCCGTCAGCCCCGCGGATATAAAGGGAAGCAGCTCCCAAGCAGGTCACCATTCAGAGGAAAGACCTGCTTCCAGACACAGCTCTTTAGCCAGCCAGCCAGCTAGCCAGCCAGCCAGCAACCATGGGGAAGAAATGGAAGCCTCTGCCATCTGCTGCCAGCCCTGGCAAGAGGGACAGGCCACCCTCCCATCCCCTGGCCCTGACTCTGCTTCTGCTGGGGCTTCTGCTGCCCGGCCTCGATCTTCTGGTGCTGGGGCTTCTGCTGATGCTGCTTCTGGAGGTGGTGCTTCTGCTGATGCTACTTCTGGTGGTGGTGCTTCTGCTGGTGCTTACTCTGCTGGCACTGCTCCTGGTGCTGCTGGTCCTGCTGGTGCTGCTCGTCCTGCTGGTGCTTCTGGTCCTGCTGGTGCTCCTGGTCCTGCTGGTGCTCCTGGTCCTGCTCGTGCTCCTGGTCCTGTTGGTCCTGCTGGTGCTCCTGGTCCTGGTCCTGGTCCTTCTGGTGCTGCTGGTGCTGGTCCTGCTGGTCCTGCTTTTGCTGCTACTGTTGTTGCTGCTGCTGGTGGTGGTGTTGGTGGTGTGGAGGAGCAGCCCCTACAACCTCGAAGCCCTTCTGATGAGGGCCCATATGGCCCTGCCAAAGGGAGGAAGAGGCAGACGCATGAACGGGAGAGGAGCCAATACAAATAGAAGAGGAACATGAGGAGGAGGTGCTGGAGTGGCTGAGGGAGAACAAGTATCTATGGCGGAAGGGACACAGGCTCTATCGCGACACCAAAAGGAAGCAGGCTGCTTGGAGAGAGAAGGCGGAGAGCCTGGGCTACACTTCGGAGGTGCTCCTCGGCTGGTGGAAGCACATGCACACCTGGTACGGGAAGCTGCACCTCAAGAAATCTGGCCAGGCCGCGGTCAATCTGACGGACAGAGAGACCTACGTGATGGCCAAGTGCAGCTTCTTGGAGGCTGAGATCCACCACCGAGGAACAGCCCCTCTCACAACTCTCTCTCTCAGGCAGCCTGCTGAGAGCCAGTCCTCTTCTGGCAGAGTCAGCTCCTGTGACCAGGCAGGTATCTGTGGAGCGTGCCACGATGGAGACCCCCCCCAACAGCTGCACTACCCGTGGCGGAGCGTGTGGAGGATCCCCTGATGCAGTGGGAGAAAGGATATGGCACTTCCACCACAGCCCAACCCGCATCCACTCCCAGCTCCACCTCCACAGAAAGGCAGAGAGGCAAACCGGAGGGGCAGAGCCACACTGTCCTGCTGGAGATAAGAGACACCATCAGAAGCAGCATAGATCTCCTCTCTCAGCTGGTACACACCGATGCCCCATCCATGGCGGAACCCCAGTACCAGGAGGTGAAGGACAGGATCACCGATATTCTTCACAACCCTCCAGACCAAGATGAACCTGCTCCCACCCAGTCCAGGCCTGCTTCTCCACCCCAGGTGATGTCACTGCCCTTCCAAGGCTTTCCACAGGCCCTACCCTACCAAGGCTACGGCTACCAGGAGGTCCAGCAGCACAGGCAGCCCTTCCCAGTCCAGGCACAGGTACATCGGACGCCACCGGTGCCACCCACGCCACCAATGCCACCCACACCACCGATGCCACCGGCACCAGTCCTCACCCAGCTGCAGACCAGACAGCCCTACTACACTGCTCCTTTCTCCATCCCACAACCAAGCCCGGCCTCAGTACATCTGTCATCGGTATTGGGGCTGATGCCCCACGTCATGGAGGAAGGGGCTCTCAACATCACGGGACTGAGCCAGCTCGCTGAGAGCTTCCTCAACACACCGTCCCCTGTTGTCCTCTCAGGGCCAGGCACTCCAGTGGCACTTCAGACCAGCACTCCAGCAGCAGCACCTGGACCCTTCACCCCTGAGACTGGGCACACCTCCGAGTGACCAAGAAGAGTGCCAGAGACTGGGTGGCTACCTGTTGGCTTTATTTTTGCTTTGGACACTTGATTTGGGTCATTTTTCTTTTACAGCTTGTTATTAATAAAGATTATCTTTGCTTCACACAATTGCTTCATTTATTTTATTAAATAAAGTCTTGGTGGAAACTTTTAGAAATGGTTTAAGCCTTTGCATGCTTGTGGGATGGGTAAGGATAGCAGTGGGATGGGCAGGGATACCTGTGGGATGGGCAGGGATACCTTTGGGATGGGTAATAGCTGTGGGATAGATAAACCTCCAGTGCAAGCATAGTGGGACTCTATGGTCCACCCTCCCAGGTGCCACATCTATGGCCCTTTATTATCAAAAATAATGTAATCATTCATCCACACATGTCAACATAAACACAACTCTTTATTAAATGCCCTGTTCATTGTAGGCCCACCCAACATACATGGCCCAATCTCATCAGTGTGATGAGACATGCTGAAGGAAGCATCCATTAATCATCTACCATCCTGTCTTGCCACTCCACTGCTCCAGCTGGGGAGTTGCACCAGTGTTTCAGGACGTTGCGCTGCTTCTTCCCTTCACGTGAAGCTCTGTTGGGGCCTTGCACATCCACAGTATCTATCAGGTTTTGCCCTTGCCTCCATTCACCAGGCTCCATGTCCCCATTGCCTTGTTGGAGGTCCACGAGCCTGTTCTGCAACACTGGGTAACGGGTGCGCATGAGATTGTGCAGGATGCAGCAAGCTTCCACGATCCTCCTCACAGTCTCTGGGCGATGCTGCATGGTGGTGAGAAGTACCTGGAACCTGTTGGCCAGGATGCCAAAGGCGTTCTCCACCACCCGCCTTGCCCTGGACAGCCTGTAGTTGAAGATCCTCTCTTCAAGGGTGAGGAGTCTGGAGGTGTAGGGTTTCATGAGGTAGGTTCTGAGGGAGAAGGCGTCATTCCCCCACGATGAAGTAGGGCACATCTTGCATATCGTTGGGCAGGGTGTCTGGATCTGGGAAGCCCATGATGAGGTTGCGTTCCAGCCCCTCCTTGAGGTCAGTGGTGTTGTATACCAGGGCATCTGAAGCTGACCTGTTGCCTGAAGCATCGATGTACATGAACTTGTAGTCAGCATCGACCATGGCGAAGAGGATAGAGGGATGAAAAACGGAGGCAGTGAGCACAGAACGGATGAATCGCGTTAACCAACAGATAGCAAGTGTTTATCTCCATTTTACATCCTCTTTCCATCCGTTGGTGCAGTGTGACATGGGCTTTATACTCCATGCAGCCTGGGGTTTATTTCCGAAGCTTTTCAGGGTTATATAAAGCTAAAACAGGCTCTGCCTCTATGCAGTACAAACCATCATGTACTCCTAAAACAGAGGAAAGTACAAATACAAATCAAAGGGGATGGTGTCCATTTCCTCTGTCTTTGACAATGTATACTTACATTGTCAGGAGAAAGTTGAAAATTAATTAAATTTATTAATAAGCTCTGCAGAGTAAGATTCTAACCTTATATAGCAACTCTTTCCCTAATAATATATTGAGGAATTTGGAGCTGGATGAAAAAGACTCAACGAATAGCCATCTCTATCAGTTCTTCCTTTTTTCCCCTCATGCCATCCCAGCTACCACAAAACATGAAGAGCTATACTCTAATTGATATGGAAACAGGAATAAATAAGTGTGGATTGGCCCTAGCTAGAAAAACCCAGATATGGACTTCTAAGCCAATGTTTCATAGCTCTGATTGGCATTATTTAGGCAATATTTATATATCTCCCATTCAGTCTTGTTTAGAGGCAAAGCAGTTATTTAAAATTGTTCTTCAAGAGTACAATCAATGAAGTGAAGCACTTTGCAGACCGTTTCAAATCCTCTCAAATATCAGCAAGTAGTAAGAATGCTGTTGAAACCTTTGGAGAATTGTATAGAGGTAGAACAGACTGGAAAGAGAAATGGTTAGAGGACCATTGCAACAGGACTGAAAAGAGGAAGTGAGAGAAGCCCAAATAATAAGCCTACTTTGGCTTATGATAAGAGCTTGTCTGGGTAATACTTCAAGCAGAAAATTCAGTTTTTATCAGTCTACAAGGAGAATAGTTTTCTTGTTAAGGGTTCAGTGAATTCAGACAAGACTATATCCAAACAGCACCACAGAACTAGATAACAAAGGGAATTCAGAAGGTGATATTTAGCTGTTATCAGAGCTTGGCTTCCATAGTTTCACCTACCTAAGGAATGCTTTCAATATTTGTTTATCATCATTAGACTGAGAGTTATCATAACCATATGACTGACTCAGTATGTGCAGTCAGCATGGGTGTTGTGGTTAAGGCATCAGGCTAGAAACTGGGATATCAAGAGAAGGGATATTTTGATTATCAACTTTACTTTTCAACAGAAGGAAATATACATTCAAATGTTTTAAGCTTTGTCTTCATAGACAAATTCATATGTTTTTGTGAAGTCTTTGTCTTCACAGCCCACATTTTAAACCCATTTCAAAACACTTATAATTTTTTTCTTCCCACATTCTGTGTTCTACAATCTCTCAAGAGGAGAAGGCTAGGCTGCTTTGGAAGCTGACTTGCTTGTTTATATGGAGACACAAAGATTTATTTGACCGAAGAATCATTGTGAGTGTGCTGCTGTAGTAAAGAGACAAAGGAAGAACATTGGAAATAGATTTATGAAGACATGTCTATGGCTAGGAAATGCAGCCGGTGAGGTAGAAACCCTAATGCCCGAGACTTGCCAGCAAGCCAGAAAAGAGCTCCATTCCTCAGCAAACTCTCAATTCAAAAGTACTCAATTCCTCCCATCCTTGACCAGCACACCAGTAAAGAACTCATTCCTCAGTGAGCACTAAGTTTGGGAGCGCTCTATTCAAAAGCGCTCAACAATCTGTGACTCGATCCATCCTTACTAGAAGGTAAGGCATTGGGGCTTGCCAGTACCAGGGGGCTCAATGATCATCCTTCCAGGATGGTGAGACAGTTAGATTCATCCCATCCTTGCAGGCCAGTGAGCACCAGGAGCTGTGAGTTGGTCTTCAGATGATTGTAGCCAGGGTGTGAAACAGACTGCTTCCCTCCTGCCACCCCTCTTTCCCTCTTCACCAAATTGCTATCCGGACTTTCTCTTTAAAAGGACAGTAACTTTGGACTTTCAATAAGTAGGGAAGTATTATTATAACTGAACTCCTGTGAAAATTGGAAGCATTATTGTACTATTGCCACTGACCATGCCAGCCAAAAACTCCAAACCAAAACAAAAGAAAAATATCTCTACCAATGACCTCCCAGACTCCTGCACATGTTTCAAATGTCTTGAAACCATCAATGAAAGTGAAATTTACATCAAATGCCACCTATGCGATAATCTAGCCCACCCTGCCTGCTTAAACGCAAACAAAAGCCAAGCTGATATGGTTAAAAATTCAGATACATTCTTTTATCTATGTCCATCATGTTCTTCTCAGCTAAACAAACTGAGTACCCTACCTGACAGAGTTGAAAGCATAGAGTCACTCATTCACTCAGTAGAAGAATGCTTAACAACACATTTTGAAACAACTATCCAAGCAAGCCTAATTTATCTTGGAAAAAAAAAATACAGCACAGATAAGTGAGTACCTATCAGCTCAACATCAAATCCCACAACAACCACAACCATACAACTGCAACCAAAAATAACCACCAAACCACAGCCACAAACATTTACTATCCCTTCAAATAATTCTACAAATAATATCTCCTTACTCATCAGCAACACCATGGAACGTGAACAGAAATGTCCAAATGCCATCTTATTTGGTCTCAAAGACACCAATGAATCAGATGACATCACCAAAGTTTGTGATATCATAAGCAACTCAATTACAACAAACATCTCTCCTGAAAATATCATTGAAATAACCAGAGAAGGCCATGGGTACAAATACAATGATGGCTCTGTGGCCCCAAGATTTGTATGGGGTTGTATGCAAAAATGAGTCCAGCAAATGCATATTCATTCATACAATAAATGCCATTGCAAAAACCAATCCCAACCACAAAAAACTTCACTCAAGACCAGACTTGTCCATAGTGCAAAGAATCCGCTCCCATGAACTCTGCACAGAACTCAAAAACCGTCTAGACAATGGAGAAAAGGACCTATACATTGACTACAGAGCTGATTTCATGAAAAGAAAGTCACACAACCCACAACTCCGCATCCAACCCCACCCCATCCAATCCAACATCACTCAAAACTAGGCATGCACACTCCCAACTACCTCTATTCCAACCACAACTGGCCTTAAATGCAAGCTACTCAATGCAAGAAGCCTTGCAAATAAAATACCTGAATTTCTCCTCTTACTAAATATGGCTAAATTCGACATTATATTTGTCTGTGAAACATGGCTCAACACATGGCTCAACATATCTCTCCCTGACTCCATTACCACAGTAAGAGACTATCATGTTTACCGATCAGATCGTGAAATCTGGAGAGGAGGTAGTGTTGCTATCTTCTATAAAAAATCCCAACATCTAAAAAACATCCAAGTTACCCAGGAGCTTGCTATTCCATCATCTGTGAACTGTCCTTAAATATCACATTTCGGTTCTTACCATGTTACAGAGCCCCTGATTATGACATCGAACATGCAAACAATCTAAATTCACTACTAACATGGGCAACATCCTGCCCACACACTTTTATCTTTTTTGGTGACTTCAATCTACCTCATATTAACTGGACCCTAAACGAATGTAAAACTGAACCCATACATGCAACCTTCTACAATGTTGTAACAAACCTGGGACTGGAACAACTAGTAACCAACAATACTAGCCTTAACAACTGCCTCGATCTCATCTTCTACAATAGTTTGAACTCAATTTACGGAATACAAATTAAAGAACCCTTTTCCAACAGTGACCACAACATGATAGACTTTTGTCTCAACATATGTCCACACAAAAATCATCACAACAATGTGATCCCCAATTATAACTTCAAAAAAGGCAACTATGATCTTATAGACAACTATCTGTCATCCCTTGACTGACAATTTCTATTCTCTGTAGAAGACCATTATAACATATTTTTACTTGAAGTCAAAAGAGTCATCAAACTATATTTACCATTAACAACTCCCAAAACCAGAAAAAACAAATTACCCAAAACAATAAGGAAGCTTCAATCAAAAAAGAAATCACTTTGACAGAAAAACAAATCTGGTCACATTGCCAACTTCAAAAGCCAATACAAAAATTTATGCCACCAAATAAAAACTTAATGCACTAATTATCACATTAAACAAGAAGAAAACCTTCTTTGCACCAATTCCACCCGTGCTTTCTACAATTTTGTAAACAACAAACTAAAAAACTCAAGGTCCATCCCACCCCTGAAAGGACCTAATGGCAAAGACTGCAATGACAACACCATCAAAGCAAACCTCTTTAACACATTCTTTGGCTCAGTATTTGTAAACAGCAATGGATCAAGCCCAGTACTTCCTAGTTGAACCACAGACAACTACAATGATCTAATACATATCAATTTTACAGAAGACAATGTTGAAAAAGCACTACACAATCTAAAACTATCTCTATCTATATGGTCAAAATTGGGAGCGTCCTATCAAATTCTGTACCTGTCAACAGAGGTGTCCCCCAAGGCAGTGTTCTAGGACCAACTCTCTTCATACTCTATATAAATGACCTCTGTGATCATATTAAAAGCAGATGCATTCTCTTCACTGATGATATAAAGTTATTCAACACCACAGACAATACTGCTACCCTTCAAAAAGACCTTCACTATGTATCAGAATGGTCAAACAAATGGCAACTTCAAATCTCAACAAATAAATGCTCTGTCTTACATATTGGCAAAAAAAATTAGAAAATAAAATACAGGCTGAATAGTCAAGACCTTGTTGATGATCCAAACTCTGTCAAGGATTTTGGAGTACTCATCTCAAATGACCTAAGTGCTAGAACCCACTATAACTACATAGCCAAAAAGGCATTAAGAGTTGTTAACCTAATCTTACATTGCTTTTCCTCTGGTAATATTACACTACTAACTAGAGCATCCAAACATTTGCTAGACCAATACATGAATACAGCTGATCAGTCTGGAACCCACATTACATATCTGATATTAACAGTTGAGAAAGTCCAGAAATATTTTACAAGAAGAGTTCTATACTCCTCTACTCATTGCAGAATACCTTATGCCACCAGACTCGAAATTCTAGACCTAAAAAACCTGGAACTATGCCGCCTTCGGTTGGATCTAAGTATAGTATGTAAAATCATACATTGCAATGTCCTGCAAGTCAATGAATGCTTCAGCTTCAACCATAGCAATACAAGAGCAAACAATAGATACAAACTCAAGGTTAATCGCACCAAACTTGATTGCAGGAAATATGACTTCAGCAACAGAATGGTCAATGTCTGGAATACTCTACCTGACTCTGTGTTTTTTTCCCCAAACCCCAAAAACTTTAACCTTAGACTGTGTACTACTGACTACTGACCCTTTCCTAAGAGGTCTGTAGGGGGTGTGCATAAGCGCACCAAAGTGCCTACCGTCCCTGTCCTATTGTTTTTTATTTTTCTTATAAGTATCTATCTCATATATTCAAAACTATATTTTATTTTTCTTATATGTATCCATGTGTTCACAACTATGTTTTTACTTATACCTATTATCTTGTAAGCAATTGACAAATAAAATAAATAAATAAATACATAAATAAATAAAATCCAGACCCTGAGCAGAAAAAAGATGGAACCACTAAACACAAGGAAGATCAAAGAAAGGATAGGAAGTCAACAAACATTGCAAACTATGTGCTTTCCATTGTAAATCCTTTTTCATCTTGCAAAGGTAACATTAATGGTCCTATCTTCCTTTCAAGAGTCTACTAAAAATTATTTCTGTTAGATTTTAACATTCTTTTAGTTCAAGATTTATTGTTAAGTGCCCTTGATGCACTATAGCTAAAAAATATAGAGAGAAACAATAAATGAAAACATTTGGTAGAAAGAATTATGTCATGAATCATCTCCTCCTTTTTGCAGGAACACCCCACCTTACCTCAGAGATTCATCATCAATAAGTTGGAATACCTTCTGTGCAAAGAAAGAGTAATACCTTTAAGACTTTTGGATATAGCATGGATGAGCAACTTTTTTGGACCCCAAAAATTACATTAGGCTACCAAAACTCGGTGTTTCTTGCCAAATTTTGGAAGTGTAATACAAGGTCCTATAGGGATTTGGAAGCTAATTGGAAGTTCTAGTACATAAAAAATAGACAATAAGATGAACAAGACATAGAATTCTACAAACATGAATAATGCTTGAGAATTAGATTTCTTTGTTTTTCACTAAAACTTAATAATTTTTAATGCAAATTATTCAAAGATATTCTGGATGAAAAGAAAGAACTTATTCACATTGTTCTCTTATAGGGTAGACTTCTACAAGATTTGGTGATGAGCATTAATTCTAAAGGTTTTAAAAGAGATTAGATGCAATTATAATAATTACATTTGGCAATGATTACTAGTCAATCTTGTTATAAAATTCAGAAGCAGTACAGGTACTCCTTGACTTACAACCCTTCACTTCGCAATTAGTTGACATTATAATAGCATTGAAAAAGTGACTTACAACCAGTCCTCACACTTATGACTATTTCAAGCCCACAGTCACATGATCAAGATTCAGGTCCTTGGCAAGTGGCATGAATTTACAATGGCTGTGGCATCCTGGTGTTCTGTGATCACCATTTGTGAACTTCTCACTGCCATCCAACAAACAGTTAATAGGGGGAAGCCTAATTAAATGGTTTTCGCTTAAAATAGTTGTAAATCCGGGGTGACTCCCTTGCTTAACAATGGAAATTCTGATCCAACTGTGGTTGTAAGTCAAGGACTTCCTGTACTTTAAATAATTCTGGAGCACAAAAGGCACAATGGAGGAATTTATGCTGTGGGTTCAGGAGCCTTATATGACTGGCTAGTCCCTGGCAAGAAAGAACACAATCCTATTTGTGTTGTCTCCATGAGAAACAAGATGCTGAATTATTCTGATGCTGATTAGTCAAGATGTTTTAGTGTGATGCACTAGAGTTCTTCCTATATTCTAATGCAGTTTATAAGTCACACCAAAGCATGTCAGTACTGGATCACAATGAACTGCACACACAGTTTCACACTGTGCAATTGCATATTGAAGTCACTCTACCAATCTGTTTCTTTTGCTCCTACTGAGATCTCAGCTGGAAAAGTTACAAGAGCACTATGCATGTAAGGAAGTTTACTTTAGTCATATACAAAACAGAGAACTATACACATTTTCCACAACACTTCCACTCTGATAACACTATCAGAAAAGGGGATGCATAACAGGAGCCTAGGGGCCAGCAGGATTCTATTCAGTTGTGTCCGTCTTTTGTTTTTCTTTTATTTGCTAGCTGTTTGTTTCTTTTAAAAAACAACAAAAGGGAAGTCTTTAATCAAGATATTAAACTGCCTGGATTTGATATTCAAAGATTCTGTTGAGGTCTTTGTAGCTAAAGGTTTTCTCCATCAACAAAGGAGGCTAAATTTAGCCAATATTTCATGAAAAATGCTGCAGCTGCTTTTGAACTTCATGCTTGAAATGGAAAAGAATGAAACTCTGACTTTGGGTTTTACAGATCAGACTGATAGATCTTTATAGAAATGACTTGTTCATACTATTATGGAAAAGCAAAAGTTGTTATTTGATGTTAATGCCTTATTTTACTGTAACAGCGAGAGTCGGATGTTAATGCTTTTTTTTTCTTCCCTATCTTTCCTCACCTCCTCCCTCTTTCCCTTCCCCCTCACTGCTTTTTTATTTACTTTTGTGTTTTGTAGTACTCTATAACTCAATAAAAATGTTTAAATAAAAATGCTGTAGCAACAAAGATATCTAACGATCATTTACTGGTGTACTCATGTGGCAATAATATGGCATAACACAACTTCAGTGCTTCATGAATAATCCCAGGATGGGGTCCTCAGTTTGCAGTCGAGTTGTAACCAATGCACATAAGATCTGTCCCTTGTAAGGGCCAGACTCTATATTCCTCAGATTTCTTGTGATTTTAGAGGGAGGGAGGGGGAGAGAGGGAGACAGGAAGAGAGATATGCTGATAACTTGCAGTGCAATCACAAGCTTTCAACATTTTTTAATTTTACAAGGAAGTCTATTCAATAACATTTCATAGAAAATTAAAAAGTATATGCATTGGCCAAGTGTTTTATTTGGAAATATAATTGATTGCCCTGAAAAAAGAAGGGGGAAAAAATCAGGGTAGCAGATTCCCTTTAATGGGAAGAATAGGACAGATAAGATTCTTGGTCATCGGATGTGGCAACCATTTTGTGAAAGACTCTACAACATGTGCTTAAATTTCCAGATAAAATAATAGGATTCCCTGATGGATAGCACAATTGGTATGAATGATACCATCATGCTGGTTCATTTTCCAGAAAGAAGTAAAGAACAGAGAATTTTCATGCTCAGAGTTCCAGCCAGCTGTCATCAGAATATTCCATTTTATTCTCCAGTTCTCCTCTCCCTCTCAGCTTTGTTTCCATTTTTTACCATGGAAAATAGATAGACATAATTAGGGAAAGGGTTCTATGGCAGGCATTCTGTTCTGTATGTAAAGTGGATGACTTCAAATCTACCATTCTGATTGGTTAAGGAAAAGACAAGTGGATTGGTTCACTAGGAACCAATCCAAAGAGATACCAAAAAGGCGGCAAATCTAAATAGCTGCCATTGGCTGCAAGCAGGCAAGCCAGCCTGTATAAAAGGGCTGGCCCCGGCTTCAGCCGGCGTTCCGTTACTAACTGTTAACAATAAAAGTATTTGTTGTTGGAACCCGGTCTACCTCGTGTGTTTTCCAAACAAAACACATTCTTATTAAACTTCCACTAATCTTTAAGGAATGAGGAGAAATCTTCAACATGCTGAATAGGCCACCTTAGGATAGCCTACTTCTGGCGATACTAAAGGGCCTCTGGATATTTTGAGTTTTATTTTATCAGTTAAACTTGGAACATGGACTGAGCTAAAAACACCCCTGAAAGTTTCACATTAAATTTGAAGAGAATGCCTCGTCCCTTCAGTAACAAGTGAGGGTAAACAAGTCAAAAGACAGGATGAAGATGATACTTACTCCTCCTGCCTGAAGAGGGCCCCACTTTATAGCTAGTGAATGGCCTACATTGGAGGGAGATTTTCATTTAGCATTACTTTGAAATTAACATGGTGAAAAAACTGAAAGTAATTGAAGATATTTCAATACCATCAAATATATATATACATTCAGTTCAGTGGCACTGAAAAAAGTAACTTATGACTGTTTTTCACACTTACGACTGTTGCAGCATTCACACGATTATGAAAGGTCAGGAGAGAAGAAGTGTCCCTCAACATGAGTGATGTCAAGTTGGCCACACCCACCAAGTCACATCACCACTCAGCCACGCCTACCCAGCTGATCATTAGAACAGAGAAACAGTTGTTAAATTATTTGAATCCCACCACTGGCTGGATAGAATCATGGATGATGACCACACTTGAAATACAGCATCCGGTTCTGGTCACCATAATATAAAAAAGATGTTGAGATTCTTGAAAGAGTACAGAGAAGAGCAACAAGAATAATTAGGGGTCTGGATGCTAAAACATATGAAGAATGGTTAAAGGAATTGGGTATGTCTAGTCTAATGAAAAGAAGGACTTTACTTTTCATACTTAGCTTATTCTCCATTCCATATGATGTCACTAGTGGGTTACTCAAGGAAACGTTGTTTTTGGAATTTGAAATGCTTTCTCCAATATGTTCGATTTACCCTATATTGTTAGAATTTGAGATACACAGTTGGATTTGCTACTGCTGCGGGAGTATGAAATAAATGACTGGTGAAAGAGAGGGAAATATGATGAAGAGCAAGAGCAAGAAGGAGATGAATAATCCGCCTTAGGGATATTCAGAAGTTATGATTAGTCCGTGATTAACTGAACTATCTTGATTTGCATTTCCCTGACTAATATGTGAATCAGAACAGTTATTCTTTGATTTCTGTACTTCTTCAGATGATGCAGTATATTTGTTTGTTATGGTTTTTTGTGCAAAAAAAGAATATTTAAGGGTAAAATGTATGCAGCATTGCAGAAGAATGAAAATTTTAGTATCTGTTTTAATCACAGATCAGTACAAATTATAGAATTTAGGAATGAACACTTGGATCAAAAATGATACTGATAATAGATAGGTGCTATCATTTCCTAACATGCCCCACAACACAGACTTTAGAAGAAATTTCTTTTAACATATAGAATTCCAACAGGAAAACGTACGCAAAGATGAAATTAAGGGCAACTTCCAAACAGCATAATAGAGAATGAAGATGCAGGCTGTAAGTCTATGCAGTGTAAAATGATGTTTTATTTGTTGACATGATGAAGCAAAGTTTAACTTTCTCTTCCTTCTTCATAGAAACCTAGGCTAAGGAAGAACACATATTTTTTGGATAAGAGCTGGAGGCTGAAGTAGGGAGCGTTGCTGGATTAGAAAACAAAACAACAATTAGAACTACTGCATCTTTCCCAGACTTTTTCAAGTGTGACTCACTTTTCAGGGGATAGGTCACATTTTAATTTTCCAAATTAGTGACATCCCATCATCTTTTCACTCTTCTTCAAGCATGCCATTTCTTTATCTAACTTTCATCATCACCAACCATGATGCTGCAATACATAGATAGACAGATAGATAGATAGATAGATAGATAGATAGATAGATAGATAGATAGA